>JAJOZX010000046.1:30000-347500 GCA_023014485.1 Bathynomus jamesi | reverse complement strand
CGGTCGCCTCAAGTGTTGATTCGCTTCGTGTAGAGTTGAGATGTTGCTTGAAGGACTGAAGCCGGCTGAAGTCGAACGGCGCTGGGTTTCGAAGGAATGCTTTTGCAGGCAGTCTGTAGAAGGTCTTACTTGATGATAGATCTGAGCCTTGAAGGAACAGAAGGCCGCTCTCCGGCGAAGGCCGGAGAGCGGGTGACGTGAAGAGTGTTGCTGCTGACGAACGTTGCGAACAAGACGAGGAAATGATAAGCGAAAAGTGAGCGAGTGAGTAAGTGTATCAGTGGACCCTCGCTTATATAACCTCTGAGACGCGGAGTTTCGCGCCATTTCTGAGACGCCTCCTACGCGTCCTTTGTGGTTAAGAGGCTAGCGTTATTTCTGATTCCTTGAAAACACGTGCGTCTTTCGCTTCCATGTGATTCTAAGATGTTTGAGAATGGCAGGGAAAATATTCCTTTGGCTGTTCTTTGTTTTTCTGTCTTTTTCCCATATATATATATATATATTATATATATATATATATAATATATATATAATTATATATATATATATATATAATATATATATATATTATATATATTATTAATATATATATATATATATATATATATATATATATATATATATATATATATATATATATATATATACCACACACTCCTTCTGATTAAGCCTTCTCTCTCGTCAGGAAATGTCTGTTTGTTTGTATGTTTCATAAAGGAAGTCATGGAGGAAATTTTTTTCTTACTCAACATCTCATCAGAGAATGTTTGTTTGTTTGTTTCATAAAGGAAGTCATGGAGGAATTTTTTCTTTTTTTCTTTGTGGGCCAAACATCGATTCTATTAATATATATATATATATATATATATATACACACACACATATATATATATACATACACACCACACACCACATATATATAATATATATATATATATATACTCCTTCTGATTAAGACTTCTAAGCCAACTGCTGAGATCGAGAGCTCCAGTATGTGTCGAGCTATGCCAGCTAAAAGATCTTCTGTCTCCTCTCTCTTCTCTCGCTCTCTCTTAGGTTACCTTCCTAGGTCAGGTTAGGCTTGGAGGAGTAAACCCCCTCTCCCCCGTTTATGCAGCTTGGGGATAAACCTCTCCCCCGTTTATGCAGCTTGGGGATAAACCTCTCCCCCTTACTTGCATACCCCCTCCTCCTATGGGTGCCAACTCTCTCCCCCTTTGCAACAACTGATCAATATTGCATTGCAATTTGCACTCTACCATTTTGCGATCATACTACTCAGTTCAGTAGTAGTGAAAAAAGTATCCTAATAAAACGGTCTGCGTACAAGTCATTTAGAATTTGCTCCTGAAGAATGAAAAGAAAAGTTTTTCAGTTTTGCTTAGTTCATATGAAAACTAAAATCCAACATAGTGTGTATGTTTACACTTCATAAGTAAATGTCGCAGTCCTATAATATGAATTGGTATTCAGAATGTAAGTAACGTAACTATTAGGATTTCTTTATCTTTATGCTGTTCCAACACTTTCGATGTATAACGTCCCGAAATGTACATTTCCATATTAATTCTATAAAATATAACATTTGGAAATAAAAACAAAACATATGACATCATTGTGACGTCAAAAACAAAGCTGTGTTTCTTTTTTCTTTATGGACGCGTTGTATAGATAAACAACTGTAGCAAAGTAATTAATATTATAAAAATACTAGAAATGCTACACTTTTTAATGCGATAATTCTGTTATAAAATAAAACAAAAATCACAGTTATTTACTCCAGTAAGTACGTTTGGCAATATTTCGAGGTTATCACTCAAAGAGTAAATTTAACTTACTTTCAAAAACTATCAACATGGAGAGACAAAGTACTTATCATGAAACAACACATGCAATGAAAGTAGACTTTATAGGAATGATAGAGGCTGCATCATCCATTAATGAAGTTGCTCAACGTTTCGATGTTCCTAAAAAAAATACAGCACTGGATTGCATTCTACCTTACTGAAGGAAGTATTTTTATCAGACCAAGATCTGGTGTCGCCCTCGTAGAACTTCTGGAGCGCAGGATGCAGCTAGCAGGTAATATAGAACGTTATATTGACCAGACAGTCAAAAACATTAATAATGGCGTGTATGCTTTTCTGCCAACCTTCATATGGCTACATTTTTCGACTATTATATACAAATTTATAAATGAATATCAATAAAATTATAAATATACTGTAATTTCTCACTAAATGTACGTGAAAACTATAAACCTATAAACTGAGTATTATTTATTATTATTATTATTATTATTATTATTATTATTATTATTATTTTACTCTCATTCTTGTTCTTATTATTATTGGTATTATCACCAAATAATGTTAATTAATACTCGATAGTTTTGCACATTTTTATACATAATTATTTGGTGTAAGTGTTTTCCAATTTTGAAATAAATATACATGAAACAGGAGATAAATTCAATAATTTCAGATATGTTCATAGACATCTTTTTCCAACTTCGAAGGACATTGTTCGTCAAGTGGCTCTATCTTGCAGCGGTCGTACTGTTATTCGGCGTTTGATGGAAAACAATATTTCCAACCATATTCCTACCAAAAAACCTTTTGTTGACAGAGCAACAAAGGCTTATTAGACTGAACTTTGCTTGTACGTATCTTGACCATGAAGAGGACGTTTGGTACAGAGTTGTATTTTGTGATGAAAAACTTCATCACAAGTCATTGATATCGTACGCGCGGTACTCGATCTTTTGAGGTCAACATTCAAACAACAGAATAGAACAGACGAGTTAATGTGGAGGTGTGGGAATGGATGTCTGCAGTTGGAACTGGCGAAGTTATAAAGCTTGAAGTACGATTGACAGGCGAACAATATGTCGATATATTAAGTGATGTCCTGTTACCGAAGGTTAGGGCCTATTTTATTTCACAAGGAAACCATTTTATTTAAGACATGATAACAGACCAATGCGGCAATGCATACATCTCTTGTGGTGCGTCAGTGGATTAATAGTAGCGATGACATAATAACAATTGATTGGCCTGCAAACTCGCTGGATTTAAACCCAATTGAAAATATCTGGGGTACAATAAGTATAGCAATTTGGAAATATAGTACTCTGGAATGAGATTAAACTTTAAAGGCACATTACTGATGTATGGTAGAATTTTTTTTATGTAGAATGGAGGGGGCTAAGGGCAAGCGCCCGCAAAAGTGACCCCTCCACAGAAGACGGAGAGAGCCAAAAACAAGGTCTCCAAGGCTCAATGATGCCTTTTTTTTGTTTTAAATATAAATTTTGAAAAGGTTGTGTAGTGTGTAAGATGCATGTATGTGTAGTGAGGAATAGAGGGAGAAGTGTGTGTTTGAGAGCATGCTGGACTGCTCACAGGGTAGATGAGACACGAAAAGATCAACTAAGGAAGACAGTAACAGGAGAAACGGGAGTTCCAGCACTCCCTAATCCTGTCTAACATTCACCCTGGAGTACTTCCCTGGTCGATTAGTGTCTACAATCTCCTCCTAGAACTCTAAACTATTTTGAAAGCTTTTAGCATCTTCAGTTCGCAAACGTCTCAGCGATGTCATAGAAGCAGATGGGGTATACAAAATATTAAATATTACATTAAATATTACAGGAATTGTTTTTTGAATACAAATGAAAAGCATTTAGGTGGAGGAGACTGTAGACACAAATCGACCAGGGAAGTACTGCGGAAGGGACGTTAGGGAGAAGACAGGAAATACTGGAACTCCCATTTATCCTGTCACTGTCCTTAGCTGATCTTTTTCCGTGTCTTATCTACCATGTGACCACTGCAGCATGCTTTCAAAAACAAATTTCTCTCACTATTCCTCACTACACACACATTCATCATACATACTACACGATCCTTTCAAAATTAAAAAACAGCGAAGTGGCATCAACTTCAAGAGCTTGTAGTCCAGTGGGGAGGGGACCATAAATGTCCCGACTTCTGGCTCCCCAGCTGCCGATACCGGAAACGCAGATTAGCGAAGCGGGGCTGGTTCTGCTACTGCCCATTCGAGATTCTGTCTCTGCCTCATTCATTTTTAATAAATTCCTGCAACAATCGTGGCCTTTCCTCAAATTATCAATCTCTTGAACACCACCTCTCCTTTTCAAACCCTCACTTTCTCTTCCTCACTGAAACTCAGATGCCTGGGACAACTAACAGCAACCGCTTTTCTGTACCCTCCTATTCTCTATACTCAATTTTACTCCAAAGTGGATGTAGCGTATATGTACACAATGACCAAACTTGCTCTCGTATTGCCGAATTTGAATCCTCCGCATTCTACACCCTCTGGCTACAGCTTAATTGCCAATCTCAGACTAAATACATCTGCGCTGTAAACCTTTCTCCTAATTCTGCTGACTATCCAAAATTCCTTGACTACATCACTTCCAAAATGGAATGCATTCTATCCCACTCCCCCTCTGTGGAATCTACATTTTAGGTGATTTCAAGGTTTACCACCACCTTTGGCGAAATTTTCTCCCATTTCACTTGCATCCCTGGTGAACTAGCTTATAATTTCTCCATCGTGAATGACCTAGACAGATTGTACAGCACAACCCGTATCCCTGATCACCCTGGAGATAGGCACAACATTCTGCATTTATTTTTCACAACTCATTCTTCTTCTTACTCTTTCAAACTGTTTGCTCCGTTGGGCTCCTCCGACCACAGTCTTATATCTGTTTCCTGACCTATCGCTCCAGCTCGCCTTTGGATCCTCCCAAGAGGAAACGCATTTGGCACTTTGGCGCCGCTGATTGGAAGGCCCTTAGGCAGTAATTCTGTGATTTCCCATGGAATGATTACTGCTTCCGAGGATGGAGCCCCTCCGAGTGTGCTGTGCGCTTCACGAAGGTAATTATCTCGGACACAGAGGCACACATTCCATATTCTATTCCAATTACTAATGCAAAACAATACCTTGGTTTAAATTTGCTTGTTCTAATGTTATTCGCAACGGAGAGGAGGCTTTCAGAAAGTACTGTCGCCATCCAATTCCTGAGTTTCACTTAGCTTATATTTCTGCCAGGAATCGTGCAAAATCTGTTCTTCGAATCGCCAAAAATTTCTTCATCAGACAAAAATGTGAAAATCTATCTAATTCTAATTCTCGTTCTTTCTGGCACCTGGAGAGAACCACTCTACAACTTTACTTCCTCTTTCCCTCCTGTTTTCCATTCCGACGGCACCGTTGCCGTCTTTTCTCCAGATAAAGCTGAACATTTCGCTGAAACTCTCGCCTCTAACTCAACCCTGGATGATTTCGGTGCTGTTCCCCTTCTCCTTCCCCCTCTGATTTAATTATGTCTGAAATAAAAATATCTTCGAAAGATGTTTTTTCTGCCATATCTGGGCTCTAGGAAGGCGTACAATGCTAATGGTGTTCCTCCTGTTGTTCTTAAGAACTGTGCTTCTGTGCTTATACACTGCACAGACAAACTCATCGTCTTTGTCTTTCATTTGGTCATTTTTCTTCCTGCCGGAAGTTCGCTTTCATTCAGCCTATCCCAAAGAAGGGTGACCGCTCTCAACCCTCCAACTATCGTCTAATTGCTTTAATTCTTGACTTTCTAAAGTTTTTTAATCTATCCTTAATAGGAAGCTTCTCAAACACCTCTCTTCTCACAATCTTGTTTCAGGTCGTTAGTATTGATTCCGGAGGGAATGCTCAACTGGCGATATGCTTGCATATCTTTCTGACTCTCGGTCATCCTCCTTTCGGGATTTCGGTGAAACTTTTGTTATTGCGCTTGACATAACAAAAGTTTTCGATAGAGTCTAGCACAAATCCTTAATTTCGAAACTACTTTCCTTCGGTTTCTCTCCTTCTATCTGTGCCTTCATCTCTAATTTCCTTTCTGGCTGACTTATAGCTGCGGTTGGAGATGGGCACTGTTATTCTCCTAAAGCTATTAATAGTGGTGTTCCTCAGGGCTCTGTCCTATCACCCTTTATTTTCCTTATATTTATAATGATTTTTTAAGTCGCACTTCCTGTCCTATCTACCCCGATGCCGATGGTTCCACTCTTCACTTCTCACCCGCTTCCCAAAGCATCCTTCTCAACAGTCACTTCATGATTGCCGTGGAACGGCTATGATACACCTGAACTCTGATCTTTCTACTATCTCTAATTGGGGTAGAGAAAACTTTGTGGCTTTCAATGCCTCAAAAACTCAGTTCCTCCATCTGCCTACTCGTCATAGTCTTCCACACAACTATCCTTTTACCTTCAACAACACAGAACTCAATCCTTCCTCTTCTCTTAACATTCTTGGCGTTTCCTTTTCTCGTGATCTTTCCTGGAAAGATTACATACACTCTCTTTCTAAAATATCTTCTAATAAATTCAGTGTGTTGTACCAGCTCCGCAGTTTCTTCACCCAACTCAGTTGCTGTCTTTCTACAGGGATCTTGTCCGCCCTTGTATGGAGTACGCTTCTCATGTGTTGGGTGGCTGAACCTACAGAGCTCTACTTGACCAGGTGGAATCAAAGGCTTTTCGTCTTATCTCAGCCTCTTACTGATTGTCTTCAATCCCTCGCTCTTCATCGCAATGTTGCTTCGATCTCTCTTTACTTTCGCTATTATAACGGATACTGCTCTTCTGAACTCTCTAACTGCATGTCTCCTACTTTAGGTGAGCACGCAGCACCAGACTTTCGACACTTTCCCATTCTTTTTCTCTCCAACTCTCTAACGGAAGGTTACTCGGTATTTTCAATTTTTCATCTACTCACCCGGTCAACTCTGGAACAATCTTCCTCAAGCCATGTTTCCTCCTGTCTATGACCAACCTTTCAAACGCAGTGTGTTCAGGGATCTCGAAAACTTTGGTCCTTGACTTTTTCTGGTGCTAGTGTCTCCGAACAACTGATACAATGAGAAAACGGATAGTGGGGCGTTTTTGCGGGCATTCGTCCTTGTTCCCTCCTTCCTCCATAATTTCTTTTTTTTATTGTAATTGTATCGGTATTTATTTAAATTGGGAAGCATAAATGACTTATTCCGTCTTCAAACCGCTTCCATTGAGATCAGCGGAGTGAAGCGAGATTGGGTCTGGTAAGTGTTTGAATGGGAGATCAGTGTACTGTTTCTCTCTTCTGTAGCCATCCTTAGTTCTGAATCCGGATTCTGTTTTAGGTCACACATATCATACGACCTTTGTCGTTGCAATAGATAAAACATAATAACTAATATAGATTATCTGGTCTTAATATTTTGTTTCACATGCGTAATCTGAAATTTTCTAGCATGTTAATTAAGATAATATTATTTTAAACTGAAAGGAGTGTCTGAGCAAAAAATATTTTAAATAATAGAGCAAGGATCAAAAGGTGCAGAAAAATGGTTTCTTTCAATAGTTTCTTTTATACGTAATTCACACCTTTTAATTCTGAAACGTCAGCAATATAAATATTAAATAATTTGCTTAAATTACTCTATTTCTGCAAGTTTATGCTATCTACGTATTCGTGTGTTTTATTATACTTAAATTTGTCCCAACTTTATACACTAAATTATAGATATTTATAAATTACTACAGGTAAAGTACAGATGTTACTGAATTCTAGATTTAAGGTTGAAACCAGGGACTTGAGAACATGGAGGTCTCAAAGAAGCTGGAAAATGAGTTTTAAACGGTTGGGAGTCACGAACAAGGCAAAAGGAAATATGGTGGAAACGAGTTCTGCCTATAATTGCACAAATAAATGAATAAAGGCCAACAAAATACAATTTTTTATGTAAATTTTATTAGTTTAAAATAACTGAGCTGGCTCTAATAGGGTATATATATATATATATATATATATATATATATATATATATATATATATATATATATATATATATATATATATAATGATAATAAGTAAATATTTAAGAAAATGCTAAAGAAAATATTTCCGTCAGACACAGAACTGAATTATTTTGACTGAAATTTAAGTCTTTATTATGGTGTAAAATTTATTATGTAAAGCGATTATGTAAAGTGATTAAAGCGTAAACTATTTGTGGTTTATTTCAAAATTATACATAGAATCTTTATCGAATTATAGTTTTGTAATAAAACCACTATATAAATTATAGTAAATTTTACACCACAAAAAATTAAACATTTTAGTCATCATAATTTTCGTGGCTGAGGAAAACATCTTATTAATCCCCCCCCCCTAAAAAATATAAAAAGAACAATATACCAGTTTAAGAAAGAGAATCTGACTGGTAAGCAGCATCTTGGAACAAGCTGTCAATCCTCTCATTGCCAGTTAGTGTATTAAAAAGACTAAATGCAGTAAATATTTCTCTTAATAGTTTGAGCTATCTACCCTTCAATATCTTTGGCTTGTATTATTGCTTTATACTGTATGTCATACACAAATGCCAAATTCACTAGCTTATCGCAAAAGAAAAAAGAAAAATGAATATTGCCTTCGCTAATGGCTTTCAGTTGCTGTACGAACTGAACACATTGTAAAAATGGTAAAAATATGGGATCTATATTTATACATTTTGCCTGTATATATAATAATAATAATAATAATAATAATAAATAAAAATCAAGGGTGGGGATTTGTAAAAAATATCTTATTTCCGCCAAATCATATGGCTCGAAATCTTCCGCCAATCAGCATTCAAAATTTCACCAATGAGCTTTCGACATATACATACATACATTAACCCTGTTCAAAAATCAACTTTTTCTTATTTTCATAGGTTTCTGTACTTTTTCCCATGCTTTTTGACCTGAAAAGGCCGAAAATCACAACCATTTTGACCTCGGTTGTTGGGAAGCATTGCCGCATGGAGCTTTAAGTTTTCTGCCTTGAAATCGGCCAAAAGCACCAGTTCCGGGGTCCCTTGAATCATGTTTTGCACTATAACTTTTTATCTAAACAAGATAGAGCAACAAAATAGGCACCAAATTAAAGTGTTTTTAATCCTCTTTCTAACTTATACAATTATGATAGTCTTGGAACAAGAAATGGCACATTGGTACATACAAAGATTTCAGAAATATCACAAAATTCGTTTTCTCACACTCAAGGCAGACAAGGCGCCTTATTCATGACACAAATTTGAGATTAACATTTTGTCAAGTCTAATCGATCAAGAAGTGAAAGCATTACATGATGATTAATTTCATAATGACATTTACACAGTCAGTTGTTGAGAGTTTGTTTCTTGAAGCTGTCAAAGCGGCGTCTGTTGAACTCCACAGCTTGAAGGAGATAGTCCCTTTGCTTGGCATCTGTTGTTATGACATTTGCAAAGTCGCTCATCATCTTGACACCACGTTCAGCAATGTCATTCACCGCTTTCAGATTCTTAACATAGTCCAACGCTTTTCTGTAGTCCTCATTCTGTGGCCAAGACGTGACAGGTTCCAGAAGCCACTCGGATCCAATGTTCAGTGTGTCCAGCAGGAAATGTGATTCTGGGCCAATGAGATCAACCAGGGTGGTCTTAGCTGTGACTCTCTGGAATTGAGGCTTTCCTGTTCTGAAGCTGTCTGGCTTCTCAGTGGCATGTAACTGGGCAGCAATGTCGTGCTTCAATGTGTCACTCAATCTACTGCTGAACAGGGCAAATGGCACGACTTCCTGCGTCAGGTACCATTTGTGGTTTTCCATCTTATTAAGTAATGCATCAGCAAGCTCTGGGTCAGTTTTCTTGTACGTCAACATGTCCTGGATTAGACTTAGATAATTCACGGGAGCATCTGCAGCAGACATTGACATCATCCATACAGGAGTGTAGAACAGCGCAAGGAAGGTGTTGAGTCTTTCCAGCTTTGATACAGTGTCTTCGTCGTACTCAAGTTGATCTGCAAACATCAGCATTTTCATGGAGTACAGGTTTCTGGCCATCCATCTGGCCTGATGAATGGCGCCTGGTCGACTCCAGTGAATACCTCGAGGAGGCGTTCCTCCAAGAACAATGACTGTCAGTTCAGCCATTTCCCTGTAGTCGGCTCTTGGAAGCCTTTCTGCTGTTAGAATGTCTTGGAGTATTTCTTCACTGTTCTTCTTCTTTTCCTTCAGCCATTTGCTGTTGATAGCCAGCATCTTTGGGTTTTCCTTGGACAAGTCCGTCCAAACATCCTTCAGATGCTCAAACCAGGGATTATCTGGCCCCTTCACCTTCCCAAACAGCTTCTCCCAAACTGCTCCTACTAGGATTTCCAGGATGTGATGTCGACAGGCCAGATAAAACACCTTTTTGTTCAGCATTTTCTCTAGCAGTTTGGCAGCTCCTCTGTGAACTCCACTGTTACTGGATGTAGTGTCAAAAACAAGGGCAGTAACATTATCCGTAAGTTCCCATGTCTCCAGTAAATCCATTGAAGCCTCAGCCTGAGCTGTGCCAGAAGAATTGTCGATGACAGGTACTCCCAATAACTTTCCTTCAGTGTATGAAGGTGGACCAGACACTAGCACAGCTAAAGTCTCTGAGGTACTTCCAGGTTCACTGCCCAAGACATCTTTGAGCAACTTTCCATCCCAGTGTAAGGCAGCGTACTGTGGGGGTTTTCACAAAACTTGGACATGTGACTCTGGCTGATATTATACCTGGACAGCATTCTGTTGCGACGTGTTGTTGAGGTTGAGATGACGAAGTTATCCAGATCAGCCCCTCCAGCTTTCAAGGTGGCAGAAACCATGGCAGTAACTTGATTGTCTGATAAACCAAGACGATCAGCTGTATTGCAGATGACATCACATTCCATGACCTTCCTTGGAAACGTCAAAGTCACACTAGTCACAGTGTCTTGATGGTGAGAACATCCAGGACGAGGCTGATGGTAATCCATGTCCTCTGTGTTAGCGTCGTTGTCAGTTGAGTCACCCCAGGTAATGTCATCCACATGAACAACTGCCTCTTGTTCTGCTGCAGCTGTAAAATAGTACAACATGTTAAGACAGTAATTGTTAAGTACATGCTAAATATCGCAATGGAGTAAAACTTAAAACTTTTTGTGACGTTCAAAGTAATTAGTTTTACCTTGTTCTTGTCTATGCTGCAGTCTTTCATTCCTCGCTGCTTGCTGCAGGGATCTTGTCTCAAAAATCTTGTCATGACCAGACATATGACCTTTCCTCTCAGTCTTTTGGTCTTCGTAGAACCTGATATCCTCATCTTTCTTCTCTCTGGATAACAGTCTGTTGTTCTGTATTTCCTGGATTGCATCTGGAGCTCCTATATCGAACAGGCTGTCTAATTCCAGCACAAATGCTCCTCTTTTTCCTCCAGGGTTACTTGCTCTTCCTTTGCTTTTTACCAGAGCACGATGTTTCTCATGTAGTTTCATGAAGAGCTTCATTGCGTTGTACTTGGTCATTGTCTTGATCCTAGCCATCTGCCAGAATGGGATGATAGATTCAACTGTTTCATATGCAAGGTCTTGAACCATGGGCCTCCCTGCATTTTCCGGTAAATTCTGAAGATTAAGGAAATACTGGAACGCCTGTCTGTTGGTGGGAAGCTGGGAACCACTGATAAAAGCTGAAGGGTATCCAACCAGGAAAGTTTCAGTGAGAGATCTGGTAGATGGTCCAGTTGACACCTGCCTGTGGACAGTACGTGGAGGTTCTGAGATATCAACTGTGCGCCCACGGAGCTCCCTCAGCTCCTTGCTTAATGCCATTGTGAAGTTGTAACTTGTAGATGGTTTTCTAGATTCTGATTGAGTTTCTGTTGTTTCCTGAAAAATGATAGATAATTATTATTATTATTATTATTATATAATTATTTATTTATTATTATTATTATTATTATTATTATTATTATTATTATTTATTAATTTTATGCTCTTTCATTTGATATCTAATTTGTTGCTCTATCTTGTTTAGATCAAAAGTTAAAGTGCAAAACATAATTCAAGGGACCCCGGAATTGGCGCTTTGGCAGATTTCAAGGCAGAAAATTTAAAGCTCCATGCGGCAATGCTTCCCAACATCCTAGGTCAAAATAGTTGTGATTTTCGGCTTTTTCAGGTCAAAAAGCATGGGAAAATGTACAGAAACCTATGAAAATAAGAAAAAGTTGATTTTTGAACAGGCCTATTACATACATACATACATACATATCATACAAAACCATATAAGGACACCGACGAACTTTTCTCTGCAACTGTACATTATTTCAGTTATGAAAAGGTGTTTTCTGAAAAAAATAAAATTTAAAAGAAGCCCCGAAATTACTAACTACAATTTTTGTAACATTTTATTTTTTCGTATAAAAAAATAAAATTTAGTAAAAACAACAAAAATTAGTAATTAGTAGGCCTAATTGTATAATTAACTTTATTAAGATAACTTTCTAAAGATGTATGTCGTATATGGAATTTAATATGATTATTTTTAATATGATTTGTTAATTTAATGGAATTTAATATGATTATTTTAATGATTTTTAATTAATTTGATTGTTGATTGAGGGGTTATAAAATGGATTGTTGTCTATAGCGATTATTTATTTCGAAACAAAGACGAGAGAGAGAGTTTTAGGCGTTTTAAAGCTTTAAAGCTTTAAAGCATGTTAAAGCTTTCAGTACGGCTTTTTCTTTTAACCAGTAAGAGAACGTATAACAGTTTGGGGTGAGTGCCCTTTTCGCGGGACATTTTGATACCAAAAAACCAGATTCCCTCCTTTTGTGATAGGCATAAGATGTTATAATAGATTTCAGTCCAAAATGATATAATTTAAAGACCGGATAACGTAGTAACAGTCATGTAAGTACATTCCTGATTTGTCCTCTCTCTCTCTCTCTCTCTCTCTCTCTCTCTCTCTCTCGTAGGTTAAATTAACCGTAAATTATGAGCCCCACCCGTAAAAATTAATAAACAATTTAGAAAAAACGCGTGTTCATTTCCCTCGGCCACGCAGTGTGTTTATTTTTATAGAAAATACCCGGAAAGAAGTAGAATAGTAAGAGTAATTAAAACATTAAGAAGAAAAAAATGTACGATTTCAAACGAAGTAGAAAAGAATTTCGTAGAATATTACTGCGAGTTATTAACTAAATATTAATATTTTCCTAAAATCGATCCACGGTGAAATGTAACCTTAAAATTTAGAAAATGTTAAAAAAAATTTAAGCGAGTTTCCGCCAATAAGCGACTTTGCTTTATCAAGTTCATTAGATCGACTAACTCAGTTTTCCTCCTCAAATTTCTTCACTTACATCATCATCATCATCATCATTAAACGATCATTAAAAAAAAGAAACGAAAACTATCCTCCTTTCCCCTTAAAACCCCCTAATTAAAAATAACCTCTTCCCTTTGTTTCAAAATAATACACGGTACGGAAAGAAAGAAAGAAAAAACAAAAATAAAGCTAAAAAAATGTTGGTTCTCCTTCTTTACGCATCCTCGCTTTTGCTTTTTCTCGCTCGTACTTAGCAGCCAATCAGCGTTCAGGAAGTGCAGGAGGCAAAATGCTTTAACTCCACCGTCTCATACGTCTTTGTCCTCTAAATGAAGGAATATACTGGAGGCTCTCTTGCCCTCGCGAGCCTGATTAATTAAATTGTCGCCAGAGAGTAGACGCGATCCGAGCGAAACATTGAGAGATGCACTGATAAAGGGAAGGAGGGAGCCCGAGTGATGAGCCGAAAGGAGTTAATAAATGTAGGAAACAACTTTTACTCAGTTTAGAAGTTTCTCTCTCTCTCTCTCTCTCTTTCTCTCTCTTTTTCTCGGGCTACGTCGTAGCCAATGTCGTAACACTGCTTCCCGTTGATCAGCGAAGTTAAGCGACATTGGGTCTGGGTAGTAGTTGGATGGGAGACCGTCCGCTGTGTCTAGACTATCTAGCGACCCGTGGTTCCGGATCCCACGTAAAGCTGTAGGTCCCCTCCGTCATATGACCTTAGATGTTTTGAAGGAGGTTAAACAAAACCAATAATTATTACTCTCTCTCCCCCGGGTGTGTGAGTGTGGGCAATTTAGTTCGTTGGGCTATAAACCCAATAGCTTAGCAAATTAAGTGATAAGTTAATTATTGTAGTTAATTTCCCAATCTTTAAGCGTTATTTCAAGTAAACTATAAGCAAATCTCGCAACAAAGTAATAATACTAAAGGAATTTAAAAATACATATTAGGATAAGTTGGATTAATTAATTAATTAATTAATAATAATAATGACTTCACATTTTTGCCAACTTTCAGCCAAAGTACCTCCTTTTCGAAATAACATCTGCTCACTTTTAATCTACAATAATATAATCAATACTTGATAGACATATACATTATAAATTCTGGAGTTTAAAAGACATTTAGAAAATATATGATTTCCTATTTTCTAAGTTAATATTTAAACCTTGACTTTCACAAGGATTCCTGGCGATGTGGGTATTGACTTTATTTACAGCGTAGGAAGGGAATACCGTTGCTAAAACTTATAGTTCAAATAAGTAAAAAATAATGAATCCGAAATGACACATGAAAAGGCTTATTTGACAAACCAAGTCAATAATAAAACACAGAGATCTTAATTACTTGGTTCAAACCAATAACGAAGGATAAAGTGAACGTCTAAGGCCAGCTGCACACAGGATCGTCTTCCGACTCACGACTCACGACTTGGGTCATGAATCGTGAGTGAAAGACGATCCTGTGTGCGGGCGGCCTAACGCAACCTCGCAATCCGTTGACTTTGAGGGACAAGAGCTTCTGAGCCAGCCAGCTACAATACTTGACGAAGGAGTTGAAACTATTGGAGGCAGCCCGATTATATCTCAAATCAAGTCATTAATCCCGAAGCCAGGGTGATTTTGAGGAATTGCATAGTTTCGCATCCAGTCAGTTCGTGAGTCTTAGCCCACTGAAAGTAGGCTAGGAAAAATCCTTTGGCTTCATACCCTGAATAAACTAGAACAAATACAATAAAAAGATAATACAATGTCGGAACACCGTATTTAAAACTAAAAATTTTAGCTGCTAATTAATACTTGCTTAATAACTATTCAATTAATATCGAGCTATTTCTTTGGTCGAGAATACCCCATTTTCTAATTATTAAATTTTAAAGGTAAACTTATCATTTTTATTATTTTTACATTCCTTATATAATTTATGGTCTTAATTACAACTTCAATACTTTTTATTATTTATACTTTATCATAATATTTCGTAAGTTTTATACATCATTTATCATAAAATATAAATTTTAAAATAGAATAGTTGAAGCTTTTCCATAATTTTATATTTTATCCCTCGTAATAAATTTTTTATTTAAAATTACACGACCAAACAACAAAAATAATATTTCGCCAAAAGGGCTAGAAAGTAGCACGACGCTCAAACCAGACGAACGCTACCCCTTGCGCTAATTCATGGATTACTATGGCCTAGCACCATCGGCAGTCGAATCCCCGACCAGTGTCTTCATTTCGGTAGTGGGGAAGGGGTGTTACCCACTGAGCTGATCATGACTAGATTACGCAGGAAATATAAAATCTTACGATATATATATATATATATATATATATATATGTATAATAAACAGGAACACCAGATAAAAAATAAACATCCTTCAAGTTTTAATCAGTACCAACGTTTCGGAATGCACTAATTCTATCTTCAGGCTAAAACAATAAAATGCCAAATCACATACAAAATACAAATTGCTTAATAACAATTTAAAATAACAAAGTTAAAAATTATAAAAAGTAGCTAAGAAAACGTAAAACATTAAAACTAAAAGGTAAGTAGATTTCATCTACTTACCTTTCAGTTTTAATGTTTTACATTTTGGAACTCGAAATGACCGCTTCTCGTTGAGAAGGCAGTTTTCGAGATGTTGTCCTTGATGCACCACACTTCTTTTTTTTCTTTAATCGCTTCCACTTTGGACTCCTGTAGTCATTCTTTATTCCTAGTGACCACGTGGTCCTGGTACTTTACCTGTGACGGTAGTAATTAATCTTGTCTTTTCCTCGTCGGTCTTCTTCATTTTGAGAGCGACGGACATCGGTGAACATGCGTCTTGACTCTTGAGGTGTGTCAATCTCTTCTTAGTCACTTGTGGAATTTTGACTCTTTCTCACAGTGACACTTATTCCATTTTTTCTTTTCGGGTGAGGAATCGAACGGCTGTTCCGACTAACCTCCCCGTTTCCGTTGCCTCAACCACCATGCTGATGTCATCTTGTCTTCAAGGTAGTACTCGTCAGTCGTCACTTTTATTTCTCAAGAGTAACTTTACCGCCTCCTTGCAAAGTGTTAACTTCCCGTTGAGATTTCCGCTCTGTGATACTTGCAAATCACGTTGAGCCTCACTGTACATCCCTTGCAGCGGAGAGTAGACGTCCAGGGGAACCCATATCCCTAAATTTTTCTTCGCTGTCTATTCCCATATCATTTAACTTCCCTTTGGGATTCTGCTCGACAACTTTCCCAAGTATCCTCGAGCCTCACTACATATCCCATGCAGCGGAAAATAGACGTCCAGGGGAAACCAAATCCCCAAATTTTTCTTCGCTGTCTATTCCCTTATCATTTAACTTCCCTTTGGGATTCTGCTCGACAATTTTTCCAAATATTCTCGAGCCTCACTGCATATTTCATGCAGCGGAGAATAGACGTCCACGGGAACCGCGTCACTGGGTTTCGTTCTGACCCTCCTTGTCAGAATCATGCTGGCTTCTTTATTCTGTCCACTCCCATTCCTGGTCTGGTTACCTCTTCGTTCAGATTGACGACTCTTTTCTTTTCCAAGTTACCTTTGTTTTGTCTTCATATTCTCCAAAACAACACGCCTATGGTCAAGTCTTGCGGAGCCTCTGGAATTATACAGACACAAAAGAATTCTTCAACGCCCTTTCCCATAGTCAAACTTAATTCTACTCCCTTACATGAATGGGCGGGTCCTGTGCAACCGTGTACTGAAAAGTTGGCAACTGTCCAAAGAAGGGTCATGATGTTCTTGTGCATAGCTTATGTCAATGTGACGGAAACTCCACAATCGCCCAGCGCGGTGGAAGCTTGTTGAGCGACGAATACTGGTAGGGTGATCAGTCCTAGCCGACGACTCGCCGCTACTTCCTCTGAAGCTATTTGGGAGGCTTCCCATTCCAGTCCTGCTGAATGTTTGCTCGAGGGCACGCCTCTTCCCAATGTCCCATTTGCTGGCAAATCTTGCACTGGCTCCGGCCACTTTCTTCCACTGTTTCCTCTTTGGAGTCACTGTCTTCGTTTGACTTGATTTGTTTTCGCTTCTGGTTTCTCATGGGGTTGTAGTAACATTCTTGAGTTGTGTTATTCCTCCTGTGACCAGTGTCACATTTCCTTCTGGGCTCTCCTCTCTTGATAGACTTGTCTCCGACGTTCACCTCCACATCCTTGATGTTGTCCTCCTTCGTGGCAGTAGCTATTCTTTCTTCTGGATGTTGTGAGTTGTAGTTCCAGGATGTGGGAGGATTTTGCAGTTTCTGCAGTCTTCGGCTTCTGTCTTGTGGCGTTTCTTCTCTTAGGACATCTTCATCTCTTAGTCCTAAGCTTGGGTTGTTTACCGAAGACTTGATTGATTCCATCCAATATTCCCGAAAAGATGTTCCTTTGATGAAATTACAAGCATACTCCGGCATAACGGACTTCAACGCGTCCTTAAGTATGCCATCTTTAATATGTCTCCTTATAGGATTAGCCTCAACCAAGGCATTACCTGAACTTACTAATCTTGTGGCAGATATGTTGAGTGTCTCACCTTTTTCCCTTCTGGCGGCATTTGGGCTGGTTCCTGGATTCTTTTGTGCCCGTTCGCCCATAAACGTCGGCGAACTTCTTTCCAATGTGTGTCCAAAAGTCGTTTGCTCAGGACCCCTTACTGCCTGTGAGAAATTCGGGATATAAGATGAAGGGTGTTGTTCTCCTGATGAACCTGGTCTCCACCCAACCCTTTCCTGCGTCGAAAGTTCTTCTTCTGTAACGGGACGAACTAGAGATTCCCTGGGACGAATCCCCGACCTGCGGTTGTCCCAATACTCCAGCTGCGGAGTAGTCATAACAAGGTCTTCCAGTTTCTAACCTCTTCGGTTTATTTCTTCCTCTATTTCCGTGAATTCCTTTAGTAACCGATTAATGTTAGAAAAATTTATCTTTTTTAAATTTTGTAAACATTCTTTACTCATTTCCTTTAAGTTCGTTGGTTCGGAATCACTAATGTCACTTGCACTGTCTTCCCCGTTCGTTATATCTACGCTCTTTACCGACATCACGAAGCTTGTTTGTTTATTTATTTTTATTTAAAACCGTTACCACTGTTAGCGACACTTTTCACTGTTCACAATATTTTTACGTTAGTGCTTTACTCTGTACTAAAGTTTATTTTAACGAATCACTGTTCTCAATATTTTCTACGTTAGTGCTTTACTCTGTCACGCAAATTTATTTTAACAAAAAGTCACACTCGTGCTACCAATACCTTGCAATAGGATCTCACTTCTCCGACACCATTTATGTCGTGCGCAACCCTTTCATTTATGTGGTGCGCACCTTTTTTCCTATTTCACTTATTTCTTATGCGCGTGTTCGTTTATTTCAGGATGACTCTGCCTATCCACTCGGATGGTCCTTTAATTTTATACACATATTTTTCCTCGGCTTACTTGAAGCCCACTTTGGATTTCCCACTTTCAAAGTTAATTTACCCTCGGCTTACAAGAGAGGCCTATTGCAAGGTAGCATAAAACGACACACTCCCTCTTATAAAGTTTATTTCCTTTCACTCCAATTAGTACATAAATTCAAAGAAATAAGTTGATGTACGATTACAAATTTTGTTAAAAAGAAAAAAATCAAATTGTCCATTTAAAGAAAATGTTCACAAATATTTAAGTCTCAAAAATCATTTATACAGAGGTTTTTTTATTTGCGTGTAACTTTAAGAAACAGCACTAAATTCAAATTTCGTAATCTAAGAGGTTGGAAAAATGGTTTACTTACAAAAATTTTGGAAAGTTACTCTCGACAGTTCTGCGCGAGTTCCGCAGATTTGTTTCCAGAAAAAAGTCCGTCAAATAAATTAGATTTCTTTACATAATAACTGAATGGTCATGCACTAACTTCCCGGGTTTCCACGGAAACCAACTTCAACACAAGATATTGACTCTTCCCTGAGGAAACCTAATGTGTCGCAAACTTACAGTTTAACATTTAATTTGAACAAAATTAAATTAATTGAAATTTCACAAAATTCTTTGTCTGTCGGCTAACATTAATTAAGATCTTCCAACTAAGTTCGCACAAGACAAAAACAATTCAAATTTTAAGTACAACGTGAGACAGTTTTAACTCAACTTAGAAATTTTCAATCACACTACAGATTTGAAGGAGTTATTCTTACAAGCCACTTTTAACTTTCGAAGGACGAAGCTACAACTGATTTAAAAGTCTAAACTACACCTTAAAATTCCAAGGACTCCGCCTTCCAATATTCTGAATGACGTATCAAAAATTTTCATTACATAAGGTCGTCCCTACGAAAGCTTTCATCCATACATAGGGAAAGAAGGAGTTTTTCTTTACCCTTACTGGTTATTCCACGAATCAGTGTCCTTTGATTGGACATTGACATTCCCTTCCAAAAATAAAACTCCTCCTTTTCCTAAAATTAACTTAAAATAAAGTTCTTTTCTTCGAAGCCGCTTGGTTTCCCAAATTTATGACCAACGTCATGGTCCAATTTAACAAGTGGATTCGAAGTCTGTCTCACAAAAGTTTAACCCCGAAGCGAAGAGAAAACAAACCATTTTACATCTGAACCCGGCCAGCTTGTTTTCCCTTCTCTTTGAGTCTAGGGCCGCTGCTCGACCCTGCCATAAACCTCTGCCACAAGGCTGTTCTGGGTTATACCATTCTCGTGAGAACACAAAAATCAAAATCGAACGAACGTTAAACGCTCTGAAACATTTTTATTTATTTTTTTATTTTATTTATTTTTTTTAACCTTGTGACAAGAAACCTATTGATATTCTTCGATAACCATAACCCAAACCACCTTGCTTTAGAGATTTAAACAAAATCTTAAAAATAAAATTTTTGCTCCTATTCTCTTAAAAGATTTCGGCATGCAAATTTACCGTCACAACAATATATATATATATATATATATATATATATATATATATATATATATATATATGGTGTATCTAAATAGAGCTGAATTTATTTCTGTCGTTTATAATTTGTGGATGATGTTCTTAAGGGAGTTGGATCCTTTGTATGTTAAACCGACCCAATTTTACGGAAGGGTGGGACTGAGTTTTTGAGCAATTTCTTGTGTGAACAACGGCTCTGAGTTTTACTGTTTTGGTTAAAAAACATCTTTTATTTACGCTAATCGGTGTTTGTGAAGAAAATTTTTCTTCTCTCAAGTTTTAATGCTTGTATTAATCAGGTTGGAATTCCTCATCGAAAGAGACAATTTGACTTAAAAACTTGTATATTTGTGGTTAGCTTCGCTGACTTCAAACCACTGACTCCGGGTTCGATTCTTGATAAAAGCAGGCGGCGCGCAGCTTACTTAGCTGTTCATCCTTCCATAAAAATATGCTGGTATATAAATGGGCACCCAAGGTGGCCTACTGGTTAAGATACTAGGCAGCTGAGTGGGAGGTCTGTGGTGCACCTCCTCGTGATCGCACTTATTTCGCGCACGGGTTCGTTTGTTCAAGGATGCCTCTGGTTATCCACTCGGATGACCTTTGAATTTGATGCGTCCAATTTTCTCGGCTTATTTGAATCCCATTTTAAATTTCAAACTTTCATTGTTAATTTACCCTCACTTTACAAGAGAGCCCATTGCAAAGTAACATACAAACAACACACTCCCACGTATAAAGTTTATTTGATTTCACTCACAATGGGACATAAATTCAAAAGAAGTTTGCAGATGTACAGTTATAAATTGTTACCTTCGTTACTTTGGTTTTGCTTTCGTCCGAATTGTTCATTCTGACGAAAGTCAAGCTTGTTACTCCACCTTAGACCTACAGTTTACGTGGGATCGATCCGCACCACGACCCACCACGGGAGATCAGAAATTACAAAGTCTCCGCCTGGACTCGATCTCATGACCTCCCGATCATTAGCCCAGCGTCCTAACCACTAGGCTACCCAGGATATCCATTTATCTACCAGGCAATTTTTATGGTGTGAAAAGATGAACAGCTGGGTTTGCTGTGCGCTGCCTGCTGTCATCGGGTTTCAAACCTAGAGCCGATGGATTCGTAGTCAGCGATGCTAACCACTACACCGAGGTTTAAAAATAAAATTTACATTTTAAAAAATGTTTGGAATTTTTCAGGTTAAGTCTCAAATGGTTTATGCAGAGGTTTTTTTTTAATATAACTCAAGAAATAACACTTGATTCAAATTCTTTAAAATAAATTTACTTAAAAAAATCCGGAAATTTAATCGTAAAAGTTCTGAGCGAGTTCCGCAGATTTTTTCAGAAAAAGTCCGCCAATTAAGTTTTCACAAGGTTTTCAAAAGTCCTGCGCGGACTCCGGAGGTTCCCTTGGGGAACAGGATCATCACAAGATATTTGCTCAACACAAAAAGTGTAAAATTATTCCCTGAGGAAACAATATTCAGCAGCTTAAAAATTAAAAGTTTGACACGTGAACAATAATTAAATTTCTAAGAAGTTTTCATAAAGTTCTTGCCGACTATCATCTCATTTATAGAATGAGGTCTGAAACATAACTTAAACTCTGAAAACAGTTTACGGAAACGGTGAAACAATGAGATTCAAATTTTCGAACAACAGAAACACTTTTGCAGTCGGCTTATAAAATCAAACAGTGCCACAGGTTTCAAAGCTTTTTCGCATTTTACTTTTGAGGGCTGAGCTGCAACTAACACTAAGCTTTTGCAAAACAATATGGAACAGTGAACAACGAAATACAGTTTTTTCGAGTAACGTGAGACAGTTTTAAATCGGCTTAGAAATTTTCCAACCGTGTCACGTTCAAAGATTTTATAGCCACTTCACCGTTAGAGGAGAGAACTACAACTGTCTCTATGACTTTAAATTGCACCTTAAGATTAAAGAAAACAAACTTCGCCTTACAGTATCCTGAATGACCTATCAAAAACATTTTCATTGCATGACGTCAATCGTACACAAGTTTTTGTCCATACAAAATGAAAGGAGTTTTCCTTTCCCCTCACTGGGTGTTACAAGAATCATTGTCCTTTGATTGGTCTTTAACATTTCCTTCAAAAGAAAACTCATCTTTTCCTTTGAAATCAACTTAAAAATTAAAGTCCTTTCCTCGAAACCACCCCTTCTTCTCAACTTTGTATTTTCCTCTATATATAAAATCCAACTCTGCTTTAGCAAACTACGAAAATAAATTACAACTGACCTAGTGGTCCAAAAGTACTTTATTTTAACAATTGGGTTCGATGAACATGAGATTAAAGTTCGTGATCCATTTTTTTTTTCGCTCAACATGAATGAACAGAAAATTCAGAATTTCATTCTTCCCAGTGGTCAGTTTCAGAAAGTTTAAATAGAAACAAAGAGAAAACAAACCACATTACATTTGAACCTGATGAGTTTTCCCTTCCTCTCGAAGAGAGAGAAGGATTTCAAGACCATACGATAAATCTCCACCACAAGTCTGACAAGTAAGGTTGTACCGACATCGCTTTAAGTTTACTTTTGACCACTCGTTCTAACGAGCTAAGAGAACAAAAATTAAAATCAAACCCAGTTTAAACACTTTCAGACGCTTAATCCCTTCTTTTATATATTTTTTAACACTGCATTGGAAATTATAACGAGAATGAAATCTATTGACATTCTTCGATAAACAATAATCTAGAACACTTTGTTTTAGAGATTTAAACAAACAAAAATCCTAAATCTAAAATTTTAATCCTGACTTCTTTGTTAACACCAACGGTTTTTTCCTTAACTCTCAATAAACTGTGTTCCTTCGCTGTTGCAGATAATTTTCTTAGAGAGAGAGAGAGAGAGAGAGAGAGAGTTTTATTTATATTTTGATATGAGATTTAAGTATACAAATTAAATTTGCTCTTACGAAAGGTCGTGAGATCGAGTCCGGGGAAGGACTTTGTAGTTTCTGACCAGCTGGGTTGGGTCGTGGTTCGGATTCCACGTTAAGCTTTGGGTCCAAGGTGGAGCATCAAATTTTGACTTCGTCAGAATGAACAATTCGGGCGAAAACTAAACGAAGGTTAATATATATATATATATATGATGAATAAAACCACGAAGGAAAGGAAACACAAAAAGGTGCTCAAGCGCTTTCGTCTAATGACATCCTGAGGATGTCATTAGACGAAAGCGCTTGAGCACCTTTTTGTGTTTCCTTTCCTTCGTGGTTTTATTCATCATAAATATTTTTCACGTGTTACTTTCGTGAAATAATTTTCATATATATATATATATATTATATATAATATATATATAGCCGTAGACGCTATCTTTGATTATATCCCACATTGAATAATTAATCAATGTGATGTGATTATTCAGTGTGGGGTATAATCAAAGATAGAGTCTACGAGCAGAAACCGTGGGACTTCGATCACATGAAGACTTTGATACGCCAAGAGTTGGAGACGTTGAATAATAACAAAAAACTGTGTCGTGCTATTTGTTGTTCAGTGATTCAAAGATGTAACGTGTGTATTGAACATGATGGAGGACACTTTGAACAATTTCTGTAATAAATAATAAATATTAATTATTCTTCGCAAGATGATTTCAGTGTTCTCTGTAAAGCGACTTATGCCTCACCCTGTCTATTTCTATCACATATTTCTGTCCTTAGTATGTGAACTGTCATTGTATTATTAATATTTGTCATATGGACTATAACCTGCCAATAAACCTTTTCATTTTCATATATATATATATATCGTAAAGAACGACGCTTGTATAGGAGATATTCCGCGCAAGACGAGAAAGAGAAAACAACAAATGAAAAATGAAGTACCACCTGGGAATCGAACCCGGGATCTTCCGATTGCCGGTCAGACGCGATAACCACTACACCATGGACTTCACTCTTCCAAATGCCGTAATTCCTCTACATACTCGCAGAAACCAATGCCCCAAGGGGCACCTCCCGCATGCGTAACATTATATACATTCAACTGCAAAGAACACGCAGTATAAATAACGTAAAGAACGACGCTTGTATAGGAGATATTCCGCGCAAGACGAGAAAGAGAAAACAACAAATGAAAAAATGAAGTACCACCTGGGAATCGAACCCGGGATCTTCCGATTGCCGGTCAGACGCGATAACCACTACACCATGGACTTCACTCTTCCAAATGCCGTAATTCCTCTACATACTCGCAGAAACCAATGCCCCAAGGGGGCACCTCCCGCATGCCGTAACATTATATACATTCAACTGCAAAGAACACGCAGTATAAATAACGTAAAGAACGACGCTTGTATAGGAGATATTCCGCGCAAGACGAGAAAGAGAAAACAACAAATGAAAAAATGAAGTACCACCTGGGAATCGAACCCGGGATCTTCCGATTGCCGGTCAGACGCGATAACCACTACACCATGGACTTCACTCTTCCAAATGCCGTAGTGGTTATCGCGTCTGACCGGCAATCGGAAGATCCCGGTTCGATTCCCAGGTGGTACTTCATTTTTTCATTTGTTGTTTTCTCTTTCTCGTCTTGCGCGGAATATCTCCTATACAAGCGTCGTTCTTTACGTTATTTATACTGCGTGTTCTTTGCAGTTGAATGTATATAATGTTACGGCATGCGGGAGGTGCCCCCTTGGGGCATTGGTTTCTGCGAGTATGTAGAGGAATTACGGCATTTGGAAGAGTGAAGTCCATGGTGTAGTGGTTATCGCGTCTGACCGGCAATCGGAAGATCCCGGGTTCGATTCCCAGGTGGTACTTCATTTTTTCATTTGTTGTTTTCTCTTTCTCGTCTTGCGCGGAATATCTCCTATACAAGCGTCGTTCTTTACGTTATTTATACTGCGTGTTCTTTGCAGTTGAATGTATATATAATATATATATTGCTGCTTAAAAGTTTTCATACAGCTAGGAAAAGAAGTTTGTTTGTTGTTTAAAAAATAAATAAATAAATGGGTTCATAACTCATGTTTGGCACAATCAAAACAATGATCCCAAAAAATCATTTGTACCTTAATTTATTAAAAAATTGCAGAAGTTTATATTTCTAAAACGTTTTATTTACAAAAGTATTCACACAAATACAACATCTTTGCAAACTCTTTAAAAAACCATTTATGATTGACTTTATATGTTTAGAATTTGTACCTTGCTCTGCAAGAGAAGAAGAAAAACAAAAGAATGAAAAGCGCTAAGATGTGAATGTAAACAAATATTTAGATCAGTACATGAGGTGATAATTGATTGAAAATGGCACGAAGTATAGAGTTATTTCAAGACGTTAAAAAGCGTATTAATGCTGCTCATAAGGAAGGAAAAAGCTATAGGAAAATTAACCAAAGGTAGAGTGTTCCATATACTACCATTGCTAGCATTGTACTGAAATGGAAAAGCTTTCATACGACCAAGCAATTTAGTTGAGATAATTGCTACTATGAATTCCACCAAATATCAAAAGATATTGGAGGAAAATGTACTTCAATCTCTACGTATTGTACCCTGTCGATGGAGCGTAACTTAACTCTACAACAGGATAATGCTCCTAAACACACCAGTAAATCAACTTTGAAATATATAAATATGATGGAATTTAAGCTTCTTGAATGGCCAAGTCAGTCTACAGACTTGAATTTCATTGAACACTTATGGTTTGATTTAAAGAAAGCAGTTCATAATAGAAAACCAGCATTCATCAGTCAGTTAGGAGAATTTTGTAACGAAGAATGGGTTAAAATTGACCAGATAAATGTAAGAAGCGTGTAGAATGTTATCCCAAACATCTGCAAGAGATTATCGAGGCTAAGGGTGGACACACGAAATATTAACATTTTGTATGAAAACCTTTGCTCATTTTTTATTTTAATTTTATGTTCATGATCCGTGTATTATTGTTGATTTACTCTAAAAATTGTTATGTCCATTAATTAAACTCGTATTGACGTGTTTTTCAATTTGATTTTTATTACTGAATCCTTTTATTACGGATTTATCATGAAAATGGGGCGTTTGGTAAAGTGTACGAAAATTTATAAGGATTACTGTATATATATGTTAGAGGAAATCTATGTAACTAGGGATTTCATGAAATCCCTAAAATGTTCAGGGACTTCATAGAAGGTTAAGTCGTGATATTTTCGTTAAACATACGGGAAAATTATTGAATGCCCACTTAATTGAATGTCCGGTTAGGTCAATTGTACGCCCTTGACGATTGGTTAAGTCGTGATATTTTCATTAAAACTAACGAAAATATCACGACTTAACTTTACATAAATGCGAAACTTCACTTTTTTACGTGGAGGTCGAAATGTGACAATAAAACCCACACTAATAGACGGAGTTTGTTTCCACAACAGTTTCGATGCCCACTGGCATCCTCTTCGGGTAGATACAGAAAAACGAATTCGTTTTTCTGTATCCACCCAAAGAGGATGCCAGTGGGCATCGAAACTATTGTGGAAATAAACTCCGTCTATTAGTGTGGGTTTTATTTTCACATTAACCTTACATGAAATCCCTGAACATTTTAGGGATTTCATGAAATCCCTAGTTACACAGATTCCTTATGATATATATATGTGGAATGAATGAATGTGGGGGAGAGAAGCGAAGGGTGTTTGATTCATTACGAATCCCTGTAGTTGGTCTGAGGAATAAGCGATTGTATTTTTGTCGATGGCCGGTTCACTCCAAATTTTCATAAGTACAGGGTTCTGCCGTTGCTGGTCTGTTAAAATTCAATACATTAAAAATATAAATACTTTGTGAGAAAGAAAGCGTATTTGTGATTTTATATGCAACGTTCATTTTACATTATTTGGGGTTTTATTGTTATTTCTCAGACAAACAAACAAACCGCAGTATTGCAGCTTTTGCGGCGGCAATGGAAATTCCCGACACAGTTGGTTTTGGTCCCCGTTCACGGGTTCAGGCGTGTTTTGTTATTTTCAGTTGTTTTAAATATTTTACAATTTGATTTTAATGTAACTGTTTATACTAATTTTTTTTATACCTTTAATAATTTTATATATTTTATGATGTGCATTTTTCCCCCAAGTTCATTTTATTTTTTTAAGTTTTTATAAAATATTTTTATATATTCAATAATCCTCTTTATTTCTAAATAATTTATTTTAGGGTAAATTCTTGTAAATTAATTTTCATTCGCGTTTGTAGAATGAAGACGCAGTTCGAACATGAATTGTCCTGCTGTGCTTGGTTCAGAGTGGGCGTGCCTTAAATGAATGAGTGTATATTATATATATATTATATATATTATATTATATATTATATATATTATATTATATACATTATAACTGCAAACACGCAGTATAATTAACGTAAAGCGTCGTTCTTTACGTTAATTATACTGCGTGTTTGCAGTTATAATGTATATAATGTTACGGCATGCGGGAGGTGCCCCTTTGGGGCATTGGTTTCTGCGCGCATGTAGAGGAATTACGACATTTGATTGAGTGAGGCCCGTGGTGTAATGGTTATCATATCTGACCGGCAATCGGAAAATCCCGGGTTCGATTCCCGGGTGGTTACCTCATTTTTCATTTGTTTCGTTCTTTCGCTCTCATCTTGCGCGGTTAATTCTCCTATACAAAGCGTCGTTCTTTATATATATTATATTATATATATTATATATATTAAATTTGTAATGATGACGATGTATTCCCATATGGGCTGCTTTCCCAGCTAGTTCGATGCTTAGACCTACATATATACGACTATAGTAAAACCTGTATAACTTGGCCTCTGGATAAACCGGAGTCCTCTATGATCCGGAAAAAAAATCTCCTCGGGAAAAACCTGTCTTACTCAGAATTTGTCCGAGTTGTACAGGTAAAGTCAGAGGTATACGTGGTACACTTCGATACCCGTTAGCACCTCGACAAACCGACGCCATCACGCAATACCCTCACAAGCTACCACTTGTAAGGTATTGAAAAATAGGCATTTTAAGTATTTCTACAGTACTTTACTGAAATATTTTCATCACATTTTACTTCAGCCTATTCATATGTACACTTAATGTATATATAATTTTTTCTTTCTAAAACATTCTTTTGGTACACTTTGTTGATTTATACGCTTTAAAATAGGTTTTTTACAATATTTTAAATTTTACCTCTATAACATGGACTTCTCCATTTCTCGGACTACACTCTTCCCAATTTGTCCGAGTTATACATGTTTAATTGTTTCTGTACAGCGTAAATAAAAAAGTTAAGAGGGATTAGCAAAAATTATTAAGCATTGATTAACAGAAAAAATGTATGTTAACAAGAGACGGTCCCTTTATAAGTTTCGGAATTGTTATTAAAGTTATCTACAAAGTGCATGATTGCGCATTCTAGAATGTTCCTTTCAGTTTTTTCTTTAATTTTTACTAGAGCTTTAGAACCTTCCCAATTAATACTATGATTATATCTATACATTTGGTTAAACAATGTACTAGAATTATTTGCGGTTCTACAAGCATATTTATGCTGTTTTACTCTGACATTTGAAGTTTTTACCGTTTGACCAATATAAACTGAGTCGCATTGTTTACAACCGACACAATAAACACAACCAACTGCATTACCTGGACTGTTTTTTACTCGGCGAGATTTAATAATTTTTAATAATTTTTATAATTAAAATCTACGTTAATTTTTCTACGTTAGTAAGTTTTTATACGTTAATTTCTATAATTAAAGTCTACGTTAATTCCAATTGTTTCAAATGATGTCAGATGGTGATTAAAATTTACAGGGTAACAGAGGTGAAGGATATTTTTATGATGAAATTCCCTGTGTACCGTAATACCTATTTTTAGCTTTGTTTAAGCATTTTTTAGAAATGGAACAAGATAAAATTTAATGCCATTGTTCATAATGTTGCGTAACTAGAATCTAAAAATTCAGGCCTAACTCTGAATAACCTGAGGAACGGAAGAAAAATGATGGTGAGCGGGATGATGATCAGAATAAAGGTAAACATATGAAATATTATCAGTAGGCGGCTTAGAGAATACTTCAAATTTGAATTGATTTCCGCACCTCAACATTTTTCGGAAACTTACAAAATTGACCATATTTTATTAAAAAACTTTTTTCCCTTAATCAAGAGCTTCCCAACTTTATTATGTGCGACCCAAAAAATCATGTTTACACAATTCACGACCCCAAACACTGATCGAAGTTCAACAAACTCCCCAAAAGTTATTATATATATATATATATATATATATATATATATATATATATATATATATATATATATATAGTATATATATATATATATTATATAATATATATGAAAAATTATTTCACGAAAGTGACACGTGAAAAATATTTATGATGAATAAAACCACGAAGGGAAAAGAAACACAAAGGGGTGCTCAAGCGCTTTCGTCTAATGACATCCTCAGGAGCGCTTGAGCACCCCTTTGTGTTTCTTTTCCCTTCGTGGTTTTATTCATCATATATATATATATATATATATATATATATATATATATATTAGTGGTGGACCGGATGTCAGTTTTTCAACATCTGCGGATGCGGATCTTTAATTTCAATTTCCGCGGATGCGGATGTGGATATTTAGTTAATCTATCAATATAATATAGAATTATGAATATATGACATAATTTTTCAAATTTCCTGATATTACTATTATGGCAGGCAATGCATAAGAATTAAAATTAATATTAATGTTTTCATTATGATAAAAACAATAACTTTCTCTAGTTTCAGCCACAGAAAATTCAATGAAACAAGTTTCATTCAATTTTCTGTTACCAGGTATTTATATTTTGAGGTTTATATAGTTGTTTGTTCATTAATAATTAATACTTTACATGAAATGTGCATGATTGGGCCTTATAAGCTACTTTATAAGCTAATTTAATTGTAAATGGCATAATTTATCAGAGGTAATATCGGCATAACATCCGCAGTCAGAAGTGCGGATGCGGATATCCGGTCCACCACTAATACACACACACACACACACACACACACTTCATAAGCACAGCGTTTATTATGCGCGGGAAGCGCCCGGATTTCAGCTGTTAAACGCAACTACATCATGATTAATAAATGTTTTGTCGGACGACCGCAGGAGAATTGAAAATAAAATTATCAGATCGGTTCGCGACCCCAAAGATGGGAAGCCCTGCCTTAATCAGTATCGTTAATTTTATCTAGTCGCTCCTAAATACTTTGTTTACCCTATAGCAGTGATGGCGAACCACTGAACCGCGGGTGAAGTACTGACCACGAGGCAATTTTTAGTGACCCACGAGCTCTTATTTAAATAAAATATGACTTTAATTTTTAATATTTTCTGCCTTACAGTTTTAAAATTATTTTATTCTCCCACCGAAATAAACAGCTGATACACATTGAAACGTTTTTAAACGTTTAGTGTACGTTTTAAAACGTGCGTGTATATATGATAACCGACTCATGGTGCGCGTCGCGCGGTCATCCGCCTTCCCAGTTTTGCAGTTCAAGTCCTTACGTTTGGGAGTCCCAAATTATTAGTGCAGAAATTATCACCCATTAAAAAAATGGCTACAAAAAAAACGAAAAACTAGTTCTGAAGGTAGTGGAACTGGAAGGTTATTTCATGAAGAGTGAGTGGACTGTGAAATACGGTGTTATTAAACAAAATAATAAAGCTTTTTGTTGTATTTGCAAAGTGGACATTGTTGCTCGCTGTTATAATATTAAGCGACATTTTGAAAGTAACCAAAAAATTTGTGCTTAATGTCAGATGAGAAAAGGAATGAAATTATTATGCGGCATTTAAACCAACAGCAAGAGCAATCTGCTATTTTCAAAAGAATTTTTAAACCAAACAACAATATTACAACAGCTAGTTTTCAATTATCATCTGCCATTGCTCAACTCGGAAAACCACTTTCTGATAGTGATTATTTAAAAGAAGTTTTTATAAACTGCTCAGATTATTTATTTGAAGATTTTCAGAATAAAGACCAAATAATTAAACTATTAATGAGTTGCCTGTGTCCAGAAATACGGTCAAAGATAGAATAATTATCATGGACAAAGATGTATATGATCAACTTTTATTGGATTTGACAAATGCTGAAATGTTTTCAATTTGTTTGGATGGAAGTACAAATGTCACATCACAGGCCCGTCTTGCAGTTATTACATAGGCTGACCATATTTCCTTGAGACAAAAACGGGACATTGGGATGGCAAAAAAGGGACGGGGTTATGTAATATTCTGTATTCATGAAAAAGTAAGTACATAAACCGGGACAAAATTGACATTTTTATTAAAACGACGGGACGGCCAGGAAATATAAAACAAACGGTACTGTCCCGTTCAAAACGGTACGTATGGTCAGCCTATTATTACAAGATTTTATTCCGAAAATATAATGAAGGAAGAGCTAATTAACTTGATGACACTGCCTGAGAAAACCACAGGACAGGATATTATGAATGAATTGAAGAAGGAATTCATCCAAATGGGTATTAATTTCAGAAATATTGTATCTGTGACGACTGATGGAGCTCCGAGTATGATTGGAAAAAATGTTGGATTTCTTCAATTACTTAAACAAGAAGTGAAACACCCTTTAATTGAATTTCATTGTATTTTACACCAAGAAGCTCTTTGGGCAAAAAAAAGTTTAAAATCACTTGAAAATGTGATGTCTCTTGTGACAAAGCTTGTCTATTTTATGGTTGTTCACGATCTTAACAAACGTCAATTTACCAAAATATTAGATGAGGTTGACTCTCAATTTTCAGGGTTAGTCATGTATAACAATGTCAGATGGTTAAGTCGTGGTCAAGTTTTGAATCGCTTTGTTGAATTGTTAGAAGAAATAAGATTTTTTTTGAATAAAAAGGAACATGAATATCCAGAACTGACTGATATGAATTGGTTGAATGATTTAAATTTTTTCGCTGATTTCACATTGCATTACAATGCTTTAAATAAAAAGTTGCAAGGTCGCGGCTGTGTTGTATCATCAATGTTTGAAAATATTAAAGCTTTTGAAAAAAAACTAAATATTTTCTCAAAAGATTTGGAAGAAGAAAAATTGAAATACTTTCCATTATTGCAGAAACACTTCTTGACTTCAAAATATTTTGCAGACAATGAAGAAAATAAATCGGACGTGCTCAAAAAGTACTCTTCAATAATAAGAGATGCCAGACAATCACTTTCAGAGAGGTTTTCACAATTCCAACAAATTGATGCAACATTACAATCCATCCAATTCCCCTATACTATTCAATTTGAAGATCTTCAGTTATCAGCTTTTCATTCGCTTGACATTGGTAATTTAGAAATGGAATTAGTTGACTTCCAAGAAAGTGCAGTATGGAAGACTAAATTTATTGATCTTAATCTGAAGTTACAAGAAAAAGAATTGGAGTCGTCAATTTTGGGTGTAACCAGAGAACAACAATCAATAGAAAGAGTAGAGAATTTTATTCTTGCAGAATGGAACTCTTTACCAAATTCTTTTGAATCAATGAAAAAGCTAGCATTAGCTCTGCTAACAATGTTTGGTTCATCTTATTCATGTGAACAGTTGTTTTCCTTCATGAATTTCGTAAAATCCACCACTAGGAATCGCCTTGGCACGGATATGAGTGCTGCATGTGTGAGACTAAAGACAATTATATATAAACCTTGGATCAAAACATTAGCAGCTAAAATCCAACAAGTTTCTCACTAAAAATAGTAAGTAAATAAATTATTGTGACCCAATTTCGGTTTTTTAAAAATCAAAAGTAACAAAAATGACCCGCCATCAAAAAAGGTTCGCCACCACTGCCCTATAGTCTACTTCTTATCATCTTCCTTCATCCCCTGACGATGTGTACTGTTAAATGCATGAAAGGACTTGGCGAATCATATACTGTACACACACACACACACACACACACACACACACACCACACACACACACACACACATATATATATATATATATATATATATATATATATATATAATTATGCGGGTTGCTTCTACAGAGCTTCAATTTAATATTTAGGAGAAATCCAATGACAAGGAGAAATGTAAATGCCATGAAAAGTCTTCTTTATTGCGCAACGTTTCGAGCAATACGCTCATCTTCAGGCTGTTTAATAACAATGTGAAATTAAAATCAATATTGAATGAAAAACAAACAGAAATTTCTATAACCTATTCGTAAAGACAAATTTTAAAAGACTGAGAAAAGAGGGTTAAGTTCTAAGTTATACAGATTTACATATAAAAATTAAGAAGTTATTTTTAAATACATGTAGTAAATGTGAAATTAATACACTGGAAAAATTACCAATAGTACACTGGAACAATGGAGCTATCTACCTTACACAGCAGTATCCGAGGCCGACTAATTTGAGCAGAGGAAACGGGAACGAAGGATGGCGAGGGAGATAGGGGAAGGAGGGATTATAAGGAATTGGGGAAGGAGGAGGGATCATAGCAAATTGAGAGGGACGGACGATGAGTCAACATTCAGACTAGGGGACAATGCTTTAATGAAAAGGGATTCTAAAATTCTTAGTGAGTTGGGACAAGTATTACAACCAAGAATTTTAAAATTGTCTAAAGTGACATCAATTTTGCATTTGATGCTATGTTCACGAATGCTCGAGGCTTCCTTAGTTTTTAAAATTTTACCTGTTCGGCCACTTATTCCCATATGCGAATAAAATCTAGCCCTGAGAGAGCGAACAGTGCTGCCGATGTAATTCCCAAGGAGACACCTGGGGCAGGTAAATAAATATACAACACCGCTACGCAACGAGTCAGGGGTTCGATCCTTCGCTGAGAAAAAGCTACCTAAAGACGTTTTATTAATAAATATGATGCGGAAATCAGTATGATAAAAAAATTTCCTTAACAATTTTGTAAATTTAAGCTTAAATTCCTTATTCAAGGGACCCATTTCAGGTACCAAGAAATATTTTATATCCTTCGGCACTGTAATACATGGAAGTTGAGGGCTATAAACATTATTTAAGAAGGATCTAATTAGTTTGTCTACATATTGCGAAAAATGTTTACACTATAAATAACTCGTTTGAATTCCAAAAAGAACTCCTGGGTAAAAACTTCGATTCAAAAAAGTTTTTTGTCAGTTTTGATGTAAAGTCACTTTTCACAAATGTACCTGTATCTGAAACTATTGCCATTATTTTAGATAGGGTTTTTAGCTCAGTTGATAATTTTCATGGTTTTTCATTGTCTCATTTGAAGGAACTTTTAGAATTGGTCTTCAAACAATGCTATTTCACTTTCAACAATAAGGTTTACCAACAAATTGATGGGGTAGGGATGGGATCACCAGTCGGACCGTTAGCAGCTGACTTTTTTATGACTCATTTAGAAAGTGTAATTTTTAGACAATCTCCCACTCATCTCAAGCCAATTTTCTATCGACGCTTCGTTGATGATTCGATAGCAGTCTTTGATAATGCGGTACAAGCGCAACAATTCTTTAACTTCCTAAATTCTTTGCACCCCAATATAACGTATACAATGGAAACTGAGCAAAATGGCTCCCTCCCCTTCTTAGATCTTTTAATTTCGAAAAACGGTGATTCTATTACTACATCAGTTTATAGGAACCCACTTTCACTGGTTTGGGCATGAATTTTTTTAGTTTTACTGATTTCAACTATAAGATGTCTTGTATTAAAACTCTCCTGTTCAGAGGATATAATTTGACCTCTAATTTTACCTTACTTAATGATGAATTTAATAATCTAAGATCATACTTTACTAATAATAGTTTTCCTGTTCAATATGTAGACAAACTAATTAGATCCTTCTTAAATAATGTTTATAGCCCTCAACTTCCATGTATTACAGTGCCGAAGGATATAAAATATTTCTTGGTACCTGAAATGGGTCCCTTGAATAAGGAATTTAAGCTTAAATTTACAAAATTGTTAAGGAAATTTTTTTATCATACTGATTTCCGCATCATATTTATTAATAAAACGTCTTTAGGTAGCTTTTTCTCAGCGAAGGATCGAACCCCTGACTCGTTGCGTAGCGGTGTTGTATATTTATTTACCTGCCCCAGGTGTCTCCTTGGGAATTACATCGGCAGCACTGTTCGCTCTCTCAGGGCTAGATTTTATTCGCATATGGGAATAAGTGGCCGAACAGGTAAAATTTTAAAAACTAAGGAAGCCTCGAGCATTCGTGAACATAGCATCAAATGCAAAATTGATGTCACTTTAGACAATTTTAAAATTCTTGGTTGTAATACTTGTCCCAACTCACTAAGAATTTTAGAATCCCTTTTCATTAAAGCATTGTCCCTAGTCTGAATGTTGACTCATCGTCCGTCCCTCTCAATTTGCTATGATCCCTCCTCCTTCCCCAATTCCTTATAATCCCTCCTTCCCCTATCTCCCTCGCCATCCTTCGTTCCCGTTTCCTCTGCTCAAATTAGTCGGCCTCGGATACTGCTGTGTAAGGTAGATAGCTCCATTGTTCCAGTGTACTATTGGTAATTTTTCCAGTGTATTAATTTCACATTTACTACATGTATTTAAAAATAACTTCTTAATTTTTATATGTAAATCTGTATAACTTAGAACTTAACCCTCTTTTCTCAGTCTTTTAAAATTTGTCTTTACGAATAGGTTATAGAAATTTCTGTTTGTTTTTCATTCAATATTGATTTTAATTTCACATTGTTATTAAACAGCCTGAAGATGAGCGTATTGCTCGAAACGTTGCGCAATAAAGAAGACTTTTCATGGCATTTACATTTCTCCTTGTCATTGGATTTCTCCTAAATATTATATATATATATATATATATAAATAATTTGTGTGTGTATATATATATATATTATATACAGATCTACAGAAGCTAAGGCTAACAAAGACCCTAAGATCCACTCTAAGGTTAGCCCGAGAGAAAGGAAAGAGGAGGGGGTTAAAAGAGGAGAATAAGGGGTTAAGTAAGTAGCAAAACCTATCATTCGTGGGTTAACATTCATTCAGAAAAAGAGAAAGAAAGATTCACCATCATCATCCGCCGGCCACTGCCGACAAATCGGAAAAATAGTTGAAGAGAATAGGAAAGGAGGGAAAGATGAAAAGAAGTAAAATAAGAACGCTTACAAACCATGCAAACACAGTCTTAACTCAAACACTAACATACTATGCAAACTACAGACATGCAAGTAAAGAGAGTTACAGACATGCAAATAAGGAGAGAATAAGAAAAAAAAAGTAGGTAGGGTATAACAGAAAGTGGGTGAGTTTACGCTACGAGCTACATCTAAGTTCGTGTTAGTCTAATTTTTTTTTGTTTTTAATAATAATTTTATTGCTGGCATATCACACTAGGGTGTGTCAATTTTAGGGAGCAAAGTGAGATCTTTAGATTTTCAAAGACTACTAGTGACTAAATGATGCATGTTTATGTGCTAAATCGAAATATGGCTTTAAAATCCAGATTTGACCACTCCTAGCTACTTATATTTGAAGTTGAAGTTTACGAAAACTCAGCAATTTTTGCAAGTATTTTTTTTTATTGTATATAACTACATTCTACATACATTACATACAATTAAAGACATTTTGATTGTATTTCAATATTAAAACTTAGAAATATAGATAGGTTTCTTGAACTTTGCCAAGGATGCCATATAAGGGTGATCCAGAAAAATGGGACCCAAAAGAAACCCCTGTAACTCTTAAAGTATAAGTCCTTTTATAAAATCATACGCATCATTCGAAAGAGGATAGTTACAAGTTTGTACAGGATTGTATAGGTTTTGACAATACAAGACAAGATAAGATACAAAAGAAAATAAAAGTGTTAGTTAAAACTAACCCTTCAAGATGACTGGACTGTGGAACAGCTGCGTTTCATAACTGAGCAATATTATGAGCATGGAAGAAGTGTAGTTTCAGCTCAAAGATCTTTCAAGACAAATTTTCAGATGTCAAAATCACCTAAGAGCTGAAACTACACTTCTTCCATGCTCATAATATTGCTCAGTTATGAAACGCAGCTGTTCCACAGTCCATGCAGTCATCTTGAAGGGTTAGTTTTAACTAACACTTTTATTTTCTTTTGTATCTTATCTTGTCTTGTATTGTCAAAACCTATACAATCCTGTACAAACTTGTAACTATCCTCTTTCGAATGATGCGTGTGATTTTATAAAAGGACTTATACTTTAAGAGTTACGGGGGTTTCTTTTGGGTCCCATTTCTCTGGATCACCCTTTATAACTACATTTTACATACATACAATTAAAGACATTTTGATTGTATTTCAATATTAAAACTTAGAAATATAGATAGGTTTCTTGAACTTCGCCGAGGATGCCATGTCTGCCTTGCTCTTGTTCCTGGACATGAGCTCCCTACTGGCCACCTGGCCACTGATATACGCCTCCCTCCTCTCTTGTGAGTAAACATGTTGTGCTGCTTCAGTTGTCATCCTTACACACCTCTCTACTGACTGTGTGTGTGAAGGCCATGCAGGAACTTCCATTGGTCTATCAAGAAACTCCTTGATTGCAGCAGTGGTGAGGGAGCAGGTCAGAGGAGGGTCAGTCACGCCAGAGTTCCAGTCAATAAGCTCCGAGAGTTTGGTGGCATCTGGGTTGATGTCAGGAGTCTTCCTGGGTCTGACACTGCAGTCTCCTACCTGTGTGTCCTCATCTCCCTCACCTCTGATTTCAGTATCCTCTTCACTGCCTCCCTCCTCTCCTCCTACACCTCACTGCATTTTAATAAAAATGTCAATTTTGTCCCGGTTTATGTACTTACTTTTTCATGAATACAGAATATTACATAACCCCCGTCCCTTTTTTGCCATCCCAATGTCCCGTTTTTGTCTCAAGGAAATATGGTCAGCCTACCTGGAGCTGATCTCTTCACCGCCTTCTTCTGACTTCTGAGCAGCTCCAGCTGGCACAGTACATGCCTGAGACCCTCCACCCAGCTGTAATTTAACTGGATGTTCAACCAGTTTGGCATGTAAACTCCCACTATGAATTCCACAATTGAACTCAGATTCTTCAGGTTCCTACCCTTCAGCCCATGTTTGGAAATCCACAATCTGCAGAACCTTAGAGCCGTGGTGAGCCACCTACTGTGACAGACTGGCCCAATCTCCAGGAGAGCTAGACTCTGAGGTACCTCTCCCGATCTGATGGGAGTGATGATTCTGTAGCCATATGATTGGTCTGTGCTGAGGTCCTTGACTACCTCCTGACTGAGATGGGTTAGAGGAGGACCAACAGTGATCCTCGTGAAGTTTGGGTTGATCTCCAGCTCAGTGGCAGTGTCTAACAGCTTCCCTAGAGGCCCAGACCATTTGTTGTTGCTCAATGTCTTGCCATCCAGTGTAGTCACCAGGTGTCTGAAACTCAGCTCCCCAGTGTGCAAGTCACAGACAATCCACACCAACTTCCTGCTAAGCTTGGCCTCCACATAATGCATTACTCCTCCCTCCTAGCCAGTATTCACATTAGTACTGTCACCTCCTATGGCGAAAAGGGTCTGAGCTGCTCCTCTCTCTCTTAGCCAGTTCACCAGATGATCAGCAATGACCTCAGCATGACTTCTCTCCTGTGCAGCTTCCTCTGGTACAAAATGCCACAAATATTTCCCACCTGGTTCATTGCACACTGTGTAGTGTTCTTCCTTAATGAGGCCAGAAACTGCTTGTCACTGCCCTGTATCAAAGAAGATACAGGTGATGCAATTTTCCCTAATCTCTTCATGAAACTTCTTGACCAGCCCCTTAGTCAGTCTCTCCTGAGCCCTTCTCACCTTGTTGTGGTCAATCACCAGTGCTGTGTCAAACTCTGTGATAAGACCAGCATCAATCCAGGCAGCAATGGCAATCTCTGCAGTCTCTCTCAGCCCAGTGTGATGTCTCAAGCTAGCCTGAGCTATGTTGGTGATATCTTCAGTGTTGTATTTCTTCTTCTTAGCCACAGGCAAGGAAGAAGTTGTTGCAGCCTCTGGTATGAAGTCTTCGGTCTCCTCTCTCCTCCCTGCCTCCTCCAGTATATCTCCAGTCTCTTCCAACTCCATCTCCAGCAGTAACTCCTCCCTCAACTCCTCTTCTTTCTTGGCTGACTCTTCTGCCTTCCTCCTCCTCCTCTTCTCCTCGGCCTTCCTTCTCTGCTCCTGTCTTTGCAACACTGCTTCCTGCCTCCTGGTCTCAGGGTGATAAGCTCTGCCCACCTTTTCTCTCTGACCTTTAATGAAGGCAAGCTCCTGCACTGGTATCTTCTGCTCGCTCCTGCACTGGTATCTTCTGCTCGCTCCTGCAGCTGCAGTCAATGTGAACCTCACTGTTGCAGACAGGGTTGCACCCAAGCTCACTGCAGCTCCTGATCACACAGTGACAGGTCAGGATGTCCACCAATTTGTCCAGTTTCATCATGAACCTATCTTTGACCTCTAGCTTCACATTGCGAATGGACACCTTCACTGCCTCATCCCACAGTGCCTTCACTTTAGCCTTGATCCTGACCTCAGTGTTGATTACAGGTCCTATGAATAGAGCGTTGGCCTTTCTCCACTGAGCCAGTAGCCCTGGAACAATGCCTTTGTTAATCAGGTCATTAACTGGATAATGCTTCCTGTCTTCCTCACTCATCTCTCTCCTCAACAAACCATACCTCAGCAGATCTCTGGCTGTGGGCAGCTCAGCAGGGGAAATTTCCTCCCAGTCCCTGCCAAATGACTTAGGTGACAACTTGACTTGCTTCGGGTTCTGATTTCTTTCTGACTCATCCTGTGGACCTGTGAACAAAAGAAATGTCATTGAAATTTGGAGAGGCCTACTGATTATGATTACATAAAATTAAGTTAATTGAAATTCTTAATATCTTCCTATAAGCTCAGATAAAAGGTTGTGTTGTTATAGGTACAAGACTTAATTATTCAAAGTAATGACAATTTCATATATCTATCATATCAAAATATACAGAAAGTTTGGGTCACACATAACATTTCGAATAATTTTAATTACACAATATTTACATTACGAAGTAATCAAAATTGTCAAAAAGGAGGGAAAACACATGCATTCACAATCAAAACTCCAGCATTTGTGACTGTGAAACTTAGAAACCTTACGGCATACTGAACGGCATATTCTAAATGAGGCCTGACTAAGGACTTGTAAAGGGGCAATATAATAATCTTCGATTTAAATTCGAAATTACGCGCTATGAAGCTTAACATCCTATTAGTTTTTGCGCAAGACTCCAGGCACTGGTTCCTAACTTTTAAATCCTTAGATACGCGTACCCTAAATCTACTTCCTCATCAACTCGCTAACTTCTATTATCCATCGTGTACGTGTAATTATTGTTATGAGAACCTATATGCAAAACTTTACATTTGTCTACGCTAAATTGCATCTGCCACTTATTCGTCCACTCCATAATCCTATCTACATCGTCTTGGAGCCTATTTCTATCGTCCACGTTAAGAACTTTACCGCCTATTTTAGTATCGTCCGCGAATTTTGACACGTTACTCGACATTATTTTTCTCGAGAAATATGCGCAACATACGAAAAAAATTGCATTTATATGCGCACTAGTTTGCATGGCGCATGACCGTTATCTAGTTTACACTGCTCATGACGCCCGGATACGAGGTTGCTGTGTGGCCCCCGGTTAATTGAATTCCCGGTTAGGTCAATTGAATGGCCGGTTAGGTCAACTGTACGCCCTTTACGATTGGTTAGGTTAAGTAGTGATATTTTCGTTAAAACTAACGAAAATATCATGACTTAACCTAACCAATCGCCAGTGGTGTACAAATGACCTAACCGGGCATTCAATTGACCTAACCGGACATTCAATTGACCGGGGGCAACTCGCAAGTAGATAGATCACAGCACTGCATTATCATATACTCACACTACAACAATAATATTCAGACTAAACTCGGTCTAAGCAGGCAAAAAATAAACATTAATAACAACAAAAAATTACTGTTTATGCGAGTTCGTATGGAGAAAAAGGTATGAAAATGAAGATTTATTTATTAAAATATTATTAAATATTGCAAATTTTAATAAATAAAAGATATTATGCAAGTTTTATTTTGTAAAACCCACTACATAATTTAGATAACTGTCATGCGCCATGCAAACTAGTACGCATATAAATGCAATTTTTTTCGTATGTTTCGCATATTTCTCGAGAAAAATAATGTCATTTTCGTTATTAGAATATAAAAATTTATTAGTATACAAATTTTCAGCTAAATCCCGTGGGGTCGTCCATTTGGAAAAGATCCGATGGTATGATGATGATGATTATATACAAAGGAATACAAAAGAAAACAAAAGACCAAACAGCAACAGACCGGCTGGTCCCAACGAGGTTGTTTGTCTGAGAAGGAAGGTTTTAAAGATGGCAGAAAATTTTAAAATAATTGAAAATTTTAAAGCAAAGCAATGAAAGGAGGATGAAGGAAAGGAAAGAATTTTGTAAATAAATGAAAATTTTAAAGAAAAGAGGAAAGAATGTGTGTGAAAATTCTACAATACTTTTATGCGCTAACAAATGCTTCTAAGTTGGGGTTTAGGCACGATAAATATTTAGTATCTTTTTAAAGAACTCGACCAAATTACTTTGAACTCCACCAACTGGTAATTCATTCCACAAATGAACTATATGATTGAAGAACAAATGTTTAGCTTCATTAGAATTAAAATATTTACCCACTAATTTCAGACCATTACTGCCAGTCCTATTTGCATTTCTGAAGGTGAAATACTTTTCAGCGTTGACGTTATCAAAACCTTTAATCATTTTAAACACCTGGATTAAATCTCTTTGAATTTGCCTTTTTACGAGTGAGAATAAATTTAATGTTTCTAAACGGGCAGCGTATGATTTATTTCTAAATCTAGGAATCATCTTAGTAACTCGTCGCTGCACTCTCTCTATTCTATCTCCTGTCGTAAATATGGGGACCAGAAGTGAACGCAATGTTCCAGGTGAAGGAGTACTAAGGAATTATATAATGTTAGCACTGTTTTCTCCGACTTAAGTTCCAATGATCTACCAATAAGTCCTTAGGTTTTATTTGCTTTTCCAACCGCTTCGATACTTTGCTTACTCGGTTTAAGAGTGTCGGCAACACTAATACCTAAATCTTTTTCTTCCGTAACACTTGTTAGTGTCTTATCGCGCATAAAATACTTTTCTTTAACATTGTTTCTCCCCATATGCAACGTTTTACATTTATCTATATTATAGTTCATTTTCCAAGTTTCTAGCCACCCGAGTAACTTATTAATATCTTCTTAACTCTTCAAAGTTTTGCCACTGATATTGTTCGTCCTCCTAATTTGGTCTCATCTGCAAATTTTTGAAATTATACACTTAATTACCATGTTGATGTCATTGATATAAATAATAAAAATAACTGGTCCCAGGACTGATACCTGAGGCACTCCGCTAGTTATATAAGGTGATTTACTCGCTGGTAGCCTCCAGAGTATCGTATTTGCGATATTCTGGGGCTATCAGCGAGTGAATCACCTTGTACTTTTGTAGTCAGACGCTTTGCCATTTGTCTTTGTTTACGTTCGCTAGCAATTTTCAATCCATTTGAGGACTTTACCATTATTATATTTCTCATTATTTATTAGTTTTCCATCCCTTGTCCTATTTTTTATTTCTTTATTTCTTCTTTTCAAGATTGTTATAATTATTATTATTATTGACTTTTATTCATCTTACTTGTTTTTATAATTTTCTCTATGAATAACACTTTGCGTATCTGTGAATGAAATCACCGAGTCTCAAGATGCAACAAATAGCAGCTCCCGTATGTGCCAGTTGATACCTTCTCAAACGAGCAACATACATTAGTAATGGGAACATATCTTTTTTTTTAACTTCAATTTTAGAAGCCTTTCAAATCACTTTGATAAGTTGACGGCCAAACTAAAATTGTTACACTATAAATTTAAATGTATTATATTAATTAATAGACTGGGACCTGGTTGAATGAATATCAGTTTTTAACATACTGTGATACACGAGCCATCATATGTGTAGAAATAACAGAGGCAGTGGAGTAAGCATTTTTATAGACACTAATCATAAAAATAACTGTACTGAACAATTAACAGGCATAAATAATCATTCTGAAACTCTTGCAGTTGAGGTGTTGAGGTGTAACATTTCCTATTACGGCATCTACCTACCACCAAATGGTAATTTGCCAACGTTTGCAAACACAGATAGACTTTAGCTTCTAATCACATCAACAATAACTGCATCATTGCTGGAGATTTAAATATCGATCTTCCTAAAATAAACTAATATTGCTAATTTCTTCTACGATCTCGTCACTACAAATGGCTTTAATTTAACCATAATTAAGCCAACAAGACTACATAGTACCATAGAAAACTTCACTTTATTAGGCCAAATCTGGGTGCGTTCTTCCCTTGACTCTACGTCAGGTATGTGTTCTGTAGCCTTTTCGGATTGGATATTTGTTCATCAATTTTTGAACAATAATGATCTGCATTTGCTTTTCTAATGACTTCATTAAGTTGTTACAGTAATTTTCGTATGTTTGTTCGATAATAATATCAGCTTTTCCGTAGTTTAAAGAGTGTATGCTTGCGTTTAATACTCACAATGAGTGTTTGTGTGATTCATTGGTTGTTGTATTTAATTTTAGATATTACTTTTGAGTAAGAGGAAAGTTTATATTGAATATCCATCAGTGTGTCTGAGAATGCTTGAAATTTTGTTCTATCATGGTTACTTTCGGTTATTCTAGTTCAGTCAAAAGCTGTTATTTCTCCCAGAAACTTTAATTTGTTATTATATCTGTAAGATCTATAGTCAACTTCTATGGTTTCCTTTGCAGACGAGACCTCGCCCAAATAGGTTGCGCGACCTTTGATTGTTTACAGTTAAAATAGGAATGACAAAATATGCTCTCCGAAGGTCGTTATAAATGGTCTGGTGTGGTTCGCTGCGACTGAAGTAATCTTCTTGAAGGTCGTGAATCTAGGGCATGGTTCTGATTAATCAGTTAATCATTGTTTCATATTTAATCAATTAATCAAAAAATATTTTTAGAAAATGATGTGAAATGATTAAGTTTCCTCATAATTTCAACATCATTTTACCTTAAGTTTTGTAATGTATCATTTGAATTTGGCACCTTTTTGCATGTATAAAGTGTCTAATCCGCCCATGAATGATTTCATGAACTAAAGCAAACTAAATGTTTCAGCAAAATGTTTTCTGCGGTCTTATCTCACGCAACAGAAACAATAAAGCTCTTTCTTACTCTTTTCAGAAGTATTTAATTTTTAATAATTTTTAATCAGTTAATCATTGCTTAATTAGAAAATTTCATCATTCATCACTTTTTCCTGAAAATGATTAATTAACCATTAGGGCGGAGCGTTTTTACACTTTTTTTCTATTTTCGTTTTGTAATAGCGCGGAAAAGTGGCTCTTCCACGTCAAAAGTGAGTGTATAAAATCTCAGAGATCTACAATAATATCTTCTGCCTTCGCACGCGCGTTGAAAATCCAAAAAATGCGCCAAAATACGCATTCCTTCAATATTTTCTTATAGTTTTAATTTGTATCCTACCTTCTTGTAATAGCGAGGTAAAGCATCCTAAAGGTTTATTTTAGACTATTTTTAAATATTTTTGTCCTGCGATAATTTCTTCTGCCTCCGCAAACGTTCGAAAATACGGGAAAATTTACAATAAATAGCGTATTTTATAATGACGCTATTATGGTCAACTTCGGCCCTACACCACAGTTTATTCGTTAATTATGCATTAAGTAATGCAATTAACAATTCATTATATCATATTTTAGTAATTTAAGAAGTTTATATATTTAAGCAATTAAATAATTTAGGTCCACCAATGCAGTTTACTTTGCATATGCTTGGTTTATTTTTGATGACTTATTATGCAATATGCATGCAGCTCCTCGCTTATTTCGTCAATATTGAATGTACTATATTAACAAAATAACCCAGAACTCACCACGTGGAGGTGGCTGCATTTCGAGTTCCTCCCTGCCCGACCCAACCACCCTACCATTATCGGACTTAGTTACACACTGTAGTCACTTTTTGTTTCCATTCTTGGCATTTTCTTTCTGGATTCTAATCTTGCTCTGATAAATCCATCCCTTGCCTCTGAGCCGCATACTGCAGCTGAAGCCTCTTTTACCAGCTTTATATGCCGTTCAACCGCTTGGGTGTGGCAAGGAAAGCGTGGGATGAAATCAGGTACATCTCCTGATGAGATATAGTTCAGGATGTCGGAGCGTGATAGAACTTTTGTCAGAGGAGGCTCTGACAGCTCACAAGTTTGCCCACTGAAAGTTCAACGTGGGCAATTTAAACACTCACTGCGGCTGACTCAGAATCTCTTGCTTTAAGGATTCTCCTCCATCCTAATTCTCTGATATGTTTTGCTTTATCGTGAATCATACTAAGGAGAACATTCTCAGGATGAGAAAAATAGGAATTTCTCTGAATAACACGATCAACTATTTCTATACAGCGGGCACTCAACGACCTCGAGCGTTGTATCATTTGATAAAGATGTTTGCCTCCCTGTGTTGCTGAAGAATTTCTCTTGATTTGAAACCACATTGGAATATAAACTTTCATAATATAATCCACGATACACTTGAGGTTGTCTGAAGGTTCTTCAGTTGAAACGTAGAGCGAAGTATGCGGTTAGCAGTTGTCACCCATCTGGAGTGTGCCATTTTGCCTGGTTTCCTTTGAGCTAGAGAGGGAGTACATTCACCTTTTGACACAGCATCATAGATTTCTGCCAAATATTTCTGATCTGTGCTCAGATCATCTCTGTCAACTACAATTTCTTCCGCTTCAACTGTTTCAAACTCAACAACAGGTCTCTTTTCACAATCAATTAACTCTTTTCCTATAGGCCCCGTAAAACTCTGAGGACCTGTTGTTTTACATCAATGTCAGTCACTATGTGCCGCAAGGGAGGTTCATTAGTGTGAAGCAAGCAATCAGCCACTGGAGTGCTCTCTGAAAGTGCTCTTCAACTTCTTATCACTCCTCCTTTTGATCCTGTATTAACTGCTGTCTCGTCACATCCAATGGCTTTAACTTCTGAAGTATCAATCTTATTTGAGCGAAAAAATCCAAAATTGCAGAAGATATACTCTGTGCTGAGCCAGAAGCGGGAGTTACATGCCCAATATAATGCGAGTTTGGTTCTTGAAGCAAAGTGACATGTTCTTCTGTTATATTTTTCATAACCTTTACTGCCAACTTTTTCTTGCACTGCAGTTCTGTCTTTCTTCCATCGAAATAGATACTCTCCATAGTTTTCTTCGTAATCTCTCTTTTGAATGATAGATCTCACTCTTTTTCTAGCTCTCCTTACTTTGCATCTGTCTATTACTGAACTTAAATCTTTTTCGTTTATAATTCCCACGTCTTCAAGAACAGCCGAAGCAATTATAGCAGCAGACCTGTCTGACACACCAGTTCTGTCACAAGCTATAGCCAATGATGAGATTGTTCCATGATGAGATTGTTCCATCGATTTGGTTCTCTGTGTCGGTTCATAATCAGAATCCGCTCCTTCTGTTTCACTTGATGTTGATGACAGTGTTTCAGTTGCTTGTCCTTTACTGGTAGATGCTTTTGGTTCATACTGTTTCATTCTCTGTTGTCTTCTAGCAATAGTTGCTAGATCTTTACGAGTTTGTGAAACATCAAGAGAGCCTATTGCCAATTTTCTTGAGGTTCTCTGATCTTTAAGGAAGTTTTGTTCAATTGCTGGAACCTTGAGATGGTTTTCACATGAACACTTATCAAATTTTTCACATTTGCAAAAACTGATGTCAAATAATTTGTTTTCTGCCTCATTTTGAAATGTTTGTAATTTAATTTTGAATGAGTCACTATCTTGTTTCCTTTTTATTGACTTTAGAAGGTTTTGACATTTTTCATGGTAATTTTTAATCATTTGAACGACACGGTTATGAGAAACAGTAGGAATAGAGGCTGTTTTCCACAAATCTTCGAGAGTTTTTGAGAGAACACCCGAAATTTCTGCAACTGTAGGCTCTTTCTTCGATGTCTTCAGATTCAACTTTATATGATGAAAATATTTCATGACGTCCTTATAGGTTGGAAGGCACCTCTTGTCTAGATCAGCTGGAGCCCCAAATATAGGGCAACTTGAAGTTCTTGTTGCTTGAGCTGGTACTGACATTGTGAAAAACACGGTAATTAATATAAAAATTAAGAAATTACTCCTAAAACGTAAAATATTCTTGCATTGTGCAGAAGTTTTGTATATTACACCAACGTATTATTATGCACTAAAATATGCAGTATATGTCCACATATGCATGTTGTCGTGTTCCAAAGATGTATTAACAGCAAGAGCAACACAATCCACATCTTACCCGAAACGTAGCTAGCACAACACTGCGGGGAGGTGAGAGCAAGAAGGCCTGGTGGAGTGTTGTGAGTCATGACTCATCAGTCATCACTCACTGACTCATTGTCGTATATGGCAATGACGAGCAACACACCATACCAGGCTGTAAGGAAGCTTCTAGAACGATGTGGGAGTACTACATGACGTACAAAGTGAATTTATTAGCGTATAGGCTGAATATGCAAAATACGTGATTTATGCGGATTTTTCCATATTTTGAAACGTTTGCGGTGGCAGAAGATATTATCGCAGGACAAAAATATTTAAAACTAGTATAAAATAAACCTTTAGGATACTTTCCCCCACTATTACAAGAAGGTAGGATGAAAATTAAAACTATAAGAAAATATTGAAAAAATGCGTATTTTGGCGCATTTTTTGGATTTTCAACGCGCGTACAGAGGCAGAAGATATTATTGCAGATCTCTGAGATTTTACACACTCACTTTTGACGTGGAAGAGCCACTTTTCCGCGCTATTACAAAACGAAAATCGAAAAAAGTGTAAAAACGCTCCGCCCTATTAACCATGCCCTAGTAGTGCCCTAGTAGTGACGTATCGAAGGAATGCTCGTCTCAGAGGCCTTGATTCTGGCCTAACAGTGGAGCGGCTTGTTTCAATAGGTGTCTAGTTGTAAAATGTCGTTGCAGGAGTGTTGAAAAGGCAAAAAGAGAATTTTTGAAAGTGCTTGAAAGTGTTGCTGTAGTTATATATATATACACACACATATATTATTCTCATATAAATTTTAGGTGGCGAATGATAAAATTAATCTCATTCTTATAACTAATAGATTATTATTAAGTAAATACTTACTAAATTCATAACAATAATAATAATAATAATAATAATAATAATAATAATAAATATGACAACTTTTTCCAAACTGACGTGTTTCCTTTACACAAAAAAAAAAAAAAATCAATTAAATTTTTTTTTAAAAACTTGGAGGCTATGTTTTTTAAATTGAACAAAATGCAGTGTAAACACTTCAGGGACAAAGGATAAATTTTTTAAACAATTGTCCTGGGGAACAGTGCGCAGTGTACAGTAAAATGGGTTTTACAGACCAGGCCTCGACCAAACTGATGCATTTTTTAAATTATTTATATACGAGAAGAGAGAGAGAGAGAGAGAGAGAGAGAGAGAGAGAGAGAGAGAGAGAGAGAGACCCAATAATATTGTGTTTCTGCGTTATTAATTACATTTAATTACAAAATGGAACGCGTTTCCCGAGCATCAATTTGCATTCAAACAATCAGACCCTTTTTAATTTCTCTTTGTATTTATTGATCAATCTATTTCTCTTTCATGATTAATGAAATAAAACGCTAAATATTGTTTTGCTCTCTGAAAAGTGAAAAATATCGAAAAATGAAAAATAATATAACAAAAACTATGTAAAATTTCAGTTAAAAGTAGATTGTGAACGGAAATTTTGAATTTTGGTTGAATGTTACTTATGTACTTACTTTACAGTATGTTATTTTATGCGAGTTTGAACGACGGTTCAGGATCGACCCACGGTCAACCCCTCTGCAGCATCCCGCCTCATTTTCGGGATTTGGTGGAGGAAGAAATTGCGCTGTGATCTCCTCCTGCCTTTCTAGCCAGCCACGCATGGCTGGTCAGGGAATCTGTCCAGCTGGTTCTTGAAGTTATTCAGGTCGTGTGCTGGAGGTAGATATAGATTCCAATATTGAGTGATATACAGGGTGGTAAACAATGATTGCCCCCCCCTCTGCACAGATGAAACTAATAGAGGTACAAAAAACTGATTGTTACCTCTTTTAGACAATTTAATTCTATGTCTACACAAAATCACTCAATAGTTGGTGTTACCTCCTTGTGCTTCGCGGACGGCTTCAAGTCGGCAAGGGTAGGAGGTGAGGAGAGACTCGAAAAGGTCAGTGTCGTACTCAAGATTTCGGAGGATTGTTTCAATGTGCTGCTCCATGGACGGCGGCAGAATCTTTCAGGATCCATCCTGAAAGACCGAGTGGAATCCCTGATGCTTGCTGAACCACCAGCCACCCGATTCTGCCGCCGGACCATGGAGCAGCACATCGAAACAATCCTCCGAAATCTTGGGTACGACAATGACCTTTTCGAGTCTCTCCTCAGCTCCTACCCTTGCCGACTTGAAGCCGTCCGCCAAGCACAAGGAGGCAACACCAACTATTGAGTGGTTTTTGTTTGGACGTAGAATTAAATTGTCTAAAAGATGCAGCACTCAGTTTTTTGTACTTCTATTAGTTTCATCTGTGCATGGGGCGGGGGGGGGGGGGGGGTAGCAGTAGTATGGGCGCAAAAGGAGAGAATGCAATGCAATTCCAAATGTTGATCAATGTTGCAAGGCACCAGTGCCAACCCCCTCCCCCTTTTTTGCGAGACACCCCACAGTGCCAGTGCCACCCACCTAAAGGGGAAGGGGGTTGCTGCAAGAGCAACAAGGGGTTATGCAACTTCGAGGCGGAGTTATCCCCCAAGTTGCAATGAACTCCCTCTGGGGGAGACCTCTTTAGGGGAGAAAATGGGACGGCATCACCCCCCAAAGGGTTATACCTAAACTATGAGAGAGGAGAAAGAGAGAGGAGGAGAGGTGTTCGCTTGACAGGAGCCAAGCGCATATTAAGACTTCAGCCGAGCAGCCGTTGTCTTATAGGGCCCCTAATCAGCCATTCGGCTTAATCAGCCAGTGCCTCCAGGCATTATCAGCCAGTTGGCACAGTGTACACTTCGTTTTGGCACGTACACCCCCGTCTATACGCCCATAAAATATTACGCGATTATATGCGTCGGGCTCGAGACCCCGGCGGCGGCGCATCCTTCCGCGGTTGGTAGCCAGGGTGACCTAATGATCCACGTTAAACTGTAGGTCTAAGGTGGAGTGTAAACAACCTTCCACGGTTGGTAGATAAATGGGCAACCAGGGGATCCCGTTAAACTGTATTGCAACATTCGATCATGTTGTTTATCTGTTTGTTTATTTCCCTCTCTCTCTCTCTCTCTCTCTCTCTCTCATATATATACAGGGTCTGTCAAAAAAACTAAGCCAAATTCAAACCTTTATTAAAACAAAACCATTTATCTAATTAAGTTGAATTTTTTACACAATAAAGTATAGGGTATCACCTATTATCCTTCAAAAATTTTATGACGATATCTTCAGAATTGTTAATTTTATTAATAATTAACTAAAAAGTGAGATTCTCCTACTTAACATGAAAACATACTTGGACAACCATAAACAATCTTCTCGGGAAACAAATTAAGAAAAATTCAATAGAGAAATTAAATGTTGATAATAAAGAAATCACTGATGATACTGCTATTGCAGACTCTTTAAATGCACATTTTACTTCAATAGCGGATAAGCTTCGCTCACAATTAATAAATAATGATCACTCACCTCTAGAATATATGCCACCCAGCACACTAAATTCATTTTATTTTGCTCCTGCTACCTCTACTGAGGTCCAGAATAATATTGGTAAACTAAAAAATACAAAAAATAACATTCATAACATTCCTGTACCTATATTGAAACTTGTTAAAGATAAGATATCTGTAACTTTGGCTAAAATTATCAATCAAAGTATTTCCAAAGGAATATTCCCATCAATGCTAAAAACTGGTTGTATAACACCCATTTTTAAAGGGGGTGATCCTACACTAGCAACAAATTACAGGCCGGTTTGTTCATTATCTGTGTTCAGCAAAGTTTTCGAAAAAATTGTAAAAAGTAGAATGCAGCGATATTTAGAATCCTACAATTTATTATCTCCAAATCAATATGGCTTCCGTAATAATAGAACAACGGAAATGGCTATTTTAAATCTTACGGAAAATGTAAATATAGCTAAGGAGAACAAAGAAATAATGATATCAATATTTATGGATTTGAGTAAGGCGTTTGATGTATAACCATAATATTCTACTTAATAAATTGTATTGTTACGGCTTTAGAGGGCAATCAGTGATTGGTTTAAAAGTTATTTGTCCGATAGATATAATTTTGTATCAGTAAATAAGGTTTGCTCCACTAAAGCGCTTGCCAAACATGGTGTGCCACAGGGCTCAGTGCTGGGTCCACTGTTATTTTTATTATATATAAATGACCTTCCACGTTCATCTGATATACTGAACTTCATAATGTTTGCAGATGATACAACTCTCTCTTTTTCTTGCAAAGATGTTAATACAGCTAAGAATATATTTCATTCAGAATTCATCAGTGTAATGAAATGGTTGACCACCAATAAACTTCGTAAATACCAGTAAAACAAATTTCATGATTTTTACTAATAAAAGAAATGTATATCTTGATGAACTTAATGTTAATGAAATCACCATAAAGGAGTGTACTGTAACAAAATTTCTTGGTGTAATGCTAGATAAGAATTTGCAATGGAGTGATCATGTAAATTATATCGCGAAAAAGATTTCAAGGAGCGTTGCTATAATGTTTAAACTTAGAAATGTAGTCCCTAAACAAGTTTTATTGACTCTTTATCATACTCTTGTTCTTCCTTATATAACATACTGCACCCTTGTTTGGGGAAACTCCGCTAACAACGCATTAAATGGTATCTTTGTCATTCAAAAACGAGCAATAAGGTTATTATCTGATGCTGATTTCCTTGATCACTCCAGTGCATTATTTAAAGAGCTAAACCTACTAAAGGTCAATGATATAACCAAACTGGCACATTTTATTTTTATTTACAAGTGTAAGAGCAAAATCATTAATTTGCAATGGGTAAATAGATATTTTGTAACTCATCAAGAAATCCACTCGTATCAGACCAGAAATAGATCAAAGCTTGTTATACCTCAATTTAGATTGTCTTCATCTCAAAAACTACCCATTTTCATTGGATTGAAACTAAGGAATGACTTGCATGCCGATATAAAAAATATTGCGAATGTAAATTTGTTTAAAACCAAGTTGAAATCCCGATTAATAATGGGATACTAACAAAAATCTTGGATTAATGTCCACTAATAATGTTTAATATTGTCCATTAATATTGTTTAATAATGAAATACAGGTTTTAACTATTAATAATACTTATTTACTTATTTATTATTATTAATTTATAACAGCTAGCTGCTTATTTTTAATAAGAGCCCACTAAAGCCTAAAGCTTAAGGGCCTTATGTCATTGTAAAAATTGTAAATTGTAAAAAGACTACTGTATTTATTTTATTATTAATAAAGGTTATTAAAAAAATTCAAAAAAACTTTTTTTTTTACGATATACTGTAGATAATTTTTAGCTTAATAAAATTAAAAGAACTGTTCAATATGATTCCCTTGCATTTCTATCACTTTTTTTAATCTTGGTCTGAATTCGTCTATTGCTCGATTTATTTGCTCTTGGGGGAGCTCTGCCCATTTTGCGATAATCAACTCACGCAAATGATTGACATCCCTTATTCTGTTCCTATACACTCTCTCTGCCAAGTTTTCCCATATTCCGTAGTCTACAGGGTTTAGGTCAGGGCTGTTAGGTGGCCAATCATTCGGTTCCAGAAATTCAGGCACATTCTTTTTCAAATATTCGATGGTTGTTTTGGCAGTATGTGATGTTGCACCATCTTGTTGAAAAATAAAGTAACCTTGACTAGCCAAGTTTCTCATTTCTGGAAGCATTTTCTCAAGCAGGGTATTTGAATAATATTGAGCATTAATTTTCACTCCTGGCTCAATAAAAAATATTGAAGTTTTTCCCAACTTGGACACTTCAAAAGAAACCATGACGCTAGAAGAAAAGTGACTCCTTGTTGCGTACAGTCTTTCATCTTGGATTTCATTTTTCTTCGCAACATCAGAATAAACCCGGTCATTCTGTGAGTTTCTTGGTGGCTCTACCGTAAAACGTTTTTCATCCGTAAAAAATGTCTTGGAAAGTTTATCTTCAGTTATTATACATAAAATACGTTTGGATTTCTCAACTCTTTTCTGACAGTTTACTTCTGACAATCTTTGTCCATGCACTCTTTTAAATGGTTTAAATTGCAGATCAGATTTAATAATCCTTCTTACGCTTGATTCTGATATTTCTAGTTCTTTTGATATTTGAGCAGATGTCATGTGGCTACCAGGTCGATCCTCTTGACTAAGGATACGTTCCTCCACTTTCTGAATATTTTCATCTACTCTGATTTTGGTCGCCCACTACCAACCTTCCTTTCAATGCTTCCTGTTTCATCGATAGTTCTCAATAAGTAATCTAAACCTGATCTAGTCCATCCTTTATAATCGAATTCAGAAAGTAATTTCCTTGCACTATAACCTTTTTCAACTCTATAAAGCTTTATAATTACTTTATCTTCATGTGAGAATGGCATATTTAGAGGTATTCACGACAAATTTTAAATCTAAACAAATTCTGAAAAAGAGAAAAAAGAAGATATTACATAATGAGAAAAACTGAAATTTTCGCAATCTGTAGAAATAACGCATAACTCTTAAAATATTTAAAATAAAGTTATAAAATTATCACAGATTATTTATGAGCCTTTTATTTATTTAGTGTAAAAAAATATTTGAAATCTCTATCAAATTGTGCATTTTATAGAGATTTCAAATTGGCTTAGTTTTTTTTGACAGACCCTGTATATATATATATATATACCCGTTTAAAAGTAGGTCTAAGGTGGAGTGTAAAGCTTGACCTTCGCCAGAATGAACAATTCGGGCGGAAACCATCGAAAGTAAAGGCGAGCCTATATATGTACAATTCCGGAAAAAAGTTCATCTAAATAAATTCGTGTAAACATTTTTCCACGGTTGGTAGATAAATGGGTACCCAGAGTGCCATAGCAGGGATCTCTCTCGCGCCCTCTCATATATATATATATATATATATATATATTGTGTATATATATATATATCCCCGTTAAAAAGTAGGTCTAGGGTGGGGCGAAAAGATTGACATTCGTCAGAATGAACAATTCGGGCGGAAACCAAAGAAAGCCTATATATGTACAGTTCCGGAAAAAAGTTCATCTAAACAATTCTGAAAATTGATACAAGAAGCGTACACAAAATTTATAATCACGTTAAATTGCATTAATTAACTCACTCTCCGGCTAACTTAAATCGAATATTACGGTCTTTTTCATCTGTAACTTCTGCAAATTAAAACAGGACAAATGGTACACGTAGCATTAAAATGTGCAACACAAATGAATAAACAGAAAGGAAATAAGATAAAGGAGGGAAATGAAGAGAAGAAAGCGATATAAGCAAACACCTTCCTAAACATTTCCTAATTAAACGATGTAAATAGCTGAACAATAGAAGGACATAAATATTTATGGAAAAAAAAAAATAATATATATATATAATATATAACCAATTATATTAAACATCGTTCTGAAAATTATGGAGTTTGACGGAAGCGATAGATAATATCGATTTAAAATTCCAGTAAATAAACTTCTTTCCGCAGGAGTTTTATTGTTTCGAGGCATCATAAAGATTAAACCTCACGAGCAATTGACTCGCAGTTTAGCGTTTCTCTCAAACATACGCGAATTGTACCGAAAATATCTCTGATATTCATAATTTTTCTTGTCTTTCTACAACAAAAAAAATTTAATTACGGGCTATAAACATCCTCTCACTTCCATTCTGAACTTCTCTCTATCTCTCGCTATATACATTTATATTAATCAGCGTACTGCTCGAGATCGTAAACTTTGGGCTAATGACCGCAACCAGCACGCATCTGTTATTTTTAAATTTATTTATTGTATGGTATAAGAATTTCACGATACAATAAATTTTACAGCGGTTTTCTTCACGGGTAATTAACTATCTTCCACTTTTATGTTTCAGGCATCATAAACCGTTTCACAATCCAACCTCAACTCTCTCTCTCTTTCTCTCTCTCGGTCGAATACAAGATCAAAAAACAAAGCGTTTCTCGTCTTCACGAATGGAGATATCTGACACGCCTCAGATTTCACGGGGCAACCAATCACAGCACTGTGGGCGGAGCCCAGGACCTCTGTTTGGCCACTATGCAGGCCTACGTGTCAAGCCCCGCCCAAAATTCACTGCTAGCAAATAGGAAGCTAGCGTTTGTGTTTTGTGGGGTGGTCACAAGCCCCCTTTATAAAAGGGGTCACTTTCATCTCAGAGCCTCAGTTCGTATGTTTTTTCGTGCTTAGTGTTTTTGAAATAACAACCATGAGCCAGCTGTACGACTCCCACGACCTGTTTGAAGATCAAGAATTTTATGCTCAGGCAACGCGTCTAATTTTCAGCGCTGCAGATCGGGATAAACTTTCCTCTACGCAGATTTTAACAGAAAATTGTAACGAAATGCAAGATCCTACAGACAATTCATTTGAAATGTAAGTGATTATATTCTGCGGTTCATTTAATGTTAACTTACAAGTGTTTAACCTAGCTTTATTCTGAGTTTTCCTACAAAGAAAAAATTAATCCCAGGACTTTTTCTCGTTTATAATATATAACAACCGGGACATAATATATATATATATATATATATCGGCCAGGATTCATTCTCGTTTATAATAATAAAGCCTAACCGGGACATAATAATATATATATATATATATATAATATATATATATATATATTATATACGGCCAGGACTCTTTCTCGTTATAACAATATAACATCACCGTAAAAGGCCGCAATAAAGCTTTTTGAGAATATTTTTAATTATTCTGTTTCCTTCGTGGTTATTTCGGGGTGTATATATATATATATATACACACATGGTGGAGCTTTAATAATACATTACTTGATAATTAAAATATGCATTTTTTCTCGTTATAATTAGTAATCTAATTTCCTTTTATTCTGAATTTTTCTACAACGAAAAATTAATTCCATTATGTTTTTAATTATTCTGTTTCCTTGTGATTATTTCGGCGTGTGTATATATATATATATATATATATATATATGGTGGAGCTTTAATAATATTTTTCTGGATAAGGACAGCACCGCAGTAGGAGTTTTAAATTACCAAAACTTTTATGAATTATCTGCTTTTTTATTATAATTTTTTAAATTCGTGGCATTTTCTCTTATTGTAGCTCTTTATTTTTACTTAAGTTTATAGGACCGATGCGGAACTTGAACGTGTTATAGCAACTTTTCGTTTTGATGAAAGGGGAATAAATGATATGGATGCTTCTCCGCACAGCCAACCCAATGACCTGAATACATGTCAAGGTATTGGCTCACATCCGGTCCTGCGAGTGCCAGGTCATCGAGGAACTAATGTAAGTATTTTTGAGGTTAAGAACAAAACACATTGCATTTTCATTTATTAAATGGTAGAAAACATGTACAAAACGGAACCAGTGTCCATTAAATAAGTTTTAATGGCTACAAATAGGTCTTTCCACAATATAGATATACACCTTTACACAACACAGCGGGTGCTAACAAGTGGGAACCTTTTTTTTATCTGTCTACATACATTTTTATCGTTCATCTCTGTCGCACAAATCGAATAATTTTTTAAAATTTATAAATCCCTTCCCATGTGAAATGTGCATGAGAAATGAGAGGGTGTACATTCCGCACGTGTCGGTATAATATCCTTGAAAACGATACGGATTCCACACAATCTCAGGTACATGTAATTGCGCGATAAACTGCACAACCACAGAATCAATCCAGGGCTGAGCGCCGAGTGAGTCAAAATAGTACATTATTTCCCTATTTTTAAAATAGATTGCAAACCAATGAATTCCCTCACTTCCCACAACGTCGGTGTTAACGATAATCCCGTACCAGTTTCTTGTAGCTGGTAACTTCACTATTTCATTCTTCGCAAACACACCGATAAATTCTGAGCGTGTGAAACGGTCACTTTTCATTATTCGCTGAAGTATATTCGCATCCATTTTAAAAGTCTGTGACCACGTTCCTGAAACGATCAACTTCTCTTAGTGCCTGTGATTCGAGGTAAACTAGCACACTTATAGGCGCATCTATAGGCTTGGCAAATTCCAACCTGACTGAGATATTCCCACTCTGTTGTGGACTTAAATGCGTGTTTACGCCAGCAGACAAGTCAGGCGTAATATCAAATGAATAAATGTTAAATTCTTCGACAAATTCTTTCTGCGTTCTACCAAACCCAAGCTCATCACAGCCACCTGTATTATGAGCCAGATTACTATAATCTCTCGCGCAGAGTGGGAACACCGCGTCTGATGAGTAATCCGTAATCATAGTCCATTCCAAAGCGATGCCATTCACGTATAGAGTAATATTTTTAAGGCCGAAATTCTCGAATTTAAAGGCACTCTTATATTTTCCATTCGTCGAAGCGTGGTCCTGCATTCCAATTAATATCCTTTTCGGTAGAACTCCAAGGGCCACGTTTTCTAGTTGCTTCGAGGCCAACTCGGAGGGCACCGTGTATAGTTTGATCTGTACCCTGTTAATTGGGTATTTTACTGTGGCATGTATTAAGTCTTTCTCAATTTCTATTTGTTTTGGCGAACTTAATTTCACTCGGCGTATACGCAAATACGTCTCCATGATGTGAATCACAACTGGTTTCGCACCCTCTTCTAGATCAGACCCCAGATTTATGCGGATCTCAGGAATCGTGCGGGTAAGCTTCAACTTCATATCTATCCCGTTCATAAGCAGTTTCTCCTGGAATGTGAAATCTGTATGAAGACGTCCAAAACATTCGTATATCTTTTTTTTTAGAATTTTTAAATTTATCCTTTATACCATTTTCATCTTTAGTATGGTAATATCCCTCAGCGGTTAAAAAGGTGTCCTTCGCTTTTTGAAAAGTTGAGGACATTTTCCAGATAGGCTCGTATCTCTTTAGAGAGCTTCGCTAAATCGGCCCTCAGCCACAAATGTGAACAGCTCTTTATCTTTAATATTTCTACTAAGCGTTGACTTTAACTTCAATGTGCATGCAGGCGTGTCTATGTTTACGACTTCAAAAAGTAAATCGTTTTTCAGATACTACTTTTCAAGACTTGTTTAACCCCGTCACAATGTCCATGGCTGTATCATAAACCCACCTCATACGAATCACGCTTCAATTCAATGGGTCCGTGGAGTTCTGTCACACAGTTGGCGAGGGTGTTGTTAGGATGTACAGACAGAGAAGAAGAGGACGGGAGTGTGACATAGAAGTGGCTAGGCGCCATGATGCATACTAATTAAGCTTCATTATTGCAGCAGCTTTTATATAGGTGTTGAAGCTTTCTGGGTAACCCAGCCATTTCACGAGGTACATTTTTCTCTTTCCTGAACCTTTGTTGCCTAAAATTTTTTCAATTTTAAACACACTTTTTCCTAAATTAAATGTCACTTTCTGCAACTCCTCACGGTAAAAGCCTCCAGCGATCTCTTCCCCATTCAAATCTTCAAAGTAATACATCATTATCTCACCTTTAGGTCTCATAGCACGAACTTTAAAAATCTCACGTGTCCATCCTTGCTCAAATCCCTTCGCGAATTTATTTCCCGAACGTGATAGCCTTACATAATCATTGATTTTGAAATGTGTAGAGTGTGGTGGCGGTGCTCCATCTCTTCTCACCTCTGGCAGCGCACCTCTTTCTAAAACTTCGTTAGGTGTTGTGCCAATCGTATGGTGGTGTGAACGGTTGTATGATGATGCCAATGACCCCAGAACGTTTATATATCTGTATGTGTTTTTATGTGTAAAATAGCGATGCATGCGTTCCTTTATGGTACGTTGAACTCTTTCAGCTAAAGAGGCCTTATGTATAGAACTGCTAGTGTAGTAACTGATATTAAACTCTGTCAGCATGTTCTGAAAAGCGCGACCTATAAATTCTTTCCCCATATCCGTACAAAAATAGCCAGGAACCCTTTTTCTTTTAACATCAACGTTTTGGTCGCTTTAGCAACTGTTTCAGGCGATTTATTTTTCAGGGAATTAGCCACAGATATCTAGAGAATACATCTATTATGAATAGGATGTAGCGGTATCCGTCATTATACACTGAATATCTTTGCATGTCTGTTAAATCCGCTTGCCAAATAGAGTCAATCGAATCCGCGGTTGTCTTGGCCGTTTTAAACCTTTTTCTCACCGGTTTATGAAGTGTATAAGCATCCTGTTCCCGCAAAAACCTCTCAACATCTTTTTTCCCTACTCCGTAAACACCTCTGTACAGTCTATTAACGCCACCATAGGAGGCGGGGTTAGAAATGTCATAATAGCGTTTACTTAATATGTTAGCCATTTGCGTATTTTAGAGACACGTGGATAAGGTTGGCCGTTTGTTCTCTTCTTTCTCTTCTTCAGAGACGCTGCTGCTGGGGGCGATGGCGTACTCAGTTGTGACACATGCGAGACTTGATCCAGGTCTTTTAACCTATTCAGATTACCTATCAATGTTTTGGGGACATTTATTTGTTGTAGTCTTGCTTTAATATGCTTCCATCCTGTTGGTGAGGGTCTGTCCCACTTTCTCACCAGATCATGAACAATATCAACGATATTGGATCCTTGTACCCTTGTTCCTTCAACAATGACCTCGCCTGTATCGGCCCACTGTATGATGGGGTCCTCACTCAATAGATTATAAAGACTTAAGCCTTTATTCCTCAATGTATGTGGGAGACTGTTTTTTAACACATGTTCGATGTGTTGTGTTCCGTTGTTCTTTGGTTGGTCATCTCTAACGTCGGGCCAGGTCCTGTGTCGCCATGCTCAGCGCTACTCGCGCTGTGCCTAATAACCACGGGGAGCTCTGTCGGATTCTTATAATCTTCGTACTCATGAAGAAATTTCTGCAAAGCCTCTTGGTACAAGATCCTTTTCTCATCAGGTGACTTTTCACTGTTTAATAGGGCTAGCAACTCGCTTTCCATTCTTTTAAGCCTACTTTTACGGGGTTCTAGAGCCGTGTCTGGAATCTTTGAACTTTGCAATGAAGCATACACCTCGTGCGGAATCACAACCACCTTCTTCATTATAAATCTAGTCAGTAAAGGACCCAAAACTGAAAATAAGATGGGTAGGAATGATCCTCCTCTTTGTACAATAATTCGCTTTTTCTTACCCACAGTTTGACTTTTATGAGCGAGCGCTCGTATTATGTTCTTGTAACGACGTAAGCGAGCCTTCTGAGAGGGTTTCATTGGCACATTACATTTTATAACATTAAGACAGATTTCACAGATGCATTTTAAAAAGTCGAGTCGATATTTTTAACAAACATCTGTTGCAGTGCCCGGGGCAATCGTTGATAGATTTTTATTAATTCACGATATTTCTTCAGCCTATTTGTCATTCTGGAATATACACCGTTTCAGGTTCGCTTGGGAATATATTCGTTCTTAGAAGCACCCTAAACGTGTTTCGCGGGTGAAGGTCACAAAGCAAATATCCATAACGCTGGCTTGTGGCTTCTTTATAAACCTCCAAAAACTCCTTACGCTGATTCGGGAACATTTGATTGGCTAATACCCCAATTTGTGACACATCTCTACGTTGTGCGAATAAGACTAGATATTGTGTATTTAGCGACACATCGCGCATGTATCTATTTTTGAAAAATAGATTCTGGTTGATGAAGAATACGCTTATGTTAAGATGGTGGGAGAACACTGTAAATGTCTCGGCAAACGTTTTATCCATTTCCAACATGAGATCGTCAATTACAATAACTGTATGCTCATTACCTTTTAACGAATTAACGTCATATACACCCTTGTGGAACAAAATTTCATCTTGGTACTCGTTGAACACTGACTGATACGTCGAATAGCACCATATTACTTTATGCACAAATTTTGAGAACATCTCCCCCTTATCTTTAATGATTTTAAGCATAAATACAGTTTTTCCACATCCTGTAGGGCCAGATATAATACATGTGGAGGGGCTTGTGAACCTGAATTTTTCTACAGATTCCATCTCTAACACGTCACACCCCTAAGTGGGTCATTTACAAAATATTACAAATTTTGAGTGCTGTTCCTTATATTTTGTTTTCTTCTTCCACAGAACCGTGAATGACGACGATGTACAGCACCCCATCATCGATATCACAGACGAACCCGATGACCGTGCAGCTACAGAACCCTTCCCCGCTGACGAACCCTCACCAGCGACACCTGTAGCATGCGACAGTTCAAAGCGGAAGCATGATGAAGAACCCTCCACGTCAGGTATAAAGCGTGCCAGGATTGCTCCGGTTGTTAGACCCCAGTAATCCCCAACCCTCACGTCTTACGACACAACCCCCACAATAGTACCTTCCTCAAATATGCCCCATTGTTCAGTTCCGGGTACTTCCTCCACACAGCTTCTCATACTGTGGAGGATGGTATAACATTCGAGTTGGTGCGCACCGCTACCCCCCCCTGCCCTGACTAGAAATCGGTACGTGGTCAGGGTTGACCCTGGATCCCTGTATACCAACGGACTGCGGCGCGTAGTTGAACGTATTGTGGAGTTTGCCCTTCAGAACCGACGAACGTGAAGTCCGGACGAGGTTATCCTTCAGGTTCGGGTCAGATGAGGGGGACGATTTTTGGTGGTAATACCGTTCAGACGTTTGGCGGCTGTAGATATAGAATATATCTTGGGCGTATAATGCAAGCCTCTCAAAGTGGTACATCCTTCAATATGGACAACTTCATGGTAGATATTGACAGAGTATTCCGGGTTGCGGGTCATAGTGCCACACCTTATACTCTTAATTTCAATTCTCCGGTTATTTACAGAAAGCATTTAAACGTCGATCGTGGTTGTGGTTTTATAGCAATAATTTAGCTCATATGTTCACTGTGCTAAATACTTGGACGCAAAAAATTTGGCTGCCCACGGTTGTGCAGCGTGCCCGTAAACTGGCTTCAGATTGTAAGCTTGAGTTTGAGTGTAATATGGGTCCTGAAGAACTGAGAAGGGCCGAGCAGGAAATGAATGCACGTATAGTCGTATTTGGAATGGATGATCGTCGTAGGACTGTGTATGTTTTTAAAAGCAGCGTGAGAGATCGTACAAGACCTCTACTTATTTTAGGATTGTCAGGAACATCGTATCTCCCCATCCGTAACATAAGGGCTCTCTACGCCAGTTATGATAAAAGTCGAAAATATGGAAGGCATCATGATTTGTGTAAGGGTTGTCTCGAGTTTGCTGATGATATGGTGAAACATTGTAAGGATTGCTACATGGTATGTGAGCAGTGTAAAAGCCCCAAATGTGAAAGTCGTGTAGTTGAAACCGAGAAGAGGGAATGTAATGTGTGTAGACGTACATTTTTCAATAATAAATGCTTTGAACTCCATAAATCAAATGGCACTTGCAGGAAAATGAGGATTTGTAAGTGCGGTATGTTTCACATGATGGATAATTGGGGGAATTTCAAACATAAATGCGATGAAATTCACTGTTCTACATGTCATGAAAAATATAAGGCGGATGGAGTGAAGCATGTATGTTATATGAAAGATGCTAAGCCTAAAAATAGCCCTTGTATAACCGTGTACTACGATATAGAAACTTACACGAACGCTGAAACCAAAGAGGTCATTCCACATTTACTCGTAAGTCAGACTATCTGTGATGAGTGCATGGAGTCGAGTGTGATGAGTGCCACAAATGTGGAAAACGGACAAACGTTTTTAAAACGAATGCACACGACAGCCCTGTGAAACTCTTTGTATCCTATATTGTCAAATTAGCGGACAAGTTAAAAAAATGACTGTATATTCTTGCCCATAACGGGGCGAAATTTGACACACAGTTCCTTTATAAGGAGCTGCTTGAACACGAGTCGTCTGCGATATTTACAGGTGATCCCTTGAAAAGAGGCAACAAACTAATACAGATGCAGATAAGAGGTAATGTACAGTTTAAAGACACCCTGCTGTTCACACCTTGTAAATTAGCAAAGCTGCCCAAGGTCATGGGCGTAGCCGCTGAAGTTTCAAAAGGGTATTTCCCTTACACATTCCTCACTAACGAAACTTTGAATTACGTAGGACTACCTCCACCCAAACATTACTTTAACTACACCAACATGAGTGATAGTGAGCGTGAAGATTTTGACCGCTACTACAACAGTTTTAATGAAGCTAATCCATACAATATAGCCGATGAATGTGAACGTTATTGCGTGAATGACGTACGTGTACTTAGAGTATGCTTTCAAGCCTTTAGAAGGATGTACATAACCCGTTTCAAATGCGATCCGCTGCAAGTCGCGACCACGATCGCCTCATTATGTTTTACAGTGTTCAAGAATAACTTCATGCCTAAAGACACCTTAGCAATCATTCACAGAAACAACCCCGCAGTTATGGGCACAAGGCTATTTACTGGCTCATACACCTACAGCAACAGACCGGGTATACATAAAACATGCCCGCAACACGGGTGAAGTACCCGTTAAGGTCAATGGTCGTGTTTTTTGGGTTGACGGCCTAAGTGAGGATCCAGCCACTGGTGAGAAGACTGTGTATTCCTTTAACGGCTGCTGGTGGCATGGATGCCCGCGCTGAATGTGCCGTCACAGGGGACCTTTATGGAAGATCCCCCGCCGACAGCCTCGCATGGACCCGTAACCGTGATCAACTTATAGGCTCCCAGTTCACTCACAAAATCGTGTGGGAGCATGAGTATGATGCACGGATGGAAACAGATGCCCAGTACCGTGAAGAAATAAGGGCCATCAAACGTTCAATGGTGTTGGACCCCCTCAAATGCGGTGACAGCTTGTTTGGAGGGCGCACAAACCCATTCAAGCTATACTTTCCGCCTACGGAGGGCGTGAAACTCCACTACTACGACTTCTGCTCTTTATACCCCTACGTGATGAAGAACAATCCGTACCCCGTAGGTGCACCTGAAAAAATGGTGGGTCCCACCATACCAACCATCGAGGAGTTTTCAGCTAACTTGAATGAGCGCTACTTTGGACTCTCTTTCGTAGACGTGCTCCCCTCGCGATTTATGGATGCCGATCTTACCGTCGTTATAGATCAAACACACAAGCTCATGTTTCCCCTGTGCGTGAAGTGCGCAGAAGTGAACAACGGTGATTGTGACCATACAACCCACCAGCGTAAGATCAGAGGTGTATATACAAGTCCTGAGCTGGCCTTAGCCGTTCGCCATGGGTATAGAATATTGAAGATATATGAGGTGTGGACGTTTCAGAAGCTACCTAACCTTTTCACACCATATATAAACGCTTTTTTGAAGGATAAGGTCGAAGCATCAGGATATTCGCGAGGGGTTGATACCGAAGATGAAAAAACGGCTTACATTCAGCGTTACCGTGCCCATGTAGGTATACAGCTTGACCGATCCCAAATTGTTGAGAATCCTGGAAAGCGCTTTCGTGCGAAGTTGTGCCTAATCAGTCTTTGGTGGAAATTTGCACAGAATACCGGCAACGGGAACGTCCATTTGGTACAAAGTTATAGTGAAGTCTGGGATTATGCCATCGCTCCCGATAAAGAGGTTATGGAGATCGTGAATGTAGGTAATACTTACATAATAAAGTACAACATCACCGAACTGGCCACAGATACCTCACGGGTTACAAACATACCTGTAGCCAGTTTCACAACGGCCTACGCCCGCATCAAACTTTGGGGCCTATTGCACTCTCTTGGACGGAGGGTGTTGTACGCTGACACAGCTAGCGAGATATTCACAGCGAGGGAAGGTGAATACATGTCCGCTATTGGGGAGTTCCTCGGAGAGCTAACTCACGAGATCAAGGATGAGTATGGTGATGGTGCATACGCAGACTCGTTTGTGTCAACAGGGCCAAAAACCTATTGGGTACGGATGAGGGTGGGGGACGATATGAAGTATATCGTGAAGGCTAAGGGTATCATGCTTAACCATGCGAACCGTTTAGTCGTTAACTTTGACTCGTTGAAGGATCTAGTGTGCTTGGAAGATGAGGGTGACCAGCTACCCTAATTTACTGCAGGGACGCACAATTTTCAGGCGCAAAAACTGGAGTGTGTGTGAAGGAACTTAGGGGCACGAAGGTATGCAGTAACACCTATAGGAAACGTTACCAGGTGCCGGGTACCTATGATACCGTACCCTTTGGCTACATTAATTCTTGATTGTATTTATATATAATATGTGTGTGTGTACTGATATGTTTATTTATCACGTATATTTGTTTTAATTAAGGTTTAATTTTCTCCTTTGCGTGCGTGCGTGTGTGTGTACAGTAAAAAGCTAAGCTCCGCCAACTGTAAGATCGGCAACGTTACTCCTGCCACTACCTGAGCATATCTCTATCCCTGCGTGCTCAGTTGACCTCTCCATACCCTTGAGTTCAGACGTGTATTCTCCCGCGTAGAAGAAAAATAGTAATGGCTACCTTTAATATTGCGTGTTCAACATTTATGAAGTGGTACTCGGCAAAGTGCCAAGATGTGGTGGATACTGAAAAACTCCCTATTCCCCCCTCCTTTAATACTTTTAAGGCTACATTGAGCCGTGCGAAGGACCAAGATGTTCAAATACTCTACGGGTATTCTGGCGAGGGCATTGTAGAATTTCGTAGTACAAACGATGTATTGAAGTATGTTGTAGACCTAACCTTTATAAAGGCTCACATATACCGCGAATAGAAGAAGCAACACGTTCAGAAGAAAAGCAACGGTTATGGTTAGTGAGTCTTGTTGATGAGTGATGTGACAAGCGATATTATGTCATGTTACATCATACCGACTACTCGTACCCTACGGTTGAGAATGTAAATCTTGTCATCATGGAGAATTTTAAGTATTTTTACCACTATATTAATATATATCATGACGAGGTTTGTAGTGAAGTTGTGGCTAATGGGCTGTGTGAGTTTTTAACAGACTTTAGAGACGAGTATCGCTTGTTAAACAAAAAGGATAAATATGGGCACATGTTTCTCTCAAATAGTGCACCTGATTGTGAAGATGTTTAGTTTGTGGAAATGAACGTCTAGTGAGGCACAAGTGTTCGAACAAACTGTACACGCTTCAGCAGTTTATGGTGTGACTCGCTCCCCCCAGCGAGCCGCCCACCCGTGTACTTCACGAAACACACGAGTTCGAACAATCCCGTACACGTTTCATCAGCGAGACTCACTCCGCCCGTCGATCCGATCCGTCCACCTGTGGCTCATAGTCATCTCGGAGCTTGAACCGAGTGGACGTGCGAATACGATGGAATTTCCTTTGAGAAGCATTCTCAACGCTTCGTACGATGTCTCCGTGACGAAGTCATTGCGCGTGTTCAGGCATGAAATTGGTGCCATTAACTATGTACTTGAAACGATTTGCAGGCAAGCAAGCGAACGTAATGTTATTTATTTAAGTGTTGAGGAGATGAATAGAGTCTTCGTGATAGTTGAGAAGTGGGGAGAGGACTGTCATAAAATACCTGCAGGTGTAGGTACAAGAAGAGAGCAGATTTGTGACGCCCCCTCATATGCCGTTGTTTGCACGTTGTGTATAAATAATGAACAGCCATGCATTGATATACGACTGATGTGGAAGAATGCATCCGATAATAACGTTCTTGTCCCTACGCGAAACCGCTTCATCTTCGACAGAATGTTTGAAATCATCGGATTCCGCAAGCTGAAGCCTATATTAGACGAGCGTGTTACGGATATGATTTATTTTGACACGGTTCTTGAATACGCATACACCGCTCTGCTCGACGGATTTATCGAATGTAGGAATGAGAAAGGCGAGAATGGTGTAAAGCTGGATGCATATTTAAAAGGTTTAGATTCTTCGAAATATCTTGAACTTTGGTACAAAGCACTTGAGCGGTACAGGGCAGAGCTTGCCTACACTGTTCACCCTGAAGAGCTGTACCTCTATATAATGAATAGCTGTTGTTATGACTTTGAAGATTATTTCAATTGCCGCTATGCAGAGTGAAGAAGAGTTCACGATTGAAAAGTTCGGGACGGTAATAAAAACCCCTCGATTGGAAAGGCGTGTTTATAAACTTGTATTTAATAATGATGTTGTGGTTAACGATGACCTCTTTGTGCGTGCTTTTGATTGTATTCTATCCGTGTTTAAAGATAACTTGCCAACCGAATGTAAAGTGGGCACGAAAATGGTATTGAACGATATGAGTCATTTATGTCGAGTAAAGGCATCCGTATAACTTATACGGTGAAGTGTTGCTTGGACGGTTTTACCGTGTAGTACAAAGTAATAACGCTGTGAATGTAGACTGGATTACGTGTGAGTTTAGCCTTTTGCGCCGTAGAACATAAAGTATTTTGATTGTGTGTGTGTGTATATATGTATATATATATATATATATTTTCCTTTACTAATATGCAATTGATTATACGTTTCGTATATTATTATTTTCAATATATTTAATTATTTAATATAACCCATAGAACATAAAGTATTTGATGTATATTTATTTATTTAACTGTGTGTGTATATATATATATATATATATATATATATATATATATATATATATTTCCTGTACTAATATGCAGTTGATTATACGTTTCGTATATTATCGTTTTCAATATATTGAATTATTTTATATAACTGTATGTATATATTTTTTTTCCTGTACTAATATATTGATAATACAACGTTTCTGTATGTTTTTTATTATATATTTCCCGTTCGTATTTCTTATGCTACTATTATTTTTGATCATATATATTCCATTGTGTATATATATTTATTATATATTCATCGTTCATATGCTATTATTGTTTTATATCATATATATTCCATTGTATATTTATTTTTTATATATTTCCATTAATTCGTCTAAATAACCAGAATGATGTAATGGTGTTTTATTTAATTCTTTTGGTTGTACACGGCATTTAATTATATCAACTGGCTGGCTTCTAAAACGGATTTCTAAACCAACTGTAAAGAATATATGCATTAACTAAATAAATAGCGCTAGCCGGCAACACAACTTGTACACCTGAACAGGTCCATTTACGCCTTCTAAGCCAGCTGGGGATTAAGCCAGAATATATGCTTTAATTAAATAAATAGTGCAAACTGGCAACTCAGCCTTCTAAGCCAACTGGCAGATTAAGCCAGAATACATGCTTTAATTAAATAAATAGCGCAAACTGGCAACTCAGCCTTCTAAGCCAACTGGCTGATTAAGCCAGAATATATGCTTTAATTAAATAAATAGTGCAATCTGGCAACTCTGTCAGAAAGCCAACTGGCTGATTAAACCAGCTGGTTGATTAGGAACATATTAAGACAACGGCCGCTCGGCTGAAGTCTTAATATGCGCTTAGCTCCTGCCAGGGGAATACCTCTCCTCCTCTCTCTCTTTCTCTTGGGGATAACTCCGCCTCCAAGTTGCATAACCCCTTGTTGATCTTGCAACATTCCCCCCCTCCCCTTTGGTGTATAACATCTTGCAACATTCCCCCTCCCCCATGATGTCTAACATCTTGCAACATTCCCCTCCCCCCCTTTGTTGCACAACATCCCCCTCTCCTCCTTTGTTGCACAACATCTTGCAACATGCCCACCTCCCCCATTGTTGAATATTTAGGCACCATTTCCTTTGCAACATTGATCAACATTTGCAATTGCATTGCACACTCTCCTTTTGCGCCCAAACTACTGGAGCAATCATTGTTTACCACCCCTTAGATATAGATACGAAAAGAGATATAACTATTAGTTGTAACAGTAATTATTAATTTTTTATACTTGCTTGAACTTCAACTGTTTTGTGCATCAAATATTCACTTGTCACTTTCAAATAAACTACATCTTATTACATCGTTCAGATATATGATATCACTTTGAAATGAATTTCATTATTATATTACATCACTTTCAGATGAATTACATCATATTACATAAGTTTTAGATATTTAATATACAGGGTGTTTATAAAGCCCCTACCTATTTCAGTGAAAACGTAGCAAAACGGGTAAAATTCAATAACAATATAATAGAAGGCATACATTTAATGAATAATTAAGTATATGATTCTACATGAGCACCATCAGTATCTCTACAGAGTTCGAATCTGTCAGCAGGATTGCGGAACACATTTTGGAGCATGACGAGGGTTATTTTTGTAACTGCTGTTACGATACGAGCACGTAAATGCCCAGCTTCATTCAGATGGCATTTTAAACACCGTCGTCTTTCAACAAGATGGGGCACCTTGTCATTACGTAAACATTGTTCGAGAGTACCTAAATGAACGATTTCCAAATCGGTGGATCGAATGTGGCGGCAACAGGCCCTGGGCGGCTCGATCTCCTAACCCTAGCGCCCTTGGATTTCTTTCCATGGGGCTTTATCAAATCAAACGTCTATCAAACGAGGGTTACCGATCTGCAAGATTTACGTGCTCGTATCGTAACAGCAGTTACAAAAATAACTGCAAAATGCTGCAAAATGTGTTCCGCAATGCTGCTGACAGGTTCGAACTCTGTAGAGATACTGATGGTACTCATGTAGAATCATATGCTTAAGTATTCATTAATTGTATGCCTTCTATTATATTGTTATTAAATTTTACCCTTTTTGTTACGTTTTCACTTAGATAGGGACTTTATAAACACCCTGTATTACATACCTTTTATTTCAATTGCATCATATTAGATCACTCTCGAATAAATTATATCACATGAATAGCAATAAATAAATTTTTAAAAGCCTACTTTTAAAAGTCGTACTGCATGTCTACTTTTTCCTGGGCAGAAAAAAGTTCGTTGAAAATATAAAAATAAAATAAATTTCTGAATATTATTTTGGTTTTATTTTCTTTTTCGAAAAGAATAAAATTTGAAGAAACAGAACCTCAAATTTTACTAATTATTAATTTCGGGTGAATTTTCAATTCTAATTCTGCAAGATTTTTTACGCGACTGTACAGTATCGATTAAATGCTTGTTACCACCACTTTTCATGCTCGTGGCAGGGCCGTAAGGGCTAATAAACGTTTGAATAAACCAACTGTGATTGGCCACGTGTTAACCAACCACGCCTCTTCCCATTCCTTATAAATGTATGTTTCCCATATGAAGCTCGCTAATATTTTGACATTGAAATATATGAAACCAAATTAACCCTTTCTGTCCCAAATTATTGTTTTCAGCTAAAAAAAATTTTAACATTTAAAAATGTTAAAAATAGATATGGAAACAAACGAAACTGTTTAGAAATTTAGGATCTTTTCCGTTTGGTGCCCACCACTAGAATTAAAATTAATTATTACCATCATGTGTACTTTTTCATGCTGATTTCAAAAATATATAATTTTTTCCGATAAATTAATAGTAAAAACGTTACAGCCCTTTAACGTTTGAATTTCGAACATTTAATTTGTGTATTCTTTCAAAATTTTACGATAATTTACGTTGAAAATTGGACGTAGGCTATATAGGCTATCTTATTCTTAATTCGCGCAAAGACCTAGGCTATATACATTCGTGACACTTTTAAAGCATAAAAGGAACAGAATGGAAGACTGGAATATTACAAAAATAATTACAAACTAACGAAAATATCACAACTTAATCTAACCAATCGTCAAGGGCGTACAGTTGATCTAACTGGGCATTCAGTTAATCTAACGAGTTGGTTAATTTTAATATATATATATATATATATACAGCGTGTCCCAAAGAAATGTATACCCACTTTGTTCGATAATACCAGCTATGAGGATAATAAATATATTACTGTTTATATGTTTTTTAATAAAGAATTTTCTCCTGAATCTAAATATGTAATTATGTTTATTAAAAATTGAAGAACAAAAAAGTTACAAATGTTTAAATTAGAATTATTATTTTCGAGACTTCATGTGCGATATTTTCTAATATTATTTTTATGGCCTGGCCTGCCTTTTAACCGACTGTTTTGAGATACTTATGTTTAGTGCCTAGCTTAGCCTAGCCATTTCGTTGAGTTCTAATTAGGCAAGACTACAGTTTTGCTCTAACCTTATCTAACATCTTATAACTCTGCGACGTTTGTTCTTTTCTAACGACAATTTGAACATCTTAGATAAAGTGTCATTTAACCATGGAATTTGTAAATTTTTTGAATTAACTAATAATTACAACATTTATGCTTCAATATCAACACTAAACATAAGTATCTCAAAACAGTCGGTTAAAATATTAGAAAATATCGCACATGAAGTCTCGAAAATAATAATTATAATTTAAACATCTGTAACTTTTTTGGTTTTCAATTTTTAATAAAAATTACCTATTTAGATTCAGGAGAAAATTCTTTATTAAAAAACATATAAAAAGTAATATATTTATTATCCTCATAGCTGGTATTATCGAACAAAGTGGGTATACATTTCTTTGGGACACGCTGTATATATATATATATATATATATATATATACACAGTATATATATATATATATATATATATATATATATATATATATATATATATATATATATTTATCCCGAATGGTCCCGGCGTAATTTCCTTAAAACTCCCTTGCGCGCGCGAAGGTATCACGGTTACAAACAATTTTAAGGTTCTATCCTTAAATGCTCGTAGCCTACGAAATAAAATAAACGAATTTTTTCTTTAATTGCTTGTAAAGACTGATTTAATTGCGATAAATGAATTGTGGCTTAGCACTGAATCACGTGACTTTGTAGGGGAGTATCAAATTAGAGGTTATAGACTTTTTGTTAAAAACAGAATAGGTAGGCGAGGAGGCGGTGTTATGTTGTATATCAAAGCTAATATTGCGAACGTTATAGAAGTAAAGCACAGAATTCCAGAACCGATAGATTAGACTATAGAAGAACTTAAATTGAACAATTTCAAACTTGTTTTTGCCGTTATATATAGGCCCCCTAATCAAACAGCTGATACGTACGAAGCGTTATATCGTTAACTTAAGAGAATAATAGGTAGTGAGCAAGGCCTTAGTTATGGGTGACTTTAAATGCGCCAACGTGGATTACGATACAATGCAGGGAGACGCGGAAGGTAATCGTTTAGTTAATTTTCTCGAGGATAGCTATCTTATTCAAAAGGTTGGGGAACCTACGAGGTTGGACAGTATTTTAGATTTAGTAATAACTAGGATGATAGGCTAATCACTGATCTTCAAGTAATAGAATCATTAAGCAATAGAGATCACAATATGGTAGAGTTTGTCCTCTCAGTAAGTCACTCGAAACCAGCTAACTCGACAGCTAACTCCTAACTTCCAGCACGCAGACTTTTGTAAATTTAGAAATGAATTGTCACATGTCAATTGGGAAAACGTACTGGGGATCTCCAACGCAAAAAATAATTTGTGAATCGTTTGAAACAATATTTACGACTATAAATGAGAAAAGTGTACAGTACAGGATTAAGTGTGCGAAAGTAAATAACAAGCCCTTGTGGTTTACTCCTAGAGTAGGGGATAGTATAAGGAGTAGAGATAGGGCTTATAGGTTACATAAGTGCGATAAAGACAATTTGTGGTTACGAAACAACTACATATCTCTAAGGCGTGAAGCGAAAAGCGTAATAAAAAAGTCCAAGCGTGATTATCCCCATACCTCGTGACGGCAAAGAAAGCCCCAAGCAATTCTTTCAATACCTCGGTAATAGGAATCCAGTAAAGAGTGTCTTGGGGCTGTTGAAAAATTCTGACGGAGAGCTAGTTTCTGAAAATAAGCAAATGGCTACCCTGCTAAACGAATTTTTTACGTCAGTTTTTACAATAGAAGATGTAACGAATATCCCTACGGTCATAGACATAATACCTTTTGACAATGGTAATATTTTTGATAATATTGTGGTGAGTGAAAGGGAGCTAATGCGCTATATTGATAAAATGAAAATGCGTAAATCACCAGGGCCGGATTCCATATATCCTATACAACTAAAAGAATTAAAAGAAAACATTGTTGTGCCGCTAACAAAGATTTTTAATGCGTCTATTTCTGAGGGGTGCGTACCAGATAATTTCAAGTTAGCAAATGTAACACCTATTTTTAAGAAAGGCAATAAAGGTGCGGCGGGAAATTATAGGCCAATCAGTTTAACGACTGTTGAAGATAAGCTACTGGAATCAATAATTAGGGATCGTATAGTCGAACACTTGGAATTGCATAACTTGATTAGAAATAAGCAACACGGTTTTAGGCGAAACAAATCATGCTTAACTAATCTTTTAGAATTTTTTCAAAGCGTGGTTGAAGTTTACGATAGTCATCGGGCGGTAGATGTAGTGTATTTAGATTTTCAAAAAGTGTTTGACACCGTACTGCACAAAAGACTCATTGAAAAAACTAAGGCTCATGGAATCAGGGGTGTAGTAATAAATTGGATAGAAGAGTGGGTGCGAGGTAGGAAACAGAGGGTGGACGTTGATGGAGCGGAGTCGTCATGGGCTAATATAGCGAGCGGCGTTCCTCAGGTTTCTTAGATTTAGATGTCGGCCTAGTCAGTACAGTTTCAAAGTTTGCAGATGACACGAAATTGGGTGGTATGGCAATTAATGATGAAGATAGAGGTAAAATCCAGGAAGATTTGAACAAAATCGTTGATTGGTCAGTCGCATGGCAAATGAGATTTAACGTCGATAAGTGCAAAATTTTACATATAGGTTCGCGTAACGGTAATTTTGCGTATAGTGTGTCAGGGAAGAAGTTGGCAAGCGTAGAAGAGGAAAAAGATTTAGGAGTTATTGTCACTGGTGATTTAAAAGTGACGAAACAGAGCACAGCAGCGGTCAATAAGGCGAACAAGGTGTTAGGTTTTATAGCTAGGAATTTTGAGTACAAATCGCGCGATATTATAGTTCCTCTTTATAAATCATTAGTTAGACCCCATTTGGAGTACGCGGTCCAATTTTGGAATCCGCATATGCGCAAAGATATAGACAAAATCGAAAGAGTTCAAAGACGAGCAACTAAGATGATTCCGTCTCTTAGGTCAAAGTCGTACGAGGATAGGCTTAAAGAGTTAAAATTGACTACACTCGAGACTAGGAGGCTAAGGGGTGATCTAATCCAGGTTTCTAAAATTATGAATGGGTTCGATAACGTAACTGGAGATAGCTTTTTCGAAATATCACAATATAATAGAACTAGAAATAATAGGTGGAAGTTGACTAGAAGAAGGTTCGAGACAGCAGTTGCCAAAAACTTTTAATGCATAGAATAGTAAATAGCTGGAATAGTTTGCCGGTAGAAGTAATTAGTAGCGCGTCTATAAACATGTTTAAAAATCGATTAGACGCATATGTTGATAGATTGGGTATAGTTTAAGGTAGTAAAATTAAGGTTTTGATGGTTCGGAACCCACGTAAAATTGTAGGTCCTCTCCGCCACCACGGAGGACATGCGCATTACACAACTACATCCAAAGTTAGGTAGACCAGCCATGAGTGAGTGGATCCTAGGGTCTTTGTTGGTCTGAAACATTATAACATTATATATATATATATATATATATATATATATATATATATATATATATATATATATCATGTAACTTATTTTGCATAATAAATATCATGTAATCTATTTTGCATTTTTATTGGCCTATTATGCAAAATATTCGCATTTCTCAAAAAAAAAAACGAATGTTATTTTCTATTCAGAGGGTCAAAATGCACTACTGGTGCTATTTTCAAAAGAATCTGGTGGTGGGCTCCAAACGGTAAAGACCAGTGGTGTAGTGCTGTGGGAACGCGTGGGAACGGCGTTCCCTTACTTTTTTTTGGTAGACGGAACGGCGTTCCCTCACTGTTTCATATAAATCAGAACTTACAAATCTCTAACGTCATGAAATTTTAATTCCCACCCCTAGAAGAAATATGAGAAAGAATCATTAACTGCTTCATTTCTTTTAGCTTCGACTGAGGCAATGCTAGCCTATAAAGATCTGATGAAACAGTCACCACGGCGTACCAGTTGTTAACTTTTTTTTTAGTTAATCATTCCAGTTGTTAGCTATTTGTATTGATCGTACTGGATGTCGTATATCTAATGACACTGGAAATACTGCATCTTCAACCTTGGAATATATCCTAATATCCAGTGCATATGACCTCAAAATATCCCTGAAATTGGTCAGATTTCGAAAGATTTCCCGGGGGGCTTACAGTGCCCCCGGACCCCCAGCTGTATGGGCTCGCCGCGCTCGCCATTGTCCCCCCCGCATCTGAGTAACACTTTCAAAATGCGTTCCCTCACTTCTTTATTTAGCACTACACCACTGAGTAAAGACCCGAAATTTATTTAATTAATTACAGTGGACATTATATGATTCCACTGAAGCTATTAAATAATAAGAGACACTAACCTAACTTTGGTACTTTGAATGAAACGAATAAAAGCAATATTTGTCCTTTGCTAAACACAACGGTAGACCATACTACTTCGAATGGAATGCATTAAAGCAGTTTTTGTCCTTTGTGACTGCATCTCTTTTTGGGGTCTAAATGCTCAGGCCAATTTCTAAAACACTACCAGATATTGTTATACAGTTAACTGTTATATTCAAATGCCATAAGGCATCATTAAAGCTAATCTGTGGAAATTACACGTACTTTTCGTTGATGATGCCATATGGAATCGCTGGAACAGAAAGGGTTAAAATACTTAAGTAACCGTGTTTTATCAACTGTTAAGAAATAGAAGTCATTAAAAAATACTAAAATATTAAAAGCTGACATTTCGATTTAAAACCTTTGCTTTCTTATCAAAACTAAAATGTTTGCTGAAGGAAGTTTCCAAAGCTAGTAAAGAAATGGAAAGAATTGGGGAGGGGGGTGAGGGTAATGGGGAAGGGGTTTACGCACCAAGGGTGTTGGGGTTAGGGGGAGGGGGTATGCAACAAGGGGGATGGGGGTTAACCCCCAAGTTTCATAAATGGGTGTGTGTGTTTTTTTTTTGGGGGGGGGGGAATGACCTCCCCCCAAAGGGGTAACCATAACGTGCCCTCGCCGTAGGCGAGTTTGCGAAGCACAAGCCCCGCCCGTAGGGCATGGAGCAGAAGGCTCTGCTTGTTATATTAACAAAAAAATATAGAAATGCGCTTTTTTAACCCTTTAACTGGTTTTTTAAACATTTAACGGGTTTCTTTATCTCATATACCATAGGTTTCATCATTGTTCGAAACTAAATATTTTAGTAACTAGATCCTCAAATGACATCTATTTTGGGTTCCTTTTCTGACAAGTAAACAACACCTACTCGTATGGAAACATGTAGAAGCACTTATAGAAACTGCATTTAAGTCAAGTACAGTTTATATTAATTCCGGTGGCACTGTACGACTATCAAACGGTTAAACAAAACAACAAATATTAACCATTTATGGATGGGTTCACACACACACACACACACTCACACACACACACACACACACACACATGTATATACATATATGGGTGCATGGGTTGTCGTTCGGAATTATAATTCACTAGTGTTTATATACCATTCGCAATAAAATTCTACAGCAACCAAAATTGAAGCCCCGAAAAATGCTCTGGTAACTAATTAAACCAATTATTTTAGTCTAATATTTGATTACGTACTGTTAACTTTAGTTACTGTAATTATTGTATTATAGATATTATTTAATTCCATCGAAATACATTGTCAATATATCATTATGAAAGAAGGAAAACCATTGGATATGAAAAATCAGCTCATCAGTAAACAATTTGGCACTTATTCCTTTTCCCCGCATTTCTGAAAATAGCGCTCTGTAAAACAGCGCTCTGCATATAAGATTTCAAAAGACAATATTTTAATAAATAAATCTTCATTTGCATATCTTTTTCTCAATACGAACTTGCATAAACAGTAATTTTTGTTGTTGTTATTAATGTTTATTTGTTGCCTGCTTAGACCTAGTTTAGTCTGAATATTATTGTTGTAGTGTAAGCATGTGACAATGCAGTGCTGTGATCTATCTATTGTGAGGTGCCCACAGTTAGGTCAACTGAATGCCCGGTTTAGGCAACTGAATGCCCGGTTAGGTCAATTGAATGCCCGGCAGGTCAATTGTGCGCCCTTGACGATTGGTTAGGTTAAGTCATGATGTTTTCGTTAGTTTTAACGAAAATATCACGACTTAACCTAACCAATCGTTAGTTTTAATGAAAATATCACGACTTAACCTAACCAATCGTCAAGGGCGTACAGTTGACCTAACCGGCCATTCAGTTGACCTAACCGGGCATGCACTTAAACGGGGGCCGCACAGCCCCCAGCACAGGACCACGACTTGTTTCTTTTTAAATACAAAAATACAAAAAATGCTTATTTTTGTAAAAGTGATGCGGGGAAAAAAGGAACAAGTACCTCCAATTTATAATTGAAATAAATGTTATCAGATTGTGTGTGGAGTAAATTAATTTTAAAGTTGATAGGCAAAATGCAGTTAAACTTAGCTGTTAAGTCAGTAAATGTTGGTTTTCTGTGAACAGATGTTATGAAACTATTAGAATGTCTTGATATAGTTACAGCCAAAAACGGCAACATTCTAACATTTCCCACCTCAGATGTGAACTATGTATGTATTGGGATGTAAGCCATTTAAGTAATTAAGAAATTGTTCTATGTGAGATGATCGAAATAGTAAAAAGGTATTATCCATATATCTTTCATAAGGATGGGGTTTAAAGCTTAATGGACAGTTATCCAGACACATTTTCTCATAATGACACATAAATATATTACTAGGAGTTGAACCTGGAGGACTACCCATTGCTACACCTTCCACTTGTTTGTAACATTTAACATTGACCAAAATCACTTCAAGTTGTTGAAATTGTGATCTGTTTATCCCTGAACAATTCATTCATTATTATATTTCAAGTTTCATTTAAAGGAACGTTTGTAAATAAGTTTTTTACGTAAAAACTAACCGTGACAAATGTGTCTGCATTTCTACAGAAATTTTATCATTAACAAATGATAAAGTATCCTTAATCATAATTCATTAGTAATTAATTGTCTAAGGAGTGGGATAAAAAATTTAGATAACCAAAATTCATGGTACCTCTAACAGACAAAGTAGTCCAGTTCGCCAGTTTGGTTTATGGACCTTCAGTAACCCTTATAAAATTCCAAGTTTAGAACCAGAAACAAAGATTACTATGTCGTAGCATCTGATACATTTAAATCTTTCAATTTTCTAAGCAACCTATTAAGTTTATCTTCAACCTTAAATGTTAGACTCAAACAGTTCTCCTTTACAATTTTAAATTTACTTGTATCGGGCGAAATTGTTTTCACTTAACTTCCATAGTGAATTTTACCATAAGAACCACACCTTGTCTCTTATCTCTTAGTTATTATTAGATTTTTGTCTTTTGATATATTATAAAGTTTCTGTAATTCGTCCTTCGAAAACATTATAGAGGCTAGATTAAAAGAATAATAAGCTGACAAAGCAAGATTCTTAATAAGAGTTAATAATATATCTCTTGCGCTGTGGGTCACCTTTATACATCTAAACATTTGAAATTTGTCTTACAAGTTTCTCAAAAGGTAGTAAATAATTAATAAAATTAAGCTTGTGAATATGAATATATTTATTTGAAAATTGAAATTTTTTCTGATACAAATTCCTCAACTGTGCTACATAAATTTATCCTTTTCTACTTCATCTCTCTCTCTCTCTCTCTCTCTCTCTCTCTCTCTCTCTCTCTCTCTCAGCCATGCCTTCCGGAGCATTTGCTTGATTTTATATATTTTGAAAGGTATTTGGGGATTATTTATTGGGATTTTGTGCATTTACACATAAAATCATTTTATTCACAATAGTGTTCAGTATCTTGAAGTATCTTCAGTATCTTGAAGTACAAAAAGTATATTTGCGCCATCTGTACGTTCGCTTTTACTTGCGATATTTAAGTGGATGAACATATAACGAATGTAATGTTTGTAAATTTTGAAATTTAAAGTTATATTTCGATGAGAAATTCACGGAGTTAAAAGAGATTTTTAAAAATTTGATGAAAGTATTAAATCCTAAAATTAAAAATAACACTGGGGAACACAACTTTTGGTGACTTAGATGTTAGACCTGTTTCTGGGTATATTGAGGTCGCTGATTCTAAAAATGACATTAGTTTTTCTCCATCAGCTCTGCTTATCAAGATATGATATATATCTATATATATTTCTATATAATGTATATAATATTATATAATTGCTGACTGGCAATCACTGTTGTTGTCAATTGAATACAAAAGTATGATGAATGTCAGCAAAAATAGTGTATTAACATCAAACAAGCATAAGGTACGAAAAATATTTCTTAAATTCAAACAAGTTTGAGACACGAACGGCAAAAAAAGTTCTTTCATTGAGACATCTCACATAAACCGCGTTTCTGAGATTTCTTGCGATGAGATGTGCCAGGACATTCGCGTTGGATGCTCCAGCAGTAATCTGCCATCATGTGAGTATCCCATCGTCAGCGGTACCGTTCTTCCATGGTCCTTAGTTCTTGGTGAAATCGTTCACCCTGTTCCTCGCTTAGATCACCGAGGTTATCTGGGAAACGATCCAAATGACTGTGGAGGTAATGCAGTTTGATGCTCATTTTACAGCCAAGTTTACAAAAAAAAGAGAGCATATTCTCCACTAGTTCACCGTAGTTATCGGCCTTATAGTTCCCAAGGAAATTCTTCACAATCATACTAAACGATGACCACGCACGTGCCTCAATGTTGTCCATTGAATCTTGGAAACGCGGGTCTTTCATGAGTTCCCGGATTTGCGGTCCATCGAAAATACCTGCCTTCAGCTTTTCCATGCTCAGCGCAGGAAATTTTCTACATATGTAGCCAAAACACGTCCCATCTCTGTTCAAAGCCTTTATAAATTGTTTCATCAAACCTAGTTTGATGTGCAGTGGTGGCAATATGATCCTTTCTCTGTCAACCAAAGCTTCTTTGATGATATTTTTTTCTCCAACCACCATGTTTTCTCTCAGAGGCCACTGTCTTCTCACCCAGTGTTCATCTTTAGCTCTACTGTCCCAGAGACATATAAAGCACGGGTACGTGGTGTACCCGCTCTGCTGGCCCAGGAGAAAATTCACCATCTTCAGATCCACACAGATCACCCATTGGTGGTCTCGGTATGATATCTTTTCTAGGACTAGGGCGACTGTCCCGTGCTCTTCTCTCATACCGACTGAGTGACCAATTGGGATTGATCTGTATCTGTTGCCGTTGTGTAGAAGAACACATTTTAGGCTCCGTTTGGAGCTATCTATGAATAACCGCCATTCACTTGGTGTGTATTCCGATATGCCCATTTTCATCAGCAATCCGCGCACATTGTTGCAGAAAACTAAATCGTTCTCTTTTGAGAAGAAGGGCAGTAAATCCTTTTCTCTGTCGCGATATAACGTGATTTTGGTTCCCGGCAGCAGTAAATTTTTTTCTCCCAGCCTGGAAGCTAACAATTCAGACGATTTCTTCGAAAGACTTAAGTCCCTTATGAGGTCGTTTAATTCGTGTTGACTAAAACCTTCTGCAACTGATGACGGTCCTTCGAAATCACTGTCATTTTGCCCACATATGCTTTCTTTGTCAGTAGCAGATTCATCATCTTCTTGAGGGAGCTCTGGAAGATGGCTGAATGATGGGACAGGTATCTCATCTGAATGTGAAACAGGCCGTCTAGCTGAGTCTATGTCAGGATACGTCCATTTACTCCGGTTACGTCCATTGATGCCCTTTATATTCACCAAACAAAAGTAACAGTCATCACTGTGGTTTCTCTGTTCTCTCCATACCATTGGTATACCAAATTTCAGGCGCCTCCTCTTTCCGTTGGTCCATTGCCGCAGATGCTCCGTACACGTTTTACACACAACATGAGGAGCCCATGGCTTATCTTGGTCCCCTAGTTGTACTTTGAAATAGGCAAAATAAGCTTTTTTCAAAAATCAGTAATAGTTTTTCTCTGTTCAATGAACGTGTACTCTCCGCAGATAAAACAAAACACATCTGGATGATTTAAACACTTTCTTCGTGATGAAGCCATGTCAACACCTGTAACAGGAAAGAATTCACGTTAGTACATGTACAATACACATGCAAAACAGCAACATCAGCAAAATCATAGCTACAATTTAATTATACAGATGCATTTAGATTTACGAGCAACTCATAATACCGTTCCAGAAGGGTAATAAAGTAGGTAATGACGTATGCAATATCTCAAAAACTAGAGCTGCTAGAACAAAATGGATGATATTTTCTGAATCAGTGGCATGAAAATATCCAGAATAAGGTCTAAAATCTCAGGCACCAAGAAAAACATTTTTTGTTCCCCAGTGTAATGTAATAAAAAAAATTGATGCTCCTTAAGTATGCGCTCTACCAAACTTTTTTTACTTAAATATGCGATCTACCCATGATAATAACCGTATCACAGCGCATTAAAGGATTAATAGGTAGGTAAATGGTTATTGAAAAGGTACAGGTGGTTAGGTTAAGTTAGTTTAGTTTAGTTTAGTTTAGTTTAGGTTAGGTCTGGAGATTGATGAGAAAAAACTCGCAAGATTTATTCTCCGATTTTTTAAATGACATTCATTCTGTATATCGCTAGTTACATTTTCTCTTAAATTGATAAGCTGAAATCTAGTTTCAATTATGCATTTAATTATTGTAATATGTAATTTCACAATTTCATAATTTCAAAAATGTAAATATAATACAGGGTGTCCCATAAGTCCGGCATCATAGGAGAAATTCATATTTTTCTATTTCTACAAACCATAATTCATATTTTTCTCTTTCTACAGGCCATATGCTCGGGATGCCAATTTCACGTCCACCATTCTGTTCAGTGACGAGGCTATTTTTTATGGAAATGGTGAGGTAAATCGACAGACACCCACTACTGGTCTCAAAACGACCCTCACTGGTATACCTCTTCAAAGGAACAAGGTGCATCTCGGGTGATGGTATGGTGTGGCATTTGGAAGGATCGCATCATAGGCCCCCTCTTTTTCGATGAACATGTCACTGGAGGTACCTACCTACGTATGCTCAAGGAAGAAGTATTTCCCAGTGTCTCGAACGAAGAAGGAAATTTTCCAACATGGTTCCAGCAAGACGGCGCTCCTGCGCATTACAGCACCCAAGTAAGGGAATACCTGTACCAACAATTCCCTGGTCATTGGATAGGACGTCGATGGCCTGTGGAATGGCCAGCTAGAAGCCCGGATCTCACGCCACTAGATTTTTATCTCTGGGGCCACTTGAAAGCGCTGGTATACGCAGAGAAAATTAGGAGTGTTGAACATTTGCGGCAGCGCATTATTGGTGCATGTAACACCATTACTCCTAACATCATTCATCGTGTGCTTGCTGACTGGGTATCACGTCTGAATTTGTGTATTGAAAACAATGGTGGACATATTGAGCACGTTCTGTAAATAAAAGCTTTTGTTTTGCCTTTTTTTATTATATTTCCTATGATGCCGGACTTATGGGACACCCTGTATAATAAAAAAAAATAACGACTAAAAATGTAGAATCTTTTCCCGTAAAATTTTGCTGCGTATATCACGTTTTTGAGGTAGAGCGCATACTTAAGGAGTACCAAAAAATTAATATGGAAGTGCAAAAAAAAAAATCCTGTATTTAGCAAAAAATGTTTCAAGTGATAACGATAATGTAAGGGAAGTTAAACAGGTCTTCGAATTCTGTAGGTAAATTAATTAAACAATCGTACTAAACTAGTTTTTTATTGGTTAGAAAAGGTGCTAGGCCTAAAGTGTCAAATCAGTTTAGTCTATTGGAAACTATAGATAACGAAATGAAACGGCTTTAATAGGCTCATCCATTGTTAGGCATATGGATAGTGAATTTTAAGTAAAAAATTAAGTTTACAAAAAACGAAGAGAATATGCGTACCAGGCGTTAAAATAGATAAAACAGGAAGTACAGAATTTGAAGTTAGATACTGCACGTCTGCTATTAATTTCTTACGTTGAAGCGAGTGATTTGTACAATTTATTAGAAAGCCAAATGATTTGTTAGTTAAATACCGAAATTTGATTAAAGCTTTGAAAGATAAGTTAAACAACTTTCTAATTTCTAGGGTTCTACCAAGAACTTATGAAAATAATAGTGTCAAGTAGTGCGGTTTACTTCACTACTAAATTAGATGCGATATGCGTCTTTGAATGGGTAGAATTTTAGTCAGATTTTAATTCGGAGGATCTGTTCCTTCAATATGGAGTTCACTTGAATGAAACAGGTAATGTGCGACTTAGGGGGTTGATTGATAAAAAAGTGAGTACGATTTCCGTGAAACGTAGGCAAGACGAAATATTTTTTCTCGTTTTGGAAATGTAACTTGTCAGCCTCAGCGAAACTGACTCGAATAGAGAAATGAATAGTTAAGTAGAGAGTAGTTTAAAAGTTGTTTTTTTAAAAAAAAACGCGAGAAGCGTACGGAATAACTTTAACGAATTTAAAACTATTTCATGTTGAAAATTACAACAGGGTGAAAATACCTGAATTGTGGATTAAAAGTGAAGATAGGGATTTTATAGATGAATACCATATTATAGGTTACAAATTTTGGATCACCTGAAGATCAGGGCCTCCAGCCTTCTTTAGTTGGCCTTGTAAGGCTAACTAACGAAAATATCACGACCTAACCGAACCAATCGTTAGGTCAATTGTACGCCCTTGACGATTGGTTAGGTTAGGGTCGTGATATTTTCGTTAATTAGCCTTATAAACCTAACTAAAGAAGGCTGGGGCCCTGATCTTCAGGTGATCCCAAATTTCTGACAAAGATAGAGCGGGTAAAATGACTGGTGGCGTACTCTTATATCAGAGAAAATCTTCGTCTAATTCAGAAGACTGTTAATGCTTGTGACCAGTTAGATATAATATTTCAGAAATTAGCGCTAATAACTTACTCTTTAATTTTGGGTCTGAAAATGCCTCCTTCACAACGTGTAAAATTAGACGCCGAAATATATAACATTTTAAATAGAATAGTTACGCATAAGGAATCAATTATAGTCGGGGACTTTAAATATCCAAACGTTAATTTTAACACCTTAAACAGCGTTGCTGAAGGTACACGTTTGATAATTTTCTTTTCAGAAAGTAATAGAATCGACCCTTGGTGAGAATATTTTGAACTTATTTTGGACTTTTGAATTACTAACGAAATTTAGTTCAGAATATAGACGTTGGGGAAAGTTTATATAATAGCGATAATAGCATGATACGTTTCTCGATTAATATTAAAACTTTTAGCGAAATGAATAACTTTATGGTGCCCGATTTTAGGAGAGCAAATTTCGAAAGTTTTAGAGCTTCATTGAATTTAATGAATTGTTAGTGGTAGTGTTGTTAGCATGTGATAATTTGAAGAATATATTTTAAATTTGCGCACGCGCTGTATACCTAGGAAAATTAAGAAAGGTAAATTCAATGCGCAGCCTAAATAATGGAGTAGAAATATATGAAAGGCAATCGCAGATACAAATGTAGCCTACACGAGGTATAAAAGGGACCGTGGCAGCAGCACTTTAATACTTGCTGTATATCAGTGAACACCCAAAGAAAATTGAGCTCTTAATATGAAGGAGAAGGGGTGGTTCATGGGGGGGGGGTATTATGAATACTAATCAGGGTGCTCTTCCAATATGTGCTCTACCGCAAAACTGTGATCTACCATATTCCAATACGTGCTCTACCGTGAAACTAGCCTTATAAGGCTAACTAACGAAAATATCATGACTTAACCTAACCAATCGTTAGGTCAACTATACGCCCTTGACGATTGGTTAGGTTAAGTCGTGATATTTTCGTTAGTTAGCCTTATAAGGCTAACTAACGTACCTGCTGCTAATCCGAATAATCTAAGGTAGATCACGTATTGGAATGTAAATTTTAAGGTAGAGCACATATTGGAAGAGCACCCTAATCAGTGTCAGCTCTGATTATAGGGTTGCCAGATCAGATGGTTTCCAAATCCGGAGATTTTACCTACGAAGCTCATCCTTATTTGTTTATGTAGCTAAACCGATGTATAAACTTCCTCATTTTATAGAATAATAATTATCTTGCCAAAAATCTGTAAGAAAAGAGGCAAATTCTACTTTTAATGACATTTTTACAAAGCTCAATTTTCGGAGACTCCGGCCCAAAACCGGAGACCTGGCAACCCTAGCTCTGAAGTCCATGTTGTGTTTACTCATTAATGAAGGATCAGAGTCTGAAAAATGCAAAATAAATACGCTAATCAAAAATCAATCAAATCAATCCATAAATCAATCAATCAAAAGAAATACACTATCAAAATATACTAAATTAGCCTTTGAATACCCCATGAACCACCCCTTCCCCTTCATATTAAGAGCTCAATTTTTCTTTGGTGTTTAATGACAATAGTGGTAATGGGAATATTGACAGCGTAAGTTCTGATATGCGAGTGAGTAGTTTTTGAAACACATTAAGCATAGGTTTCGTAGAAATAAAAACCTAACAAATTTAGTTGAATTTCTCATGACGTCATCGGTACTTATGATATTAATAGAGCGATATGTAGAATATATTTAGATTTTCAAAAGGAGCTTGACAAAGTTCCACATAAACGATTGATGGGAAAAATTCACGGAATAAGGGGTAAAGTTTTTAATTGTAGAAAAAAAGGGTAGTAATTAACATGGTAGAGTCGGAGTGGGCGGAGCAAGTGTAGTTCACGTCCCCCTGACGCAAAAGGGGATACAAATTACACTAGGTCAAAGTTGGAGAACGTATCTACACTAGGATCTTTAGGAGACATTTTTTAAATGAATCCATCAAATAAAACGTTAAAACTAACGAAAATATTACGACTTAACCAATCGTCAATATATATTGACGATTGGGGTTGTTTAACCTCCTTCGCGACATCTAAGGTCATATGACGGAGGGGACCTACAGCTTTACGTGGGATCCTAACCACGGGTCGCTACATAATCTGGGCGCGGAGGACGGTCTTCCATCCAACTACTACCCAGACTCAATGTCGCTTAACTTCGCTGATCTCCGGGAAACGGTGTTACGACATTGGCCACGACGTAGGCCATATATATATAAATTGACGATTGGTTAAGTCGTAATATTTTCGTTAGTTTTAACGTTTTATTTGATTATGTATACGCGGACAAAGTTGGGGAACGCAAACTACACTAGGATAATGTAGGGGAACGTAAACTACACTAGGCACCACAGGGGGACGTAAACTACACTTGTTCCGGGTGAGCTAATGTAACTAGCGGTGTTCCGCAAGGGTCCTTTTTGGGCCCAGTAATTTTCGTAATACATGTTAATGGTTTTGATGTCAATTTATTGTGTAAAATTTCTAAATTTGCCGACGACATTAAATTGTTGGTAAAGCAATTAGTTTACTTGATAAAGAGTTTACCGCGATCTTAATAATTTAGTAGGGTAGTTTAATAAGGGGCAAATGAAATTTAACGTAAAGTCATGCATATAGGATATCTTAACAGTAAATTTAATTACAATATGGGAACTAGTGTGTCAAACTAAGTTTTGGAGCAAGTGTAGTTTACATTCCCCTACATTATCCTAGTGTAGTTTACGTTCCCCAACTTTGTCCACGTATACCTAATCAAATAAAACATTAAAACTAACGAAAATATTACGACTTAACCAATCCTCAATATATATATATATATATATATATATATATATATATATATATATATATATATATATATATATATATATATAGACATAGACAGTGGAGTAAACAGCAACAGTATAAGTAACATCATTTGCGGACGATACAAAGATCAGCAGAAAAATCAGCGATGCAAACGAAGTAGAGGCCTTGCAGAGGGACACAAACAAAATATATAAAGGGTCAGAAGACAACAATATGACATTTAACACCGAGAAATTTCAGCTCTTGAGATATGGTAGAAATGAGGAACTTAAAAAGACTGCATATTATGTTCCAGATAGAAAAGAAATTTAGAGAAGCACGAAAGCGGTCGACTTGGGGGTAATAATAACCGATGATGCAAAATTCAAGACACAAAATCAGAGAGCAATAAACAAAGCAAAAAGAGTCGCAGGACAGGTACTAAGAACGTTCAAAAGAAGGGACAAGACAGTAATGATTCCCCTGCTGAGAACACTGATCATATCAAAACTTGAATACTGCTCAGTTTTGACGTCCCCATATAAAAAGGAAGAAATTTATAAACTAGAAGAAACGCAGAGACATTTCACAGCCAAGATTGATGGCTGCAAAGAACTCAACTACTGGGAAAACTATGTAAACTAAATCTGTACTCCCTGGAAAGAAGAAGAGAGAGGTGTACCATTATCTACATATGGAAATGATCGAAAAACTGGTACCAAACCTCAAACAACGCTGGAAAATAGGAAAAGCAGAATGTGTAGTGTTCCCAAATTAAAGGCCCGACAAGGGACCTCCCTAACTCTGAAGGAAAATAGCTTGGTTGTCAGGGGGCCAGGAATTTTCAACCAGCTTCCAAAGGACCTCAGAAACATTACAGGGGTCAAAGTTGAAGTCTTCAAGAGAAGACTAGATGCCTGGCTTAGGACGGTATCAGATTAGCCGGGTGTACCTAGTTATGTACGGTGGAGAGCGCAAGAGAGAACTCGCTCCTCCACCAAGCCAGGACTAGAAGCGGGGCCACCAGCTTGACCTTCGTGTGAAGAAAGACCGACGGACTGAACCCAAACAAGATTAACAAGGGGTGTGTAAATATATTATATATATAAATAAATTGACGATTGGTCAGGTTAAGTCGTAATATTTTCGTTACTTTTAACGTTTTATTTGATGGATTCATTTTAAAAATGTCTCCAAAAGAGCCTAGTGTAGTTTACGTTGCCCAACTTTGACCCAGTGTAGTTTGTGTCCACTTTTGCGTCAGGGGGACGTAAACTACATTTGCTCCGAAGTTTCTGAGGAAAAAGATTTAGGTGTCAATGTTACAACACGATTTAAAGTTCTCAAAAGAGTGTTCAGTTGCGAGTAGTAAAGCTAATAGTGTAATTGGGTTTTATTTCTCGTAATTTTGAATATAAATATAGAGATATTGTTTTGCCATTATCTTAATTACTTGTTACGCTTCATTTAGAATATGCAGTACAATTTTGGTCGTCCTATATGAGTAAGGATATAGAAAGGGCTCAGCGCTGTACAACAAAACTGATTCCAGCATTACGTGGTAAACATACGAAGACAGATTGAAAGAGCGGAATTTGTGTACGCTTCAAACTCGGCGTTTGAGAAGCGAATTAATTCAGGTGCTTAAAATTTTAAGTTGTGTTGACAACATAAATTATGACCTTTTTTTCATTTAGACGAAGAATATTACGAGAAGCAATGGTTTTATAATAAGGGGCAAAAGATATGAGACAAACACCGCAAAGAGATTTCTCACATATAAGATATCAAAAAGGTGGAATAACCTTTTTGCGGAGGTCGGTAAATTTGTTTAAGTATAGATTGGACGGGTATTTCTGTAGAATCAATTTGCACTAGAGGGTGAGTAAAATTAGGGATGTGCTTTTATTTAGTATAGGGAGTAGCCCGATTTTCTTATATCTGAGTCATCAGTCACGGAGCTGGTTTGATCCCCAACACTTAAATTCTTGTACTTCCTCATCGTATATTGTTATTATAAATTTAATATGTACAGTGCTTACAATAAGTCTCGCGCCTCTGTCTCGTCCCAAGCTAGTCTGTTAGGTATAAAATGGGCGGTCCTTATGGCAGCGGAGGTGTGTTCGGAATGGTGCACATAATTGCTCTAACCCCATCAATGACGTCCATTATACGTCACTTCTGCTACATTTTAGTGTTTAAAATACAAATGATTAAGAAGCAGAATGACCAAGTTTCGGGATGTTGGGATGGTTATGGAGCAATCCTAGTCATCATAATATTAGCTGGGCATTACATTATACCGTCTCAATATATACTGTAGACTATAGAGAACGACTAATTCGGCAAATATCCCAAATCATGGCATGATACCTAAGTTATTTTGACGCAGGTCTAAATTATTTGCTCAAATGCAATGATTGATATTAAGTAATTGTTGGGAATTGTTGTCAATATTGTTGTTTGTGATACATATCCTACGTGAAGAATCTAATGACCAAATTCCTCAGTGAACCTCTCACGCGCCCGCATTTCGAGGAAGTTACGGTCGTCTCACTAATAGATAGTTTATCCATTGTTTTAAGTGGTAACCTATTCCATCTTATGAAAGTCATTAGTCTAAAGCAGTGGTTCTTAACCTGGGGGGCGCGCCCCCCTAGAAACAGGAATTTCTCTAATTGTATTTGTTATTCTCTTAACGAGAGCATGGGCTAATATTGAGAAGTTATTGAGAATGTTATTTTGATTGAAGGGGGGCGTGGAGGGAAGGACCAATTCCTAGAGGGGGCATGGTAGTAAAAAGGTTAAGAACCACTGGTCTAAAGCAAGACTGGTGGGCCGTGAATCAGAGAAATTTGCATTTGATTTGTTCATCTTAATTATTACTAGGGCAGTCAAAAGTCAATAAAGTCAACTATTGTATACGGATAGCACAAACATATATTTTTGTTGTGAAATTCATATAACTGTATAGGTAAATTTCTTAAATTACATAAATAAACTGCAGTGAGCATAAATTGTGTTTTATTACCATTTGCCTTATATCATTAAAATTTTACCTGTTGGTCAAGGTTTCGTGGATTCAGAAAGTTTGAAAAACTTTGGTCTAGGAAATTCTTGTATACAGAAAGAGCATCTTGGTTTCTGCCTTTGGTAAGAGTCATAACTAGGGCAGTCAAAAGTCAATAAAGTCAACTATTGTATACGGATAGCACAAACTGTGAGACGCCTAAAAAAGGTATTTAAACACCCTGGGGGGGATAATTTTGTTATTTATTAAGTCAACAAAAAGTCAACTTTTTTGGTTTGGTCAACTTCTTACTATTAGGTCAACTATTTAAAAATTAATGCTAACTGGCAACTTTCCGCAAAAAAATATGCCACTCTATCTATTCAATTCTGGTAATCTGTCATACTCAAGGACGTTTACCCAGTTCTGTATGTGTGCTATGTGTGGTGCCTGTGTTTGTCGTGATCTGATTGGTGGATTTTTGTTATACTTATTCTGAAGCATTAATTTTAGGTGCTCCAATATAGTAATCCTATTAATCAAATTTTGTATTTCAGATGCTTAAATGCAGTAGCTAGTTTCCAAGTGCATAGTTTAAACAATGCCAAAAGTAGCGGCAAGTGGAATTACAAAAATTCCTTCCATAGTAGCAGATTACAGCAGAGAATTTTGTGTTTCTCCTAAAAATGAACTTTATTGCCAGATTTGTGCTACAACTGTTAACTTTGAAAAACGTTTTTTTATTGATAAACATAGAAGTATGGCTAAGCATCAACGTGGACTGGCTAGTACCTCACAAAACGAAAAAACTCAAACGTTTTTGGAGCCTGCTACGAAAGATTTTTCTAAGAAACTTGTGAGCACATTTTTAGAAGCAAATATTCCTCTACATAAGCTGCATCATCCTAGCATAAAAAAATTGTTTTCAGAAATGGGGCGCTCTATTCCATCAGTATCAAACTGCAGGTTAATTGTCGATGAACTAGGCAATGATGAATGTGCTCGTGTAAAGCAAATTGTGAAGGACAAACAAATCTTTATAATTGTGGATGAAAGTCAAGTTTCTGGATCAGCATTTGTCAATGTTCTAGTAGGTTCTCTGGACAACCCTGAAAAAACATATTTGTGGAAGTGCGAAGTTCAACAGGCATCTATCAATTCACAGTTAATCATTCACATCATCGATGACACAGTTAAAGAGTTGGAAATACCAAGGGAAGATTTTTGCCTGCTTTTGACCGATGCAGCTCGGTATATGACGGCAGCTGGAGATGTACTCAAACAACTATTCCCAAGATTATTTCATGTAACTTGCATTGCTCATCTACTACATAACTGCGCTATGAGAATCAGAGCTTTCTACACAGATGTGGATAAAGTTATTGCTCAAGAACAATACCAGGAAGGAAATGTTTGCTGAAATTGGTTATCCCCCTGAACCAATTATTACTCGGTGGGCTAGTTGGTTGGAGGCTGCATTCTACTATGCCAATAATCTTCCGGACGTACAGAGAATTGTTGATGGTTTGGAGAATGACGGAATCATCGTTCAGAGGGCTAAGGAAAGCATTTCCAAACCTGAACTAGCAAAACAATTGCTTGCAATAAAAAGGGACTACCCAATCATTTCCGAACTTGTGACAAGGTTAGAAGCAGCAACCGTTACCATGGAACAAGCCTATGAAGCTATCGCCAACATAAATTTAAGGAAGGATGAGTGCAACATCTCACAGTACATCAAGGAAAGATAAAAAAAAACGATGTCTGCCACATTATGGAAATGAACAGGCCTGAGATATCGCCTGCATTGTATTGTTTATTGCAGAAAGCGCAACCAACCTCTGCTTCTGTGGAAAGATCCTTCTCAATGTTAAAAAAACTTCTAGCCAAGGATCGAAATTTCTTGTCAGGAATGTAAAAAAATATATGGTGAAATATTATAACTGCGCAAATTAAGTATGAATGTTATGCATTTTATGCTTTCAAATATATTATTTGATTGAAAAATAAGGTAATCTTTTTAGAATGTTTAGGTCAACTTTATGTCAACTTTTTTAACAAATAAAGTCAATTTTAAATTTTTTTTAGGTCAATTATAAATCGCCCTATTATTACGTAATATAGTATACTGTATATAATAGTATATAAGAGTTTATTGGTAGCATATCATATGACAATTCTCATAAACATGTGATGACCTCGATGTTGCCAGTTTTTATTTTTTTCCTGAAACTATTACCTTCTCATAGTTTGTTTCAACAATGCATATATTATCATCTCCATGAGCGTAGACATTGCAAGAAAAGATTCTAACTAAGGATAAGTAAAGTTCTTTCATGGTCACAATATATACTTTTATAGATGTCAAACATAAAAATATAATAAAATTCTATATTAACATAAATATATATTCGATACACATTTACGTCATGGCTTTAACATCAGTATTTCGTATAGCTTCCTCCGGCATCAATAATTTCTTGCAATCGTTGCGGCATAGAAGAGGCCAGATTGTAGGGAATGTTTGGTGTTCGACGTAAGCTCTCCCAACTATTCCTCGTGTGAGCTAAAAGTGCTTCAAATGTTCTTTCATTGCGTTGCTCCCATTCGTTAATCATTATTGCCCAAAGGTTTTCAATCGGATTCATATCAGGAGAACGTGGTGGCGGAATTAGATTAATAATCTCTAGCTCCCTTTCCTCCTCCCTTCGTAATTCCCCACCCAACCTCGTTTCCTTCGACATATCAACGCTTACCTCCATCCTCATTCCACTTCCTTCATTAAACCTATCATCGCTTTTACTGTCCCTTCCTTCCATCCTTCAATGCCAGCGTTCTTAAACCTAGCACATAAATTATATAATATGGAATCTAACACCTTAGATCTCTACGCATTCATCTTACTTGAAGACGCCTGTGTCTTAGGGGAATCTAAGTGTTGACAGTGGGCTTGAGGGGTAGTCTATAGATTATTACAGATGACCTTGAACGCTCCATCTATTTAAAAATGATTATTTATTACGCACATCATATGGCATAATACACACATGAATTTAAGTATCTTACACTATGGGAATGGAATTGAATCCTACCAGAGTTAAAAAGTCGCAAAATATGATAGATTAGTTTGTATTAAGAGGTTACTAAGAGAAAAGGATTTGGGATAGAGCAGAAGGCAGAGAGTATATTTTCTCGAGTTTCGGTTATTATTAACGTTATATGGATACATTGCCATGCGGTGTGATGAGAGAGAGAGAGAGAGAGAGAGAGAGAGAGAGAGCTTTTAAATCACACCTTTTAAATGGTTTGTGGGTAAGGGCTTCACGTATGTTATTTTAGTCCAGGGTAGTTTATGTGGAGGTGTTAACGTAACTTGCACTTGGGACTGTTAATTGTAAGACAACTACCATAGCTGGGACTGAGACACGTTATCCCCTGCATACTCTATATATATATCTATATACAGTATGTCTCTATATATAAATAGATAGAGTGATCGACACAATGATAATGTGGACGTCATTGATGGGGTTAGAGCAATTATGTGCACCAATCCGAACACACCTCCGCTGCCATAAGGACCGCCCATTTTATACCTAACAGACTAGCTTGGGACGAGACAGAGGCGCGAGACTTATTGTAAGCACTGTACATGGGGACTTCCTTGTCTTCTAGTTTTGTAAATAAAATATCGTGGTTCATTCTATCATGTGCTTTACTTATATCTAGGAAACAGCTATAAATAGTTGAATTACTGTCTGTGTATTTAAATATAATTTCCTTAAGTACATAGATACACAGATCAGTTGAGAGGGCCATTTTAAAACCAAACTCATTTAGCTCATAAGTAATCATTTAAGTGGTGTAGTAACAAGGGTTTCTCTAGTAGTTTCGAGAAGCAAGAGGTGTTAGCAATAGCCCTGTAATTATTGCTGGATAGAATACCCCGACACTTATATTTATATATATATATATATATATATATATATATATATAATTAAACAATAGAGAGAAGGGATGGCTATATTATCTCGCTTATTTATGTGTGTTGATTCACGAAATGTATAGCCTAAATATCATTACATACATGCGCATATTACACACACGTATCAGGTCAATAAAATTTTAAAATTATGTTGTTAAATTACGTTTTTAAATTTTTTTCACACACGCAGATTTATAATGAAATTTGACGTGCAATAAATTATTAGTTCACATACCAGAAGCTGTCATGTGAATGTGATGGTATATAGCCATGTAAATAACAGAAAACTATATATTTAAAAGTAAATAAATAATTAAGCATATGCTATGAATGTATAAAAAGATCTTGTATTTGATCGGATGAAAATAAATCGGTTTCCCTTAAGAAAGGAGAGAAATTAATTTATCTAAATTAAAATGATAAACCTTCATTTTATTTTTCATAATACAGATATTAAACAAAGAAATTGTTTTTTTATTTAAAATATGTTTAACTTTATTTTGCTTTTTGTGATGCTCGCAATTTGTTAACACATAAAAATGGAATTACATTTGAAGAGGTAATATAGTATTGGGATATAATAATATGCTTTGAGAATACAACGCAACCTCTTGTATGTTTTGAGTTCAATGCATAATGTCGTTAGCAGTGTTGCCACTTACAAAAATGAAAAATTCCAAGATTTCGTATGAAAAATTCCAAAAAATTCCACGGTTTCTATGAGTGTACATTCACTAGCTGTATATGTATATGCAATAGTTTGCTTGGCCAGCAAGCGATTTTCAACAGTTTTGGCATGCTACCAACTGCTTTGCTTAGTTTTTATAATGTTCCTTTGTGAAAATACCCTCTCCACACACGCAGATGAGTGAGGCAAGGCTAATAGGTCGCACATGAACTTAGACAGAAGATCAAACTTTGCATGATTATTTCCATCTTTAATTAAACGTAGAACATGCCAGAAAGTAGTTGCTGACTTACCCTTGTCATTGATTTAGCATTTCGTATACAAAAAAGGCCAAACTTAAGGCCAAACGCCTAATTACCAAAATATGGTATTATTTCATTATTTACATAAAATTACATGCTAAATCAATATTACATTTAAAATATTGCTACTTACCATTATTTATCAATACTATTAATACGCTAGGTTTGTGTTTATATTATTACCATTATTTATATTATGCATATTATGCACATTATTTATATTATGCTAAAAAATTCCAAGATTACACAAGTTTTAGGATTTTATATCCAAGATTCCAAGGTGGAAACAAAAATCCCAAGATCTTGGGAAAAATTCCAAGGAGTGGCATCACTGGTCGTTAGGTTTATTAAACCCTTTTTCAAATATTTATTTTAAGTTTTAATTTCTATTGTTTAAAGGTATAAGTTCAAAATTGAGTGTCAAACTCTGTTTTTGTCTGTATTTGTTGGTTTGTTTTTGTCTGTCTCATGAAAGACCATGAAGGGGGATTTTTTTTCACACAAGAAGGAGAGGGCCCCCTCAAGGGGCTCTCAAGGGGCAAGTGCCCTTCATTAAGACCTATGAGGTCCCATAAACGGGTTAGACACTTAAGGAAAAGGGGTCCGTCCCCTCATAACGGAGGCGAAGGCCTCCAGAGGGCCCCTCCAGGGTAAAATTTCAAAGCACCCTAAATTCCTCTAACCAAACGCAGGCATACTACTCCATCAAATAAAACATTAAAACTAACGAAAATATTACGACTTAACCTAGCCAGTTGTCAATTTATATATATATAATATATATATATATATATATATATATTATATATATATATATATAATATATATATTATATCCTAGTGTAGTTTGCATTCCCCAACTTTGTCCGCGTATACCTAATCAAAGAAACGTTAAAATTAACGAAAAATATTACGACTTAACCAAACTAATCGTCAATTTATATATATATATATATATATTGACGATTGGTTAGGTTAAGTCGTAATATTTTCGTTAGTTTTAACGTTTATTTGATTAGGTATACGCGGACAAAGTTGGGGAACGCAAACTACACTAGAATAATGTAGGGAAACGTAAACTACACTAGGATAATGTAGGGGAACGTAAACTACACTAGGCACCAAGGGGGACGTAAAGTACACTTGCTCCAGATTTCTTTTTCTGAAACAGCGTTTACTGGATACAAAACAAAAGTATACAATTTTCCGTTGTTTTTATTAAAAGACACTTCTTCTGTTGACAATAAGTAAATTAAACTTATATTAGAATAAATGTTCAATATGTCCACCGTTTTCCTGAATGTAGGCTTCTAGTCTGGAGCGCCAATGATCAACCCAAACGTCCTCGATCACCTGGTGCAATAAAGTAACGTTTTCGATAGGATGTTCGTAGACAAACTCCTGCACCGCGGACCAAGTGGAATAGTCAAATGGATTTAAATTTGAACCATTCGGAGGCCAATGTTCTTTTTCAATAAAGTCCGAAACATTAGCCCGAAGAAAAGACACAGTCGAGTTTGTTGTGTGACTGTTTGTCCCATCTTGTTGGATGGTGAATAGCTCTCCTGATTTATCACGAATGACGGGCAAATGCTTCTCGAGGATTAACTGATAGTACGCATTGTTAACCTTGGCCTCTGGTTCAATAAAAACAAGAGATTTTCCAAGTTTTGAAATGAGAGCGGATACCATAATTTTCTGGGTAAATGTGGAACGCTCTCGCAAGAGCCTCTCCGGCCATACATGAATCTTTTTTTCTGCTCTTGTATACACCCGGTCGTTTTAATTGTTCACCGGAGTTCGTTAAACGTTTTCTCATCACTGAACGAAATTCTAGTAATAAAAAATCGGACCACGTGAAGATCAGGCCCCCAGCCTTCTTCAGTTAGCTTTATAAGGCTAACTAACGAAAATATCACGACCTAACCTAACCACTCGTCAAGGGCATACAGTTGTCCTAACGATTGGTTAGGTTAGGTCGTGATATTTTCGTTAGTTAGCCTTATAAGGCTAACTAAAGAAGGCTGGAGGCCATGATCTTCAGGTGATCCAAAAAATCTAAAAAATAAAGTTTTTGACGTCAATACGATCCCGGTAAAATTATACAAATTAGTATCGGATGAAATTGCATTACCACTCAGTAGGCTAATGAATGAATCAGTAACACTAGGTATATTCCTTGACTCTAAAAGAAGCCAAAGTATGCCCCGTATTTAAATCGGGAAGCCCAAACATTCCGTCCAATTATCGCGCCATTTCCGTATTGTCAACTTTAAGTAAAGTATTTTAAAAAATCGTGTACAATAAACTTACTAAATTCCCAATCAAATATGATATTTTAAAAAACACAATTTGGGTTTAGAGATAGACATACAATGGAAGATGCCTATAAACATGCTATTATAAAATGTGTATCAGAACTTAAATAGCGAAAAACACACTGCCTTGATCTTCCTCGACTTGTCAAAAGCATTTTATACACTTTCGCATGAAATCTTATTGAATAAACTTCACATATATGGAATAGGAAAAAATATATTCGCTTGGTTTAAATCATATTTGTCAAATAGCCATCAGTACATCAGATTAACAGACAATTTATCCGACAGGGCTATCTAACTAGTGGATTTATTCATTACTATTTCTAATTCACGTCAACGATTTCCAACTCTCAACCACATTAAATTGCGTACTATACGCAGATGATACCACACTTACTTCTTCCCATCATAACTCAGATTTTCTAATTAATGAAACGAACAAGAAATCAGAAAATGTGTATAAAGGATGTGTGCTAATAAACTTTTATTGAACCTGACAAAGTCATTTATATGATTATTACCACAAAACATAATACAAACTGTCAAATAAAAATTGGGAATACTACTCTTGCAAAGGTGAATGATGTTGAAGTACTTGGCATTAATTTAAACGAAAAACTAAATTTCAAAAGTCATATACAAATCCAAAATATCAAGAATTCTTTTCATATTATTTAAACTAAAAAAGACCCTTCCTCATAACGCACTCCTTACCCTATATTATTCCTAAATCCATCCACATTTATTATATTGCATTACAGCATAGGATAGCTCAAAGACATATATAAAACATCCTTTGGAGGTAATTCATAAAAAAATGTCTGCGAACTCTCTCCAATAATGACAGCACAAAGTCACATTTCCCCAATATTTAAAAAACCTAAATATTTTAAAACAAAATGATTTATACAAATTCAGTGTTGCTGTCAATACGTTCAAAGCTATCAACAAAAATCGACATACTGTACATCACCCATTCAAAGAGCAATCAATCATCAAATACACCATCGTTAGAAAACCAGACTGCCCACGGATTTTATACACAAACCTAATTATACTGTACAATAGAAACTGCAGGAAATGCACTCTCTTTCAAAGGAGCAGATGTATGGAATGCAATTCCTATGTATATCAGGCAGGCTTTATTACTAAATGTATTTCGAAAATACATATATTAGCTCCTACTGATGTACAAGTTCACTACTGCCATTTTTACCATAGTAATCAACTTTGTAATCAACTATTTAAAATATGCTAATTTCATTAGACCCCTTTAATTCCATCATGTATCCTTTTTCTATACTTTTTTAATTAAGCAGCATTTATTTTCAACTAAATGTACAATAAATCATTTAATTTAAAATTATGTAACAATTTGTAAACTTTCTAAACTTTAAATAAAATAAATAGTCCAGTTTCATAATTATTTCTGTTATTGTAAAATTACTGTATTTATTTCATGAATAAAGGTTATTTACTATTCAATATTTACTATTATTATTATTATTATTATTATTGTTGTTTGTTGTCACTATTACTATTACTTGCCACTTTCACTATTTTTATATAATAAATAAGCTACATGCCATTAATTTTCCCTGAAAAGCGTCTCTGCTTCCAAGGGTATATTTAGATGAGAGTACTGTGATTATAGTAATGTCATAACAAATATCTAAAAATTTTAAACTCTGTCACTCATTTCTGAATAAATTTTGAACTAAAAAAAAGTAAATAAATTCTCCCCCAACAGTGTGAGCAAGAACTCTTGCTAACAAATGTAGGCAGCATTTTATTCTCTTCCGCTCATTAGGATATGTGAGCTGGTGGACTTTCATTACTTTGAAAAGATTCATGCGCATATCATGTTTGACGATTCTCCGCACCATACTTCGTGAAATGCTGGTTGCTCTTTCAATTTCTCCTGCAAATTTGTGTTCCAAGTTTTCTGATTGCAAATCAGGTTTGCAACGACTTCCACGTTTTCTTCAGTGCGTGCAGTACGAAGCGGTCCACTCCCTTCCTTTCGAGCAACACTACCAGTTTTATCAATTTCTGGAACTCTATCATTTTATTTGGTACCATAATTTTTCTCTAATCGCGAGTTTTTTCATATTATTAGAATAAACTATAAAGTCTTCATTATATTTTGGCATTTAAAAGGCCCGTTAATTCCTGAAACAAAAGAAACAAGCATTGAAAATTTTCAGCAATATGTTTTTCAACTTAATTTATCAAAGCGAATAGAACTTCCATGTTTTTTTAATAATTAACTTAATATTTTACTCGAATGTGTACAATAAGACTTACTACATACATATTTAACTCAAGAGATTACGGCCAAAGTTATTCTCATATGAAGCTAGGTCCACCCCTATGGTCCACCCCGCTCTCTCTCTCTCTCTCTCTCTATATATATATATATATATATAAGTTATATATATATATATATATATATATAGAAAGAGAGAGAGAAAACCTCGCTAACTCGGATGATAGCGGAAAAGGGTCATTCGAGTTAGCAGTGTTTATTTCCGACCTCTAAAAACACACCATGTCATACATGAAAAAAAATCATATGAGTAACATATACACTGTTCACGTTTTTAAAGTGATAATAAACGTAATAGAATACTTACCAAAGTCGAAAATTTTGTACTGAGGTGGTTGCAAGACGATCTAAGGTATGCTGGAGGGCAGTGGTTAGAGCAAAAATGATAGACTGCATACAGTCCAGTACGACAAACTATATATTAAATTACATCTGCAGTGAAATGTTTACTGCCCTCTACTATATTTATTACAAACAAGTAATATATTGAACAAAACCTTTTTCTGCTTTTTTATTTTATTTTTCATTTACAAAACACTACAATTACACCATATTGTTTTTGTCTTCCTCATTTTCACTGCTTGAGGCAAGCATAATTATAGGCACTTGAAGGTGTGATGGCAGAGCTTATATATATATATATATAGAAAGAGAGAGAGAAAACCTCGCTAACTCGGATGATAGCGGAAAAGGGTCATTCGAGTTAGCAGTGTTTATTTCCGACCTCTAAAAACACACCATGTCATACATGAAAAAAAATCATATGAGTAACATATACACTGTTCACGTTTTTAAAGTGATAATAAACGTAATAGAATACTTACCAAAGTCGAAAATTTTGTACTGAGGTGGTTGCAAGACGATCTAAGGTATGCTGGAGGGCAGTGGTTAGAGCAAAAATGATAGACTGCATACAGTCCAGTACGACAAACTATATATTAAATTACATCTGCAGTGAAATGTTTACTGCCCTCTACTATATTTATTACAAACAAGTAATATATTGAACAAAACCTTTTTCTGCTTTTTTATTTTATTTTTCATTTACAAAACACTACAATTACACCATATTGTTTTTGTCTTCCTCATTTTCACTGCTTGAGGCAAGCATAATTATAGGCACTTGAAGGTGTGATGGCAGAGCTTTGGTCAGAAATAACGCTTACGCTGGCACTGAGCATTGGCATAGGGGTTAGTAGTATGAACACAAAAGGAGAGAGTGCAATGCAATTGCAAATGTTGATCAATGTTGCAATGAGTGCCAGTGCCAACCCCCTTGTTGAAACCCCCACAGTGCCAACCCCAGGGGGAGTCCACTTGACCACTTTGGGGGAGAAGTTGGGACGGCCTCACCCCCCAAAGGGGTAGACTCTAACCTAAGAGAGAGAAGAGGAGGGGAGAGAGGAAGAGACCATCCACCTTCCACAAGAGGCAGAAGCTCAATGACTGATTATACTCCACCACTTGACTTAGAACTCGAAATCCGCCAGTTGGCGTAGAAGCCAGTGCCTCCAAGTATTATCAGCCAGTTGGCACAGTGTATACAACGTTTGGACGACCAAGAAACGAACACAAACGCACGTACACTCCCCGACTATACGCCCATAACGCCCCTATTATTACACACACACACAACTATATGCACGCTTATAGGTCGCCAACCCCCTCCATCATCACCCGTTTACACACAACGTTTGAACATCCAAGAAGCGCACACAAACGTACATAGATTCCCCTATTATTAAGCAAAAGAGAATTTTCAATTATCAATTAATAATTTATTTTATTGCATACATTGCAGCTATCACAAAATGCGCACAAACGTACATAGATTCCCCTATTATTACGCAAAAGAGAATCTTCAATTATCATTTAATAATTTATTTTATTGTTACATTGCAGCTAGCACATGTTTCAAATTATCGATCCAGTAATAATAATAATAATAATAATAATAATGTATTCTAATTTAAACTAGAATAATTTGTCCCAATTTAAAGTTCAATTTTGATTAAGAATTTTATGAAGCTTTTGATAATTGGGTTTTATTTATTTATTGGGTTTTACTTTAAAGGCAACACAAGATGTACACACACACACACACACACACACACACACACACACACACATATATATATATATATATATATATATATATACAGGGCGTCCCAAAAAAATGTATACACACTTTAAATAATTATAAAGGCAGTGTTTATTAAAATACATTTCATTTTCAAAATGTAATAGAATCTACAGACATTATTTAATTGTTTTGTCAACGCCTGTTTTCAAACTGACGTCCGTTCTGGTCCAGGCACTGCTGATAACGCGAAGCAATGGAATCGCAAACATCACGAAACATTTCGTTTGGTATTTGTGTGCATTCTCGTTCAATGGCTGCTCTCAATTCAGCGACTGTTGCAGGTTTTATAGCGTAGACTTTGTCTTTTAAGTATCCCCATAAAAAAAGTCTAGTGGTGTGAGGTCTGGTGAACGCGGAGGGTATTCTACGAAACCCCTTCGTCCAATCCACATCCACATCGTGCCAAGTACCACTCGCAATACTCCACTCTTCGGTCCGGATCATCTTCATTAATAGCATGGACTAATCTTGGAATGTAACTTTTCCATTGACAGCGCTTCAAAATGCGTTGGACAGACGATTCTGAAATTCCTACCTCACGACTCGCTTGCCGCACAGATTTTCTTGGACTTTGGTGATACGTTTCCAGTACTCTTTCTTGCTTTGTGGGGCTTGTCGATGTCTGTGGTCTTCCGGAACGCTTCTTGTGGACATTCTGAGCAGTTCCATCGGCTTCAAACTTATCTCTAATTCGAGTGATGGTAAGTCGCGTTGGTGGATCTGTTTGAAACTCCCTCCTAAACTGTCTTTGCACTTCAACTGCGTTTTCACACTTCCAGTAGCATTTTAGAATGAATTCCTTTGTTCAAAGCTTAGTCTGACTGCCATTATTAATTCTAATGGGTTTAACTTGGAAAGAAAGAAACATCAATTGAGCTATCAGCTGTTAAAGTGTGTATACATTTTTTTGGGACGCCCTGTATATACAGTATATATATAAGGTTGTAACATATATTCTGATCGATTTTTTAATTCATTCAGAACAAAAATGAAATGACTTATAAGGACAAATTTGCTCGAATATTTAGTTTATTCACAACAAAAATTAAATGACATAATGACAAATTAATCATCAATATAATTCCCTTCTTTATCTATAAACTCCTCCCACCTGGAGAAAAGCTTTTTATGCCACGTTCGAAGAAATCCCTTGGTTTCGAGTTAAAAAAAGCGATCACTTCGTTTTCGATAGCTTCCCTGGATTGCAACTTTTGTCCATCTAGGTGGTGTTGCAGACTTCTGAATAAATGGTAGTCTGAAGGTGCGATGTCCTGAAAATAAGGTGGATGAGGCATTTTTTCTCAACCAAATGCCTCCAATTGGGCATTGGTGATTCGAGCAGTGTGGGGGAGCGAGTTATCCTGGTGGAATAGAACACCTCCGCAATTAATTAATGCAGGACGTTTTTTTTTAATGCCATCTTCAATCGTTGGAGTTGTTGGCAGTAGACTTCAGCTGTGATTGTTTGGTTATCTGGCAGAAGCTCAAAATGAATAATTCCTTGCATATCCCACCAAACGCATAGCAAAATTTTCTTTGGATGGTGTCCATTCCTTCGCTGAGGTTCAGGCTTTGTTTCACGGCTAAGCCACTGATGTCGACGCTTAATATTGTTATATAGGACCCATTTTTCATCCCCATTGACGATCCGATTAAAAAAAAGTGCCTTCAGTTGCCGAGAATGCAGTGATGTGCAAATATCGATTCGATGTTGAAGATTCCCTTGTGAAAAATCATGCGGAACCCATTTTCCAACCTTCACTAGTTTTCCTAACAGCTTCAAATGACGATGAATGGTCATATGGCTAACGCCGAGTTGCAGGCCAAGTTCTCTTACAGTTACTGTTGGGTTTTCCTCCACTGTTGCTTTCAGCAACTCTTCATTTAATTTATTTTGTCGTCCTGTTCGTTGATAATCTTTCAGACTGGTCTCAATTTCTGGGCTTCTCAAACCATCTCCTACACATCCATTCGCTCACATCATTTCCATAAACTCTTTGAATGTTTCTTGCGGATTTACTAGCGTTAGATCCTTTATGGAACTATTACAGCATCACATGTCGAATATGCTCTTTCGTGGGCTCCATGTTTTTTCAATTACTGTAATATCGTAGGGGTGGCGTTGTAACTGTATGAAAAACACCAGAGAAAATATTCATTAGCCTAATCCTATTCTAGCCTAAGCCTACACTAGCTTAAGTCATTCTGTATCGTGATAAAACATGTACGAACCTGTCGCAGCGTGTATTCTGCAACATTTCTAAAACTATTTCACATTATCTTGAGGTTATTCTATTATCAATCGTCCGTTTTCTAATCGAGCAGAATTTATGTTACAACCTTATATATATATACATATATATATATATATATATATATATATATTAGCATAGATAATAAACTTTGACACCATAAACTTTGATGACGAATGCGTCGTCGCCCTTCCCATCTCTGTTAATTATTTTTAAAATTATTTTACGTGAATGCAAAAGCCGCTAAATCCATATATATATATATATATATATATATATATATATATATATATTAGCACGGGTAAGACAATAAAACAGAAGTTTATGGTACGGCCGATCTACCCGTCTCTGTCAGTTAATTTTTTTAAAATTATTTTCTCGCTCTGCTTCTCCTTACAGTCATTCTTTGATGTAAGAATACTAAAAATCACAATAATCAATATAAATATTCTATGATATTAATATTTATTTTTTCACCCTATTATCATCACTATAATCGGAAGATATGATCTGCTTTAAAAAATCTAAAAAATATCTTAACAATTCATGTTTCCAATTTATGAATAACCTTCGAACGAATTAAAAGCGCCCACAAACACACGTATGCTCCCAGACTATACGCCCATAAAGCCCCTATTATCACACACACACACAACTATATGCACGCTCATAAGTCGCCAACTCCTACCATCACCGGGTCTCGAACCCAGGTGGAAAGCAACTCGCTCCTCCACCAAACTATGCCTAGAGACCGGGCCACCAAGTTGACCTTCATGTGAAGAGCGACACTAGCAAGTACGAATTGTTCTTCATCACGTATTTTACAATGAGCAACAGAAACAATTCCCTCCGTCGTTTAGAAGGAAGATTAGCTAGACATACTAAGTATCGCTTACCATCACCGGGTCTCGAGCCGAAGTGGAGACCAACTCGTTCCTCCACCAAACCATGCCTAGACGTGGGGCCACCAACTTGACTTTCATGTGAAGAGAGACACTAGCAAGTACGAGTTGTTCTTCATCACGTATTTTACAATCAGCGACAGAAACAATTTCCTCCGTCGTTTAAAAGGAAGATTAGCGAGACATGCTACGCATTGCCTACCATCACCGGGTGTCGAACCCAGGTGGAGAGCAACTCGCTCCTCCACCAAACCATGCCTAGAAGCGGGGCCATCAACTTGACCTTCATGTGAAGAGAGACACTAGCAAGTACGAATTGTTCTTCATCACGTATTTTACAATCAGCGAAACTTATTATTGTACACACACACGTACGTACATCCGTCAGTCTGCTTAGAAGGCAGCCACTTGGTATATATTTGTTGAAGGTGCATTGTTTATATTCCCATCCCTCCCAGTTATTCCTTAATATCGTTTATATATACAGCCAAAAGTACTAAATGAAACACCATGACATCATTCTGTTTATTTAGACGAATTATTGGAATTAATTTCAGGAATATACATTCGATAATATAAGAAATACAAACGTGGAATATATACATTAAAAATAATATTCGCATTTGTTTTTTCTAAATTGAAGTAATCGCCAAAACAAATAATAATAATAATAATAATAATAAATAAACTCAGATCTTCTCGTCGATGGAAATTTAGAAAAACGAAGGCGACAAATCGGCCATTTCTCTGGACAAAACACTTGATATCTGTTATGTTTGCCTTAACTACACTTCGATATACGTTCTGAAAAGTGTGGAATGGAAAACTATTATTCTCGTCATGCGTGAACTAATAAGGTGATGTTAATGTATAAAAAAAACCTTTGGGTTATATATAAATATATATACACACATATATACATATATATATATATATATATATATATATATATATATATATATATATATATATATGCACACACCTATTAAAGATTTATCCTTTAAAAAAATAAAATTTAAAACACGGGATGACCTATTTGAAACACCTGTTCTATCAGCTGGGTTTGAACGTGACGCCAGTTTGACGGAAGGCGCTAAATAATATCGAAATTAAAATCTTAAAATGCATATCTTAAGCTTGTTCACGGAATTTTATTTCTATTCTCCCATAAACTTTAAACCGATGCGATCTGCCCAGATTTCCAATTTTAATTTCCAATGTCGGTAAATCCCTCATATATATATGTCACAGGTAAGGCCATAAAACAGACGTTCTAGCTGCACCATGAACTTTATGAGGGGCTAATGCGTAGCCGCCCCTCCCATCTCTGTTAATTTTTCAAAATTATTTTCCAGTTTTAAGGCGTCTCTATCTTTCTCTCCATCTCTCTCTCTCTCTCTCTCTCTCTCTCTCTCTCTCTCTACATCTTTCTAAAAATTATTTTCAGTTTTAGACGTCTCTAAAAATCGCTAAACATATATATATATATATATATATATATATATATATATAATGATAATAAAACAATCTATAAAATAATATTGTTTATTTTCCAAACAGAACTTCTCTCTATCTCTATCTCTCTCTCCATCTCTCTCTCTCTCTCTCTCTCTCTCTCTCTCTCTCTCTCTCTCTCTCTCTCTTTATACGATTCTGGAAGAAATCTATGGAGTGGGTAAGATATATTTAACACTCCCCAGAATTCACGGATCGGCCAATTACAGTACAGTGGGCAGCGCATGAGATCGGCCCAGCATTTTCATATGGAATCCACAACAGCTGTATTTATCAACGAGTACTACAGATATATATCACCATGAGCCAATCACAGCAGGTTTACATCTCCCCGCAAGTGTTTGAAGATGGAGATGCTGCAGCGCTCTCTACACTTCATCTTTTCGCAGCGGCAGACCGGGGTGATCTTCTCTCCACACAAAACATTGCAGAAATTTGTGACGAAGAGAAAGAATTTATCGCTGATGACGTCGTTGAAATGTAAGTAATTAATTTAATTTGTGAATAGGGCTTTATACTTCGGTTCATTCAATGCAAGTGTTATACTTTATAAAAAGCCATAATAAACGCGTTTTGAAAAACTAGTTTACGATTTAAGCGGAAGGCCGGGCTATGTACATTTATATAGTTTCATTCAGTGCAAGTGTTATAATTTATAAAAATTCGTAATAAAACGAGGTGAAAAGATATCTGCCCAGAGGTCGAGACCCGGTGCCGGCAATTACTAAAAACTTTTTAGATTGGCCTGCGGCCCCGGGCTCGTTACCCGGTGCTGGCAGATGATGCGTAGCATACGCAGCTAGACTTCCTTTTGACCCCGGTTAGGATAGTTGCTTTGTGACTATTATTTGCCACGGGCGTCCTAATCGGCATTTTCTTTTACTGTAACTCTTTAATTCAACTTTAATTTAATTTAACTAATTAAAAAAGATTCAGTATGGACTAATCATGTTAATTTCTCCTCAAAGGACCGATGCGGAACTTGATCGTGTTATAGCTACTTTTCGCGTCAGCTTTGATGAAAGGCAAATAATTGACGACGATTTGGAGGCTTTACCGCGCAGCAAGCCCAGTGACCTAAATACCGAGGTCGAGGTATTGGTTCACATCCGGTCCAACGAATGCCAGGTAATCGAGGAACTAATGTAAGTTTTTTGTGGTTAAGAACAAAACATTGTATTTTCATTCAATTTATTAAATGGTAGAAAGCATGTTTTAGGGATCGAGTAAAGATAAGCACCCCCAGCCTTCTTTAATTAGCCTTATAAGGCTAACTAACGAAAATATTACGACCTAACCTAACCAATCGTTAAGTCAACTGTACGCCCTTGACGATTGGTTAGGTTAGGTCGTGATATTTTCGTTAGTTAGCCTTATAAGGCTAATTAAAGAAGGCTGGGGTGCTTATCTTTAATTGATCCTGTTTTAGTACAATACGGCTTAGAGAACTAGCGTCCATTAAATAAGACTAACATTAATGGAGATATTTTAGTTATAATTGTATATATATATATATATATATATATATACACGTAAAACTTTACACAGTATAGTTACAATTATATACACACACGTAAAACTTTACACATACAACGAGTGCGTACAAATGGGAACCTTTTTTTATCTGTCTGCATACCAACTCATCATTCATCTCAGTGTCGCACAAATCGAATAATTTTTAAAAAATTATAAATCCTTTCCCACGTGACATGTGCAGGAGAAATGAAAGACAGTACATGCCACAAGTATTACTAAATTATCCTTGAAACGGTAAGGATTCCAGACAATTTCAGGGACATGTAGCTGTTCGATAAATTGTACAACCACAGGGTCACTCCAGGGCTGAGTGCCGAGTGAATCAAAATAGTACATTCTTTCCCTATTTTTAAAATAGATTGCAAACCAATGAATCTCTTAACTACCAACAATGTCGGTGTTGACAATAAGACTACACCAATCTCTCGTAGTGGGCAATTTCAATGTTTCATTCTTCGCAAACACACCGATTAATTTGGAGCGTGTGATTCGGTCACTTTTCATTACTCTCTGGAGTGTATTCGCGTCCATTTTATAAGTCTATGATAACGTTCCTGAAACGGTCGAGCTCTATTAGAGCTTGTGATTCGAGGTACACCAGTACACTAAAAAGCGCGTCTATAGGGTCGGCGAATTCCAATCTGACTGAGATGTTCCCACTTTGTTGTGGACTTAAGTTTGTATTTACACTAGCAGATAGGTCGGGGTGATATAAGATGGGTAAAGGTTAAATTGATCGACAAATTATTTCTGCGTTACGCCAATCCCAAGCTCGTCACAGCCGCCGGCAATATGAGCCAGATTGCTCTAAGCTCTCGCTTACACACCGTCTGATGAGTAGTCCTTAACCATGATCCCGCCCAATGCAACGCCATTTACGTATAGAGTTATATTTTTAAGGCCGAAATTCTCGAATTTAAAGGCGCTCTTTTTATATTTTCCATTCGTCGAAGCGTGGTCCTGCATTCCAATTAATATCCTTTTAGGTAGAACTCCAAAGGCCACATTTTCTAGCTGCTTCGAGGCCAACCCGGCTGGCACTGTGTAGAGCTTGTTCTGTACTCTGTTAATTGGGTATTTTACTGTTGCGTATATTAAATTTTTTTCAATTTCTACATATTTCGGGAACTTAATTTCACTCGCCGTAAGCGCAGATATGTTTCCATGATGTGACTCACAACGGGTTTTGCACCCTCTTCTTGATCAGGCCCCAGATTTATGCAGATCTCAGGATTCGTGCGGTTGAGTTTTAGCTTCATGTCGATGCCGTTCATAAGCAGTTTCTCCTGGAACGTGAAGTCTGTATGAAGACGTCCAAAATATTCGTATATCTTTTTTTTAGAATTTTTAAATTTATCCTTTATACTACTTTCGTCTTTAGTCTGATAATATCCCTCGACAGTTAAAAAGGTATCCTTCACTTCTTTTGAAATGTTGAGGACATTTTCCAGATAGGCTCGTAGGTGATAATAACCCGTTCCTGCCGAGATGTTAAACTGATTTAAATACACCTCACACTGGCTGAATATGGTGTGCAGAAAGTTTGTTTCAGGGTATGCAGAGTAACTATCATCGCAGTCCGTTCCATCTGAATGGGCTATACGCATTTTAGCTTACATGTGCATGCAGCTTGGATCAAAAAAGTATGGGTCTCAGCTGGGTATCACGAATTCTATAGGGGCACTCGGTGAACTAATTGCGTTTAATGGGTTAATTGTAATAAAGTCGCTATGCTCAATAAAAACCTGTGTAGGGGCATATCAAAAAGGGACAGTTCCGATTTTACAACATTGTGAGCTACATGGATGGATGAAACGCGCCATGACGAGTCAGAAATAGTGCCTCCACTCTCGACAAGTAGTAATCAGCCTATGATTCGTGAGAGTAGTGTCCTCAGCTTATACCAGTTAAAAAAATAATCAACCATAGGCTTCATACGCTTAGAACACTTCTTTTTTGATGTCCTTTTACGTTTAGCGCCACAGTCCTCTTCTTCTTTCTACCACCACACATTTTTCTCTTTGCATCTTTGATGATTTCGTCGCGTGTACGTTTTAAATGTTTTTTAGAGCTTATTTAGGTTTAGTTCCACCCATTATGTCTTCTACCGCGTTAAAACCTGATTGTAACGCCTTCCTCCCGAGTATCTAGCACCTCTTCAACAGTGACAGCGTGCGTAGTATGGTTGAAAAAATGGATCCAAGCCCACTCCCACGCTGATATCTCACCCTCGATAGACTGTGAAAGGCCTTCGGTCATTATAACTGAATGCGACGAAAGTGTAGCTTCACTGTTAAGCTCCCATCACCGAATGGGAAATTTTTTCCTCAATCGTTCTATATATATATTGAGATATTGGTTAATAGATTAGTCGCAACATTCACATAATGGGGCTTGTCATATGTAATGCTCAAACTTTCCCTCTATGGTTGGGAATGTGTACAATGCGCAGCAGCGCGCCTGTCCCAACAAATTGATGCCACGATATTGCTGTAAATATAGCACATGTCTGGGGATGGGTAAGCTTTCACCCAATTTCTCCAATTTCAACTGATACATTAAGCTGGACAAGTCATGTTGTGCCTCGTGAAAGGTATCTCTTTGGAGGCTGCACTATATCGACCCTCGGCACAATTGTGAACAGCTCTTTGTCTTTAATATTTCTACTAAGCGTTGATTTTAACTTCAACGTGCGTGCAGGCGTGTCTATGTTTACGACTTCAAAAAGTAAATCGTTTGTCAGGTACGACTTTTCAAGACTCTTGTTTAACCCGTCACAATGTCCGGCTGTCATAATGACCGATTCCTAGTGTTACATTTGTACTATAGTACTGTACCTCACCGAAAAGGACTGATCGCGTTGTCTAAGGTTATGCCTAATTTTTCACATTCATCGACTCCTCTAAGGATAAGAAATATGATCTGTTCATTTTCAAGAGTTAAAAATTTGGTGGCTAGCTGGAATTCACAAACACCAACTTTGTACGAATCACGTTCCAACTGAATGGGCCCATGGAATTCTGTTACAAAGTTTGCCAGGGTGTTGTTACGATGTAAGACAGAGAAGAAGAGGACGGGAGTGTGACATAGAAGTGGTTAGGCGCCATGTTGCATACTATTTAAACTTCATTATTGCAATAACTTTTATATAGGTGTTGAAGCTTTCTGGGTAACCTAGCCATTTCACCAGGTACATTTTTCTCTTTCCTGAACCTTTGCTGCCTAAATTTTTTTCAATTTTAAACACTTTTTCCTAAATTAAATGTCACTTTCTGCAACTCCTCGCGGTAAAAGCCTCCAGCGATTTCTTCCCCATTCAAATCTTCCACGTAATATATCATTATTTCGCCTTTAGGCCTCATAGCACTAACTTTAAAAATCTCACGTGTCCATCCTTGCTCAAATCCCTTCGCGAATTTATTTCCCGAACGTGATAGCCTTACATAATCATTGATTTTGAAATGTGTAGAGTGTGGTGGCGGTGCTCCATCTCTTCTCACCTCTTGGCGCGTAACTCTTTCTAAAACTTTATTAAGTGTTGTGCCAATCGTACGGTGGTGTGAACGGTTGTATGATGATGCCAATGACCCCAGAACGTTTATATATCTGTATGTTTTTATGTGTAAAATAGCGATGCATGCGTTCCTTTATGGTACGTTGAACTCTTTCATCTAAAGAGGCCTTATGTATAGAACTGCTAGTGTAGTAACTGATATTAAGCTCTGTCAGCATGTTCTGGAAAGCGCGGCCTATAAATTCTTTCCCCATACCCGAACAAAAATAGCCAGGAACCCTGTCTTCTTTCAACATCAACGTTTTGGTAGGTTTAGCAACTGTTTCAGGCGATTTATTTTTCAGCGGAATTAGCCACAGATATCTAGACAATACATCTATTATAAATAGAATGTAGCGGTATCCGTCATTATACACTGAATATCTTTGCATGTCTGTTAAATCCGCTTGCCAAATAGAGTTAATCGAAGCCGCTGTTGTCTTGGCCGTTTTAAACCTTTTTCTCACCGGTTTATGAAGTGTATAAGCATACTGCTCCCGCAAAAAACCTCTCCACATCTTTTGCCCTGCTCCATCATTGTAAACACCTCTGTACAGTCTATTAACACCGCCATAGGAGGCGGTGTTAGAAATGTCATAATAGTGTTTTCTTAATATGTTAGCCATTTGCATATTTTAGAGACACGTGGATAAGGTTGGCCGTTTGTTCTCTTCTTTCTCCTCTTCAGAGATGCTACTGTTGGGGGTGATGGCGTACTCAGTTATGAGACATGCAAGACTTACTCCAAGTCTTTTAACCTATTCAGATTTCCTATCAATGTTTTGGGGACATTTATTTGTTGTAGACTTGCTTTAATATGCTACCATCCTGTTGGTGAGAGCCTGTCTCACTTTCTCACCAGATCATGGGCAATGTCGACGATATTCGATCCATGTACCTTTGTTCCGTCAACAATGACCTCGCCTGTATCGGTCCACTGTATGATGGGGTCCTCACTCAATATATTATAAAGACTTCAGCCTTTATTTTTCAATGTATGTGGGAGACTGCTTTTTAATACATGCCCGACGTGTTGTTCCGTTATTCTTTGGTTGGTCATCTCTAACGTCGGGCCCAGGTCCTATGTCGCCATGCTCAGCGTTGCTCGCGCTGTGCCTAAAACCACGGGGAGCTCTGTCGGATTCTTATAATCTTCGTACTCATGAAGAAATTTCTGAGCCTCTTGGTACAAGATCCTTTTCTCATCAGGTGACTTTTCACTGTTTAATAGGGCTAACAACTCGCTTTCCATTCTTTTAAGCCTACTTTTAAGAGATTCTAGAAACGTGTCTGGAATCTTTGAACTTTGCAATGCAGCATACACCTCGTGCGGAATCACTACCACTTCTTCATTATATTAATCGTCAGTAAAGGTCCCAAAACTGAAAATAAGATGGGGAGGAATGATCCCCTCTTTGTACAATAATTCGCTTTTTCTTCCCCACAGTTTGACTTTTACGAGCGAGCGCACGTATTATGTTCTTGTAACGACGTAAGCGAGCCTTCTGAGGTTTCACTGGCACATTACATTTTATAACATTAAGACAGATTTTACAGATGCATTTTAAAAAGTCGGAGTCGATATTTTTGACACATCTGTTGCAGTGCCCGGGGTAATCGTTGATAGATTTCTATTAATTCACGATATTTCTTCAACCTATTTGTCATTCTGGAATATATACCGTTTCAGGCTCGTCTGGGAATATATTCGTTCTTAGAAGCACCCTAAACGTGTTTCGCGGTTGAAGGTTACAAAGCAAATATCCGTAACGCTGACTTGTGGCTTCTTTATAAACCTTCAAAAACTCCTTACGCTGATTCGGGAACATTTGATTGGCTAATACCCCAATTTGTGACACATCTCTACTTTGCGCGAATAAGACTAGATATTTTGTATTTAACGACACATCGCGGATGTATCAATTTTTGAAAAATAGATTCTGATTGATGAAGAATACGCTTATGTTAAAATGGTGGGAGAACATTGTAAATGTCTCGGCAAACGTTTTTTCCATTTCCAACATGAGATCGTCAATTACAGTGACTACGTTCATTTCCCTTTAACGAATTAACGTCATATACACCTTTCTGGAAAAAATATCATCTTGGTACTCGTTGAACACTGACTGATACGTCGAATAGCACCATATAAATTTATGCACAAATTTTGAGAACATCTCTCCCGTTTCTTTAATGATTTTAAGCATAAACACAGTTTTACCACATCCTGTAGGGCCAGATATAATACATGTGGAGGGGCTTGTGAACTTGAATTTTTCTACAGATTCCATCTCTAACACGTCACACCCCCTAAGTGGGCCATTTACAAAATATAACAAAATTTAAGTGCTGCTCCTTATATTCTTGTTTTTCTTTTTCCACAGAACCGTGAATGACAGCGATGTACAACCCCCCCATCATCGATATTACAGATGGCCCCGATGACCGCGTAGCTATAGACTCCATCCCCGCAGACGAACCCTCACTAGCGACATCTGTAGCATCCGGCAATTCAAAGCGGCAGCATGATGAAGAACCCTCCACGTCAGGTATAAAGCGCGCCAGGGTTGTCCCGGTTACTAGGTTACTAGACCCCCAGTAATAGAGCCCCAACCATCTACGTCTTACGACACAGCCCCTATAATAGTGCCTTCCTGAAATGTACCCCCTTATTCCTGTTCAACTCCAGGTACTTCCTCCACACCAGCAGCAGCAGCTTCTCATGCTGTGGAGGAAAGTATAACATTCGAGTTGGTGCGCACCACTACCCCAACCCCTGCCCTGACTAGAAATCGTCACGTGGTTAGGGTTGACCTGGATCCATGTGTAGCAACGGTGCTGGACTGCGACGCGAAGTTGACCGTATTGTGGAGTTCGCCCTTCAGAACCGCGACGAACGTGAAGTCCGGACAAGGTTGTCCTTCAGGTTCGGTCCAGATGACGGGGATGTAGATAATTTTTGGTTGGTAATACCATTCAGACACTTGGCAACTGTAGACATAGAATATATCTTGGGTTGTATAATGCAGGTCTCTCAAAGTAGTACAGCCCTCAACATGGACAACTTCACGATAGATATTGACAGAGTATTCCGGGTTGCGGGTCATAGTGCCACACCTTATACTCTTAATTTCAATTTTCCGGTTATTTACAGAAAGCATTTAGACATCGATCGTGGCTGCAGCTTTATAGAAATAATCTTAGCTCATATGTTCACTGTGCAGGGTGCCCGTAAACTGGCTTCAGAGTGCAAGCTTGAGTTTAAGTGTAATATGGGTCCTGAAGAGCTGAGAATGGTAGAGCAGGAAATGAATGTTCGTATAATTGTATTTGGAATGGATGATCATCGTAGGACTGTGTATGTTTTTAAAAGCTGTGTGAGAGATCGTACAAGACCTCTACTTATTTTAGGATTGTCAGGAACATCGTGTCTCCCCATCCATAATATAAGGACTCTTTACGCTAGTTATGGTAAAAGTCGAAAATATGGAAGGCACCATGATTTGTGTAATTGATTTCTCGAGTTTGCGGATGATATAGTGAAACATTGTAAGGAGTGCTACATGGTATGTGAGCAGTGTAAAAGCCCCAAATGTGAAAGTCGTGCAGTTGAAACCGAGAAGAGAGAATGTAGTGTGTAAACGTACATTTTTCAATAATAAATGCTTTGAGCTCCATAAATCAGTTGGCACTTAAATGCTTTGAGCTCCATAAATCAGTTGGCACTTGCAGGAAAATGAGAATCTGTGAATGCGGCATGTTTCATATGATGGATAATTGGGGTAAGTTTGTACATAAATGAAACTAAATTCACTGTTCTACATGTCATGAAAAGTATGAGGCGGATGGAGTGAAGCATGTATGCTATATGAAAGATGCTAAGCCTAAAAATAGCACTCTATCTGTGATGAGTGCATGGAGAGTAGATCGAGTGTGATGAATGTTACAAATGTGATAAACGGACAAACGTTTTCAAAACGCTTGCACAGGACAACCCTGTGAAACTCTTTGTATCCTATATTGTCAAGTTAGCAGAAAAGGTTAAAAAAATGACTGTGTATATTCTTGCCCATAACGGAGCAAGATTTGAAACACAGTTCCTTTATAAGGAGTTGCTTGAACACGAGTCATCTGTCATCTGAGATATTTTCAGGTGATCCCTTGAAAAGAGGCAACAAACTAATACAGATGCAGATAAGAGGTAATGTACAGTTTAAAGACACCCTGCTCTTCACACCTTGTAAATTAGCAAAGCTACCCAAGGTCATGGGCGTAGCCGCTGAAGTTTCAAAAGGGTATTTCCTTACACATTCTTCACAAGCGAAACTTTTGAATTACGTAGGACTACCTTCACCCAAACATTACTTTAACTACACCAACATGAGTGATAGTGAGCGTGAAGATTTTGACCGCTACTACAAAGTTTTAATGAAGTTAGTTCGTACAATATAGCTGATGAATGTGAACGTTATTGAGTGAGTGATGTGCGCGTGCTTAGAGTATGTTTCCAGGCCTTTAGAAGGATGTACATAGCCCGTTTCAAATGCGATCCGCTGCAGGTTGCAACCACGATCGCCTCATTATGTTTTACGGTGTTCAAGAATAACTTCATGCCTAAAGACACCTTAGCCGTCATTCACAGAAACAATCCCCGCAGTTATGGGCACAAGGCTATTTACTGGCTCATACACATACAGCAACAGACCGTGTTATACGTACATAAAGCACGGCCGCAACACGGGGGAAGTGCCCATTAAGATCAATGGTCGTGTTTTTTGGGTTGATGGTCTAAATGAGGATCCATCCACTGGTGAGAAGACCGTGTACTCCTTTAACGGCTGCTGATGGCATGGATGCCCGCGCCCTGAGTGTGCCGTCACAGGGAACCTCCATGGAAGATCCCCCGCCGACAGCCTCGCATGGACCCGTAACCGCGATCAACTTATAGGCTCCCAGTTCACCCAGAAGATCGTGTGGGAGCATGAGTATGATGCACGGTTGGAAAAAGATGACTAGTACCGTGAAGAAATAAGGGCCATCAAGCGTTCAATGGTGTTGGATCCTCTCAAATGCGGCGATAGCTTGTTCGGCGGGCGTACAAACCCATTCAAGCTATACTTTCCGCCTACGTAGGGCGTGAAACTCCATTACTACGATTTCTGTTCTTTATTTCCCTACGTGATGAAGAACAATCCGTACCCCGTAGGTGCGCCTGAAAAACTAGTTGGTCCCGCCTTGCCAACCATCGAGGAGTTCTCAGCTAACTTGAGTGAGCGTTACTTTGGACTCTCTTTCGTAAACGTGCTCCCCCCTCGCGATTTATGGATGCCGATCTTACCCGTCATTATAGATCACAAGCTCATGTTTCCCATGTGCGTGAAGTGCGCAGAGGAGAACAACGGTGATTGTAATCATACAACCAATCAGCGTAAGATCAGAGGTGTATGTACGTACAAGCCCTGAGATGGACCTAGCCGTTTGCCATGGGTACAGAATATTGAAGATACATGAGGTGTGGAGGTTTTAGAAGCTACCCAACCTTTTCGCGCCATATATAAACTCTTTTTTCAAGGATATGGGGTATCTGCGAGGAGTTGATACCGAAGGTGGAAAAACGGCTTATATTCAGCGTTACCGTGCCCATGAAGGTATACAGTGCCCGCGAAAAGTATCCGATCACCCTTGAAATTTGTATTTTTTACATAAAAAACAATGTTTAAATGTATACTAACCTTATATTAGTATTTTGTCATCTGTCCTTTGGTTTGGATGACTTGTTCTAGACGTTTTGGCATGGATTTAATCAAGTTTTGACAAACTTCCACTGATATTTCCTTGCACCATACCTTTTTGATGGCCTCTTGTAATTTTTCGACTGAGCCAGTGTCGTGGCATTCAACCTTATTTTTTATTATTAGCCACAGATTTTCTATCGGATTGAGATCTGGACTATTACCAGGCCAATCCAAATATCAAATTTATTGTCAGTAATCCATTTTGTCACTATTTTGGCCCTGTGACATGGTGCACCATCATGCATGTATGTTTTTGTCCTTTGGATTGCCATTGCCATTGGAAGTTTATCCTGTAGCATTGCTAAATACCGTGCACCATTCATAGTTGTGTTCTTCGAAAGAAAATATAAGTTTCCACGCCCATAGTAACCGAAACAACCCCAAACCATCACACTTGGAGGGTGTTTCATTGTCTTTAGGGTCCATCCTATTTGAGCCAATAGGCCGGCGAACCTTTTTTGGACAACTTCTGAATGTCAAAAATGTCGACTCATCGCTAAATAAACCTTCTTCCAGTCATCAACAGTCCAATGAATGTATTTTTTACAAAATGCGACACGTTTTTTACGCATTTTTTCATTAATGAACGGTTTCTTAGCAGCATGGCGAGATGGTAATCCGAGTTCTTTTTGGAGCCGCTCCTGGATAGTTCGTTCAGAAACACCAGATAACAAATTATTCATATTAAATTTTATTTCTTTCGCAGTTATTGTTGGGTTTTTCAATACTAAACGTTTCATAAGTTTGTCTGTTCGCGAATTTGTTTTCTCGGTCTGCCAGATCGTTTTTTAGGGACTGGCGTGGTTAGGCCACCATTGTTCTTAGCCCGTGAAACCCATAAATTAACGGTACTTTGGGATGTGTTTAATTCCTTAGCTATCTGTCTCTGTGATTTCCCACATGCATGCAAAGCAACAATAGCACCTCGACAATCACTCTTAAGTTGTTTTTTAGCACACATTATATATAAATTTTATTTACACCACTTTCTGTAAAAAAAAAAAAAATATCAAGAAATTTACACAAACAGTGAAATCTGACAAATTTGAGACACAGCCACTCGCAACGAAGGCTACCAGAACACTAATTTGAGAATGCGTTGGATAGCTCTCATATCAGCGAGCAACCTCAAAGTTACCAGATGTCGCTAGAACAAATAGAAAGTGAATTACGTGTCTCTGAATATCAAGGGAAAATATTGTATTTTCTTGAGTGATCGGATACTTTTCGCGGGCACTGTACAGCTTGACCGTTCCCAAATTGTTAAGAATCCTGGCAAGCGCTTTAGTGCAAAGTTGTGTCTAAACAGTCTTTGGGGAAAATTTGCACAGAACACTGGCAAAGGGAACGTTCATTTGGCGCAAAGTTATAGTGAACTCTGGGATTATGCCAACGCTCCCGATAAAGAGGTTATGGAGATCGTGAATGTAGGTAATACTTACATAATAGAGTACAACATCACCGAACTGGCCACAGATACCTCACGGATTACAAACATACCTGTAGCCAGTTTCACAACGGCCTACGCCCGCATCAAACTTTGGGGACTACTGCACTCTCTTGGGCGGAAGGTGCTGTACGCTGACACAGATAGCGTAATATTCACAGAGAGGGAGGGTGAATACATGCCTTCTATTGGGGAATTCCTCGGAGAGTTAACTGAGGAGATCAAGGATGAGTATGGTGATGGTGCATACGCTGACTCATTTGTATCAACAGGACCAAATACGTATGGGGTACGGGTGAGGGTGGGTGAGGATATGAAATATATCGTGAAAGCTAAGGGTATCACGCTTAACCATGCGAACCGACGAGTCGCTAACTTTGACTCGTTGAATAATTTAGTGTGCTTGGAAGATGAGGGTGACCAGCCACCCGAACTGACTGTGAGGACCCACAATTTTCGGGCTCAGAAACTGGAGTGTGTGAATAAAGGAACTTAGGGGCACGAAGGTATGCCGTAACACCTATAGGAAACGTTACCAGGTGCCTGGTACCTATGATACCGTAACCCTTGGATACCTTAATCCTTGATTGTTTATATATATATATATTATATATATATATACACACAGGGTGGGCCGAAAGTCTGGATCCATAGGAAAATATTTATTTTAATACATAAATTACAACAAATGGTAAATACTTAAAATGAATATCAACTTTAACTCGTAAATGCGTATCCGTGATACTGTACATTGGTTCGTACTCCAGTATAAACAACAAATTATAACAAATGCTCAAATTGGCGGCCTCTGACATCGAGACACTTAGGGATGGAATTTATGATTTTTAATAATTCTTCGAATTGACGTTCTCGAGATGCGTGTTTCATTTGATAATCTTCTTGTTGACTTTACTGGACTATTCGTTAAAGTTTCACATACCATTGCAGAGGTATTTTCATCTGTTGCAGTTTTTGGACGACCAGAACGCCGTCGATCATGTACACTTCCTGTTTCTTTGAAACGTTTAAACAACTTGCCAACAGTCGCATGTGTTACTGGATGCTTATCAGGATGATTTCTATTGAATTCGGTAGCAACTTCTCTGTGTGTAGCGCCCTGTCTTGCGTACATGAGCACAAGTTCTACCCGGTCTTCTGTTGTTAGATTCGAAGCCATTTCTGGGCTGAAATAAAAAAGTATTTGAGTATTTATACTGGAGTACGAACTACTGTACAGTATCACGGATACGCATTTACGAGTTAAAGTTGATATTCATTTTAAGTATTTACCATTTGTTGTAATTTATGTATTAAAATAAATATTTTCCTATGGATCCAGACTTTCGGCCCACCCTGTGTATATATATATATGTGTGTGTTGTTAACGATATGGTTATTTATTATGTATATTTGTTTTAATTAGAGCTTTATTTTCTCCTTTGTGTTTGTGCGTGTGTACAATCCTAAGCTCCGCCCACTGTGAGCTCGGTCATGTGGATCCTGCTTCTACCTGGAAATATCTCTACCCCGGCGTGCTCAGTTGACCTCTGCAAACCCTGGAGCTCAGACGTGTATTTTCTGACGTAGACGAAAAATAGTGATGGTTACTTTTGACATTACGGGTTCTACGTTTATGAAGTGATATTCGGTAAAGTCGGAAGATGTGGTGAATACTGAAAGACGACCAACCCCCCTTTCCTTTGAGACTTTTAAGGATACATTGAATCGCCCGAAGGAACAAGATGTTCAAATACTCTATGGATATTCTGGCGAGAGTATTGCCGGATTTCGCGGCACAAACGATGTAATGGACTATGTTGTAGGGCTAAACTGCATAAAAGCGTATATATATGAGTGTTGTTGATGAGTGGTGTGACAGGCGGTATTATGTCATGCTGCATCATACCGAGCACGCGTACCCTCCGGCTGAGAATGTAAACCTTGTCATCATGGACAAGCTAAAGTACTTTTACCACTACATTCATATATAAATTATCATGACGAGGTTCGCAGTGAGGTTGTGGCTATAGGCCTGTGCGAGTTTTTAATAGAATTTAGAGACGAGTATCGATTGTTAAACAAAAAGGATAAATACGGTCACATGTTTCTCTCAAATAGTGTAGCGGATTGTTAATGTGTGGAAAACGTCTAGTGCGCATAAAACATTAAAACTGAAAATATCCCATGTGTTGGAAAATCGGCCGGTATAATGGGTACAAGTACACGCGTGATTCATGCTAGAACAAATCCGTACACGATTCAACAGCTTATGGTGTGACTCGCTCCCCCGTCGAGCCGATCCGCCCACCTGTGGCTCATAGTCATCTCAGAGCTTGAACCGACTGGACGTGCACTCCTTGAATACGATGGAACTTCCTTTGAGAAGCATTCTCAATGCGCGTACGACGCGTCCGTTACGAAGTCATTGCGCGTGTTCAAGCGTAAAATTGGTGCCATTAACTATGTACTTGAAACAACTTGCAGGCAAGCAAACTCTGATAAACGTAATGTTATTTATTTAAGTGTTGAGGAGATGAATAGAGTCTTCGTGATAGTTGAGAAGTGGGTTGAGGACCGTTATAAAATACCTGCAGGTGTAGGTACAAGAAGAGAACAGATTAGTGATGCCCCCTCATATGCCAGTGTTTGTACGTTGTGTATAAATAACGATCAGCCATGCATTGATATACGACTGATGTGGACGAATGCATCTGATAATAACGTTCTTGTCCCCACGCGAAACAATTCATCCTCGACAGAATGTTTCAAATCGTCGGATTCCGCAAGCTGAAGCCTATATTAGAGGTTCGTGTTACGGATATGATTTATTTTGACACGGTTCTTGAATACGCATACACCGCGCTGCTCGACGGATTTATCGACTGTAGGAATGAACAATGCGAGAATGGTCTAGAGCTGGACGCTTATTTAAAAGGTTTAGGCTCTTCGAAATATCACGAACTTTGGTACAAAAGACTTGAGCGGTATAGGGCAGAGCTCGCCTACACTGTTCACCCTGAAGAATTGTACCTCTATATAATGAGCAGCTGTCGTAACGACTTGGAAGATTATTTCAAATGCCGCTATGCGTTGTGACGAAGAGTTCACGATTGAAAAGCTCGGGTCCGTAAGAAAAAACCCTCGATTGGAAAGGAGTGTTTATAAACTTGTATTTAATAATGATGTGGTGGCTAACGATACCCTCTTTGTGCGTGCTTTTGATTGTATTCTATCCGTGTTTAAAGATAACTTGCCAACCGAATGTAAAGTGGGCACAAAAATAGTATTGAACGATATGAACGCCGTTTACATCGAGTATAGGAGTCCACACACCTTGAGCGGTGAAATAATGTTAAATCGTATTTACTGCGTAGTGCAAAGCAATAATGATGTGACTGTAGACTCGATTACGTGCTAGTTTAGTGTTTCAGTTAAGCGCAGTAGAACATGAAGTATTATGATGTATATTTATTTTCAATATATTTAATTAATTAATATAATTGTGTATATATATATTTTTCATGTACTAATATGTTGATGATTATACTTCATCGTTTTGTATATTATTATTTTTATTTTCAGTATATTTAATATTATTTTTATTTTCAATATAGTATTTAATATTTTTTATTTTCAATATATTTAATTATTTAATATAACTATATATATATATATATATATATTTCTCCTGTACTGATATACTGATGCTTATACTCCATCGTTTTGTATATTATTATTTTTATTTTCAGTATATTTAATATTATTTTTTATTTTCAATATAGTATTTAATATTATTATTTTTTATTTTCAATATATTTAATTATTTAATATAACTATATATATATATATATATATATATATATTTCTCCTGTATTGCTATATTGATGCTTATACTCCATCATTTTGTATATTATTATTGTTTATTTTTTATTACATATATATTCCTCGTTCGTATTTCTCATATTATTAATAATTTTTATTGCATATATTCCTCGTTTGTATAGAATTGTATAGTTATTTTCTATATATTTCGTGAAATTAATTCCAATAATTCGTCTAAATAAACAGAATAATGTAATGGTGTTTTATTTAATTCTTTTGGTTGGATATATAAGCGATATTATTATTTAATTATATGTATACCAAATGGTTGGTTAGCCTTCTAAATCGCCTGACGGATTTCTAAGCCAACTGTCGAAAAATATCTGAATAGCGCAATCTGGCAGCTGAAAAGTTAAGATATACACCTGCCTTCTAGGTCTTCTACATCAACTGGCGGGCTAAGCCAACTGGCGGAAAGCCAACTGTAAAGAATATATGCTTTAATTAAATAAATAGCACAATCTGGCAACTCAACCCTAATAATGTACACCTGAACAGGCCATTTATGCCTTCTAAGAAGCCTTCTAAGCCAACTGGCTGATTAGGACATTATAAGACAGCGGGCGCTTGGATGAACTCTCAATATGCGTCTGGCAGGAGCCAGGCGAACACCCCTCTCTCTTTCTTAGGTTAAGGTTTAGGTTAGGTTTCCTTTTCGGGGGTGTGAGGCCGTCCCAACTTCTCCCCCAAAGAGGTTAGGCGGACTCCCCAGTTTGCCGGGGAAGTTCCCCTTCATTGCAGCTTGGGGGATAACCCCTCCACCTTGTTGCATAACCCCTCCCCCTTTGTTGCATAACATCTTGCAACATCCCCCTCCCCTTTTGCAACATTGAACCGCAATTGCAGTGCACTCTCTCCTTTTGCAGTCATACTACTGGGTTGATGACGCGCGCATTATTATCCATCTGAACACCCGAAACATCACGGAGTCACTGATTGCCTCATGTGGTCTATCTCGCGTGACCCCGGGTAACTCGTCAGTGAAAGCGGGTGGGGGAAGCCAAAGGTGGTGGTGAACATTGAAATTACCGAAAATGGAGATTTCCTCTAAAGGAGAATGGGATAGAATGTATTCCACTTTGGAAGTGAGGTAGTCAAAGAATTTTGGATAGTTAGCAGAAATAGGAGAAAGGCTGATAGCGCAGATGTATTTAGTTTGAGATTGGCATGTAAGCCGTAGCCAGAAGGTATAGAATTTGGAGGATTCAGGTTAGGGAACATGAGAACAAATTATGTCATTGCGTACATGTACGCAACATCCCCCTTTGGAGTGAAATTGAGTATAGGGAAAGTAAGAGGGTACAGTACAGGGGTTGTTGTCAGTCGTCCCAGTCACCTGAGTTTCAGTGAGGAAGAGAAGGTGAGGTTTAGAGGAGGAGAGGTGGTGTTCAACAGATTGATAATTTGAGGAAAGGCCACGAATGTTGCAAAAGTTTATGAAAAGTGACTCAGGCAGAGAGGCGCAGAGCATCTCGAATGGGCGGTAGCAGATCCAGCCCCACTCCCCGGATTTGTGTTCCCGGTATCGGCATCGGGGGAGCCAGAAGTGGGGACATTTATGGTTCCCTCCCCAGGGGATTCCTAGGCTCTTGATATTGTTGCCATTGTTTTTTTTATTTTTAATTCTGAAAAGAGTATGTAGTGCGTAAGCTACATGTATATGTACTAAAGAATAGGAAGAGAAGTGTGTATTTGAGAACAGGGTAGATGAGACACGGAAAAAGATCAGCTGAGGAGGACAGTGACAGGAGAAACGGGAGTTCCAGCTCTCCCTGTCTTCTGTCTAACGCCCCCCCCCCCCTGAGTGTTTCTCTGGTTGATTGGTGTCTACAATCTCCTACTATAAGAGGAAAAGAGAAGGTGTAGAGAAGTTTTCTAGAGAAGGTACAGTAAAAATTTCAATTCTTTTATCTTATTTAATAAAAAATCCAAACCTTTCAAAGTGTCAGGTGTCTAAAAAAAATCATATATATATATATAGCTGAGATTTACATTAAATGCGTGAACTTCTTTGCTCTGAAATAACCTGCCAGAAAAGATAAAACATCCACCAAGAGTACTTTCTAGTTTATTTCAATTCCTCTTCGGGCAAATTGAAAATACAGACGCGTCCGACCAGCTTATATGCATGACTTACCAGAAATTTCTCACCAAGGATCTAATGCCTCTGATTATTGAAAGATGGTGGAAAACTATTTTTATAATGATTAAAATTGAGGTTGGAAATACAGTCACGAAGTTTATATTTACCAGAACTAACATTAAAATTATTAATATGATTAATACACACTGCTTCAGTTAATTTTTTTTAATATTATTATTTCTGAACAAGACACTTGAATTATTCCAATGAATTACGTGATTATTGTTACATACAAGAACAAATATGGCGCTGGATTCATTAGCTTTGTTAATACAATATTTATGTTGTTTCATTCTAGTGGCCACAGTTTTGCCTGTTTGACCGATGTGCACTAAATTACATTCTTTACATTTAATGCAGTAGATACATCCAGATATTACGAATTCATAAACGCTTTACAGAATTAGTGAAAGTAAACATATTTTAATTCCTACGGCTCTCAGCACGCGAGTGAAGTGAATGAAATTTTGATGCTATGCAAACGCATTAGATTTTTAAATACTTTCTTCTCTATGCTATGGAAAGATTTCTTACCTTTATTTAGACATTTCTCGTAGAAATAATTAGGATAACAATTTGCTTCCAATGTGAAACAAATTGTTAAATTCACTATCTAAAATTTCTGGGCTAACTATCATCAAGGCTCTTACGAACATAGAAATGAATATAAGGGGTTCCAAAAGACCTTAGCCCCCCGATTTGCAGCTTACATGTTTACTTATATCGAAATAGTTTTTAGTGATTATAAAAATATATAACATTCTTTATTTATTGCAGGTATTAAAATTACTCTAGCTGATAAACTGATAATATAATGGCTTCTCAATTAATTGGTGATTCGGAGAGGCAACGTGTGATAGATCGCATACGAGCAATAACACTTCGAGAAGCTCGTGATGCTGAAGCCACCTTTATAACACGCTCATGGTTTGCCAAAAAGTTGCGAAGAAGTGAGGACTTCGTCAAAAGAAATTTGAATAAAACTTTGGATGAATGTGAAATGGATACAACCAAATCTGGGCGCCAAAATTTGCCACTCTCTCAGGAAACAAAGGACATCATTGAAAGCGGTACGCGTAAGCGGAAAAACAGCTGCGCTAAACTTTCTAGAGAGATCGAAGTGTTGAGAGGAAAGATCGTTAGTGGTGAGATCATTCGACTGTACCGTAATAGGCAAGGTTTAAAGCCTTGGCATGAACTTCCAAAGCCAAGAAAAACTCAACTTAACATCGATGACAGAATGTGGTTTGCCCATTATCTTGAAGATTGGGATGTGGATGATTTCATGCATTTAGCTGTCTCCGATGAATTTTTTGTTTACGTAACACGTCAGCCTAACTATCAAAATGATCGAGTGTGGGCCACAACACCAGATGAAATCGATGACAATGAACATTATCGCGAATTATTAAAAAGTCCAGACTGTGTTGGTGTGTTTGTTTTGTTCACTGCAAAGAAGCTCATGTGGGTGCTGAAGCCAAATGGTCAGAGTTGGGATGGACAGTATTTTCGTGATATTATTCTTTCCCAGCATGTCATTCCTTTTCTAAGAAACCCAAACAATGTTATGGATGTCGATCAGGTCACACTTCTGCACGATAAGGCCCCCTGCTTTAAGGCATTAGCCACTCAACAGTTGTTGCGGAACCATGAGATCGATTTCTTTGGAAATGAAGAATGGCAAGGAAATTCTCCTGACCTGAAAGTCTGTGAACACATTGGATCAGTTATAAACGACAAGTTTGAATGTCTCTTGTTTCAAGAACCTGCAGCAAATCGATTTTCGAAGGATACAATGACGCAACACATTGAAACTGTTTTAGCAAATTTGCGTAACGATCAAGATCTATTCACATCACTTTTGGCAAGCTACCCAAAGCGAATTCAGGCTGTCTTGGAAGCAAATGGCGGTAACACCAAGTTTTAATTGTTTCTCATTAAATGCAGGATTAAATTATCTTTTGTAAGGTATGTTTAATTTTACTGTACCTCTAATGGTTTAGTCCATGGGCGGGGGGGGGGGCTAAGGTTTATTGGAGCCCCGTAGATCGTTTAGCAGAATTTTATAATGGTTGGAAACGAAATGCACGTAAGAATTATTATTGGTAGGCTTCCGATAAATTTCAAATTTCAAATTTAAAGCCATTCGTACTTCTATGAATAATCATATCAAAAAATTATCTCTTTCATTTCCTAAAATGAATTTAATTAAGGGAACTGGGTTGTTGATATATATATATATATATATATATATATAATATATATATATATATCTATATATATATATATATATACTGTATATATAATTGTAGAGAAAGGCGTGTTCTCAGGTTCAACCAACATTTATGAATAAAAAGGATGTCAACGCCCAAGTCAATATAAATTAAGATTTAATATCAGATGTTCCGGAAGTCAAACTCCAATCATCAGTTGCTAAAACAGTAAAAGGTAAAAGATAAAATTATATAAAACTGATGAAAGACTAGTTAGACAGGTACAGTTGCCCGTATATGTAATGTTCCTCGCTTCACAGGCGACTCCGTCCATGTGGCAACGCCGCAGTGATAGTCAAGGTACCCCAACTCGGGGAATGTGGGGTGGAGGGTGGACATCCGAGTCCAACAACATAATTATAACACAGACATATATATCTAAAGGCCAAATGAATATGCAGTCATTGACATACAGTTAATTATAATGTAATGTCTGTGTTCATAAAGGTAAAAAATTTATATGATCGTGAACAGCGTTGAACTCCATGTAGTTTACTAGTCTTCTTCAGTAATAAAGTTTCATTATGATTACTGCAAGTCCATATAAACAGCTACCACAATACAACTTTTTATATACTAGTGAATTTGAACCAAAAATAGACATTACACAAGCATCCTTCACACTATCCACACTATCTCATTCCCCTTCCCCACCCACCAGCCTTGCGTATATTAAATCATTATGTAACAATACTAATAAAGCTGTTTGTAGAGTCCGTGTCCAGGTCGCATACTGGACCAGAGTTATCTTCTCTAACGAGAAGACGTTTGTGTCTACAACTCACGGCCGTCTTCGGTGTTGGCGACAGGACAACACGAGATATGCTCGCCAAAATATTTACGAAGTGGCACGGAGTGGGCACGTGCTGACGGCGAATGTGTGGGGATGGATGCACCTGCAATGCAAGGACTAGGAGAGCTGACTGAGATCCACGGGAGGTTTACGGCAGATCAATATATAGAGATCATGGAGAAGGCGATGCTGCCTTCTGTCCGCGCGTATGCCTTGCCCTATCCTGAGCAGATTATCTTTATGTAGGTATGTTGTATTTGTGGTTTATAGATTATACAGGGCGAGTCAAAAGTCTGGAAACATAGGAACTATGCTTTTCAATGCAAATATATATGTATATTTGTATTTAAAAGCACATATATATATATTTATGTATAGGTCCTTGTTCTTGTTATTGTTGCTGTTCCGTGCGTTGGTCTCTCTTCACACGAAGGTCAAGCTGGTGGCCCCGCCTCTAGGTCTGGCTTGGTGTAGGAGCGAGTTGCTTTCTTGCGCTCTACACCGTACAGAGCTAGGTATACCCGGCTCATCTGGTACCGTCCTGAGCCAGGCATCTAGTCTTCTCTTAAAGACTTCAATTTTGACCACTGTAACGTTTCTGAGGTCCTTAGGAAGCTGGTTAAAAAGTCTTGGCCCCCTCACAACCAAGCTATTTTCCTTCAGTGTTGAGGAGGTCCCTTGTCGGGCTTTTAATTTGGAAACACTGCACATCCTGCCTTTCCTATTTTCCAGTGTTGTTTGAATGGTAATTGGGTTTAGTTTGAGGTTTGGTACCAGCTTTTCGATCATTTTCCATATGTAGATTATGGTGTGCCTCTCTCTTCTTTCCAGGGAATACAGATTTAGTTTACGTAGTCTTTCCCGGTAGTTGAGTTCTTTTCAGCCATCAATCACAATCTTAGCTGTGAAATGTCTCTGAGTTTCTTCTAGTTTATTAGTTTCTTCCTTTTTATATGGGAACGTCAAAACTGAGCAGTATTCAAGTTTTGGTATCAGAGGCGTACCGATACTTTTTGCCGCTCGGGGCGAAAATGCCAACGCCCCCCCCCCCTGCAACAATGTTCAATTTTAAAAACAATTCCTTTACAAAAATACACTTCTGAACAAAACTTTTATTGGAAGAAAAACTTAAATAAAGCAACTTCAATTTTAACAATACTACATAATGTACCGTACTTAATACACTACATAATTTTAACAATAACTATATACTGTAATGTATAATGCCTAGTTAAATTTTCGGACTTTCATAACAGAAAATACATGAATGATTTTTTCTATGTCCATTGTCTCTGCAACTTCGCGTTCAATTGAAATAATCGCCAAATTGCTCAGTCTAGATTGACTTATAGTTGACCTGAGGAAAGTTTTTATAAGTTTCAGTTTCGAGAAACTTCGTTCCCAACTTGCCACGGACATGCGTGTAGACAGATCCGGAGGGCAATTGTTATATGAGGCAAAGATTCCACTAGATCCCATTTAACGATCCACTGAAGTAGTTTTAACATATCCCAGTTCTTTGGATCATCGTCGACGCTTATGCTTTCGAAACTGAGCAAATGTCTGCGCAAACGCTTTATTTCTTCCAGTAGACTTCCTGGATTAATGTCATTGTAGATGGAAGAAAAATTATTGACCTTGGTATTAATTTCTTCATCTTTGGACTGATTCAAAAGGTACGAAGGAGACAGAAATTCAAAGCGATCATTCATGTTTTTAAGACAAACTGTGCGTTTTTCAATTTCTGCTAATAAACGATCCATGATTTCAAAAAATTCTCTGCGTACATCATCTTGCACGGTCAATCCAGCATCACGAGCTTGCTCTCCAGGCATTCTTCTCCGTCTCCTGACTCTGCGGTCTATACTGATATCCATTTCATTACAGAACTCTTCGGCGGCATTTTAAAACATAAAACCCCAAAATTTTGCATACTGCGCCCGCCTGACAGTAATTTGCCGCCCCTCGGGAAGTGCCGCTCGGGGCGGTCGCCCCTCTCGTCCCTCCCTTGATACGCCACTGTTTGGTATAATCAATGTGTTTAGCAGGGGAATCATTACTGTCTTGTCCCTTCTTTTAAACGTTCTTAATACCTGTCCCGCGACTCTTTTTGCTTTGTTTATCGCTATCTGATTTTGTGTTTCGAATTTCGCATCATTTGTCATTATTACCCCCAGATCGATCGCTTTCGTGCTTCTCTGAATTTCCTGTCCATCTGGAGCATAATATGCAGCCTGGTTAAGTTCCTCTTTTTGTACCATATCTCAAGAGATGAAATTTCTCGGTGTTAAATGTCATGTTGTTGTCTTCTGACCATTTGCATATTTTGTTCGTGTCCTTCTGCAGGGCCTCCACTTCATTTGCATCGTTGATTTTTCTGCTGATCTTTGTATCGTCTGCAAAGGATGTTACTATACTGTTGCTGTTTACTCCGCTGTCTATGTCTGTTAGCATGATAATGAATGGGAGTGGGGCCAGTACTGTATCTTGTGGTACTGAGCTGCGTACTTCCGATTCTGATGATGATATACCTTGAATTTTGACACCTGTAGACTAGGGTGGCCCACTTTTCAATTTTTTTTGAAAAGAATAGGTGAACGTGGTTTTTCCCATTATTTGGCACTATACTAGCATATTGGTACCATTTTTACAAAAATTGATCAATATTTAGGGGTCTCGCATCGACCTTGAAATTACTAGTTTTTTTTTTTAAATGCGTACTTTTTAACGTTTTACTGAATCAAGATAAATCATTAAGTAGGGATGTTTTCTGAATCCTCTTAATGAGAGAAGTCGTTTGGTGTGCCTCCCAATGTCATACGACTAACGGTTTAAAGGTTGTGCCTGTATACAGGTAATACCAATGTGCTAGTATAGTACCAAATAATGGGAAAAACCACGATCACCTATACTTTTCAAAAAAATGAGTCACCATACCCGGGCGGAATGTATAATGTATATAGGTAATTAGAAAATGCACTATGCCTGTGCCAGGTACCTAACCTATTTCTTTTTTTGCAGATCATAACATTTTGAAATTCTGTCTGAGTTCCTCATCCTTTGTCATGGACAAATCGATGGCAACCATAACTGGAAGAACTCTTGAAGCTACAAATAGAGAGTCATCAAAAGGAAAGGCGAAAATAACATCTACCTTCTCTAAGATCGGCCTTGGAAATTTTTTTAGTTGGCCAACCGTCGTCCTCCATCAGTGGTAGCAAATTGCCAACAACACGGCAGGTTTTGCAATACTTCTTCAGTGTTATCCAGTACACTGCTAACAGGAAAGACGCATTCAAAGAAACCTTAAACAACGTCTTAAAGTTTTGGAACATGGCCCGCATTAAAACAATCACAAAGCTCAACTGCGAACGGAAGCTAGAGGCATTGTGGAAAGAGTGGCACTTACTCCAAAAGAGCAGAAAACGAGAAACTGACGCCGGAGGAAAACGGCAGAAGTTTTCGGACAGTGTGGACAAGCTGTGGGATATCGGAGCATCTGACGCTGTCGAAGATATAAAGAAGAATCGACTGCTGTCCGACAAGGACAAGAAAGAAGACATTGACTTCTACCTCGATCAACGTGGTCCTCGGGTGGCAACGATGAGCGGGAACGATAAAGTTTTCGCTGTAAAAAGAAAGCTACAGGAAGGAAGAAAACGTCCTCGCCAGGAGCCGCAAACCTCAAAGTGTGCATACGAAGCCGGATGAGGCCATGGAGAATGATGATACTGGCATGTCAGGAGAGTCGGAGACAGAACTAGCGTTCCCCCTGCCGAAAGAGCCAAGTGTGTCTGTCAATCTTCCTCGCCGCATCCTTAATGCACCTGCTGTCATGGAAGTGGCTGATCGTTTCCCAATGTCCAATAATCAGGTGCGTATTGTGCGTATTCAGTAAAAAGTTAAAAAGTACGCATTTTAAAAAAAAACTAGTAATTTCAAGGTCGATGCGAGACCCCTAAATATTGATCAATTTTTGTAAAAATGGTACGAATGTGCTAGTATAGTGCCAAATAATGGGAAAAACCACGATCACCTATACTTTTAAAAAAAAATTGAAAAGTGGGCCACCCTACTGTAGACGTTCTCTGAGGAAGTTGTAGATCCATTTTCCCACTTTGCCTGTTATTCCAATATATTTCATTTTATGTTCTATTATACCGTGATCACATTTGTCTAAAGCTTTAGCAAAATCTGTGTATATGACATCGTAGTTGTCATTGCCTTCCAGTGCATCTAGGATATTGTTGTAATGTACTATTAGTTGTGATAGGCATGATCTACCTGATCGTAATCCGTGCTGAATTTCGTTGAATTTTTCTAGTGTCTCCAAGAAATCATAAATTTTCTCTCTGAGTATTCTTTCAAATACTTTGGTGAGGTGGGATGTCATTGACACTGGTCTATAGTTCTTTGTTTGAGATCTGTCCCTTCCTTTATATAGAGGGTGTTATGAAGTGAAAACGTAGCAAAATTGATAAAATTCAATAACAATATAATAGAAGACATACAGTTAATGAATACTTAAGCATATGATTCTACATGAGCACCATCAGTATCTCTACAGAGTTCGAATCTGTCAGCAGCACTGCGGAACACATTTTGGAGCATGACAGGGGTTATTTTTGTAACTGCTGTTACAATACGGCACGTAACTGTTCCAGCTTCATTCAGATGTCATTTTAATTACTGTCGTCTTTCAACGAGATGGAACACCTTGTCATTAGGCAAACATTGTTTGGGAGTACCTAAATGAACGATTTTCAAATCGATGGATCGGATGTGGAGGGAACAGGCTCTGCGCGCTCGATCTCCGACCTAACGCCCTTGGATTTCTTTGCATGGGGATTTATCAAATCAAACGTCTATCAAACGAGGGTTACAGATCTGCAAGATTTACGTGCTCGTATCGTAACAGCAGTTAAAAAATAACCCCTGTCATGCTCCAAAATGTGTTCCGCAATGCTGCTGACAGATTCGACTCTGTAGAGATACTGATGGTGCTCATGTAGAATCATATGCTTACGTATTCATTAAATGTATGCCTTCGATTATATTGTTATTGAATTTTACCCTTTTTACTAAGTTTTCATTGAAATAGATAGGGATTTTATAAACACCCTGTATATAATAAATATAATATATATATATATATATATATATATATATATATATATATATATATATATATATATATAATATAATACTATATATAATATACTTAATATGCATATAACTATATATAATACGATATATATGCCTTCGATTATATTGTTATTGAATTTTACCCTTTTTGCTAAGTTTTCATTGAAATAGATAGGGATTTTATAAACACCCTCTATATAATAAATATAATATATATATATATATATATATATATGTATATATATAATATAATACTATATATAATATACTTAATATGCATATAACTACATATAATACCTACTATATATACAATATATAATATAATATATCTTACTATATTTACACAATATACAATATACGTCCTTTATACATGTAGCCAAAGGTGGGCAGGACCGAGTTCCAAAAGGACCGAACTCCAGGAACTCGGTCCTTTTTAAGGACCGTGAGCGGGAAAGTCGGTCCTTTTCTCAGTGAGGACCGAAATGAGGAGCGACGGTCCATTTTTAAGCAATTCCGGACGGTCCGGTCCGGACGGTCTTTTTTAGTGATTTTAGTGTGTTTAGTGATTATTTGAAGTTCTAAAGAAGATGGATCGTTTCCTCCAGAAGACTCAGAAAGAGACTGAGACTGAACTGAAACTTGTTTCAACACCTGAAGGACTTGTTCATCAAGTTTAACACGCCTATCCCATCCAGTGCCGCCGTGGAGAGGCTCTTCTCTTTGGGGAAGGACGTCCTCAAGCCGAAAAGGTCAGGGCTCAGTGACAGCCATTTTGAAATGCTAGTCTTCTTGAAGGGAAACTCAAGCATTTAATTTAATAACTTTTTTTCATCATTTATGTATTGTATTAATTATAATTTACGTTAATAAAATTAAAGATTTCCGGTGTCTTTAATTTCATTTTAATCAAATTTTTCACTTATATTATATATAAGGACCGAGGACCGAGTCGTTCCTAGGTCCTATCTTCAGAAAGGACCGTGACCGGGACCGTCGGTCCTTTATGAGACCCGGGTGCCCACCTTTGCATGTAGCGGAGTATTTTGTCGTTGCAGCTTAGGTGTAGGTTTTTGCTTTACCGTTTCTGTACCCTCATCTATGGCATTTTGTCGTTTAATCTTAGGCTTTCGCAGGTTGTCTTGTGGTATTTTAGGTGAGAGCAGTTGCTGGCCACAAATTTGCAAACGTTGGACATGTACACCCTTTTATTCTTTGGCGTAACAGTCACATGTCTAGTTGTGTGTTGTGTTTTGTGTCGCCCACTTACACATTTTATTTTTTTAGGTGATTTACATCAACTCACTCATCGATCATCATGCCTCGAAAGTGTAAAAATCACCCCGACAATTTCTGTTACGTGTGCGGCTCGTTCGCGACTAAATCACAACGGCCTACAATCACGATATTTCGGCTGTCCACTTGACGACCAAGATAAGGCGTGGGCGCCACATGTTATCTGTACCGCTTGTTCGAATGGATTACGTGACTGGTTGAACCAAACGAAAAACTCGATGCTGTTCGCTATACCCATGATATGGAGGGAGCCGAGAGACCATCATGGCGATTGTTACTTTTCCATTGTTAACATAACTGGATTCTCCGTGAAGAACAAGCATAACATCGTTCATCCGAACGTAGACACCACAATCAGACCGATCCCTCACGATGACACGATGCCGAATCTGGTACCTCCACAGCATGGAGTGATTCTTTAGAAGACGAAAGGAAATCCGATGAAGGTGCGATTGGCGGAGATGTGGGACTTCGGCCGATCTTGACTACACACCTGACGAAGAGCAATCGGAGCCGGAGAGGCTTACCCAAAACAAGTTGAATGAACTCATTAGAGACCTAGCTCTCTCCAAAGAGAAATCAGAACTTCTCTCCTCGAGACTCAAGCAGAAACACTTATTTGAGAAGAACGTCCAAGTGTGTCACTATCGAAAACGAAACCATGATTTGGCGACATTCTTTACAGTAGACGTTCCGCTCTGCTATTGCCATGATACCAAATGCGTTTTCGAGAACTTGTCACAGGTACACACACCATCTGAGTGGCGACTCTTCATTGATTCTTCACAGCGTTAGCTTGAAAGCGGTTCTCCTGCATAACGGGAACTTAAAGCCGTCCATCCCAATCGCCCACTCCGTTCATCTGAAGGAGACGTACGATAACATGAATACCGTATACTACTCGAAGCAATCCAATACAGCACTCATCAATGGAGTATCTGTGGTGATCTCAAAGTCATTGGTATGTTAATGGGCATGCAAGGAGGGTTTACGAAATACTGTTGTTTCCTATGACTATGGGACAGCCGTGCTACCGCGGATCATTACATCAGAGGGTGACTGGCATCAAAGAAGCATATACGAGCCAGGAACGGGCGTGTCCAGTGTGTTCCTTTAGTTGATCGAAAGAAGATTTCCCTGCCACCTCTCCACATTAAGCTCGGCTTAATGAAAAACTTTGTGAAAGCGATGGGTAAGGCGAATTCGAGAGGGTTTCGATACCTTGTTGAGAAATTTGCAAACATCAGTGCCGCAAAATTGAAGGAGGGAATCTTTGTGGGGCCCCAAATCAGGGAGGTTTTGCAGGATGAAGGCTTTGAAGAAAGCGTCAATGCCTTAGAACTAAAAGCATGGCAGGCTTTCAAATGGATTTGTGAAAACTTCTTGGGTAACCACAAGTCTCCCGCATACAAAGATGGAGTTCAGAAACTGCTCGATGCATATCAAGAAATGGGCTGTCGCATGTCCTTGAAAATACATTTTTTACATTCGCATCTAGATTTCTTTCCCGAAAACCTTGGCGCAGTGAGTGACAAACAGGGGGAACGCTTCCATCAAGACAGCCAGTCAGTGGAAATCGCTACCAAGGTTTCTGGAACGAAAGTCTGCTGGCAGGCTACTGCTGGATGTTGCCGGGACGATCCGGACAAGGTTTACAAAAGAAAATCATACTCGCAACGTTTTTAGGGTGGTGTACATTCCTTTTTATGAATAAAGTTGTACTTTTACGATAAATTGTGCTGAAATTAACACAAATTATATTTCGATAACTAGATGTGCTAGAGGAAATTCGAAAACAGATTTGGAATCAGCGTACAAAACTGGTCTAGAAAAGTGTGTATATATATCTTTGATGAGAGAAAAAAGTTCGATTTTGTCGACAAGTGTTATTAAACTTAATTGAACTTGAGGACAGTGCCGTTATTGTTTTTAGAAATATTTTATAACTAAGTTAATTATGCACCTGTCTAACTAGTCTTTCATTAGTTTTATATAATTTTACCTTTTACCTTTTATTGTTTTAGCAACTGATGATGGGAGTTTGACTTCCGAAACGTCTGACATTAAATCTTCATTATGTTGACTTGGGCGTTGATCATCTTTTTTATTCTTATATATATATATATATATATGGTGTGTGTATATAAAGTAACGCAAGTGAAGAAACAAATCTGATATGAATGCAATACGCCGTGCAAGAGCCTATATAGAGGTCGATGGTGGACATTTTCAACACCTCTTATAAACCTTACTATCGAATATACAGTTGTTATAAAGTACATTTAATAAATATTACTCGTTCATGTTCACTCGTGTTAATATAATTCAAATCGAATTTGTCTCTTCATTCGCGTTGCTTCACACACACACACACCCGGTATTAAAGAATAGGGCTTAATTTAATATCTCGTAAAGTAACTACTGATACTTGCATAGTTTGTTGGGATGTTGGAACGGAGTATTAAATGTTCACAAACGGACGGCGTTCGATTTATTAGCCAATGGGTTTGTTATCTCTATGTCCCTCCAAATTTGGGGAAAAGTTTATTCCGACTGGTTTTCCGCCATAAAATGAAGTGTCGCGGATGAAGTGGCAATGTATGAATAAAGTTAGACAATTTTAAACAAATATATAGATTTATTTATTTATTTATTTAACAGATTAAATTACACAGACTATTGCTGGATTGGAGAGTTTTTGTTTAAGGACTAAAATGCTTTTCAGGATATGATAGTATCAGTAAATACTGTACGATCACTTAGGTTGCAGTGGTTTATTTTACTACTGACCAAATGAACTCCGCGTCGCTACAAAACGTGTCTGAAACACACGATACGCTGAAAATTTCGGGTGGTCAAAAGCAATTGCTTTACGCTGTACCATGCAAATAATTTTGAAAATCGAACGTGACTTATTTTTTTATATCCAATTTCAAATATGTTTTTGTTTATTTGTTTGTGTTTATTTTTTGTTTGGATTTGAAGCAGGGATGGCAATCGATGTTAATTTTTCTGCCTAAATCTACTCCGATATTTCTTTATTTTTTATTTCTATACCTGCACATATACCATTTCAAAACGAAATTATACTTACACCTATACCAGTATACCTAATAAATAGTATTCCAATACCTTTACCAACACCCTAAAAAACGTTATGTAAAAGTAATTTGGATTTTCAAAGGAAAACCTAAGAGGAAATTGTCCTTTAATCGGGTTGCGAATTCAGTCTATTTTATTTTGGTTCTCGCTATATGTAATTAGTGGGCAATTCTTAGCTTACTTATTATATAAACAAAAATTGCATCTGCTATTTATAAAATGTTCGCACTGCATCATTTCAATCGATTCAACATTCAGGATATCAGAACTTGGGGAAAACAAGTGATTTACGTGAAAGCCAGCTCCGGGGAAAATATTTTTAGGAAACCCATTGGACACGTCACCTCGTTTGTTTGTGTATAAAAAAATGCACGCTGTAGATTAGATTAAGTAATTTAGTGTTCATGCTATCTCTTATTTTTCACTGTTCTCTAATGCGTAACTGGGTACGCAAGATAAGTATACGTATGGTGTGAACGAACTCTGAAGCTAATCTCTTTATTATACTTCTTCTTACTTTCTGTAAATCTTCTTTCACCACTATTTTCTGTCAGCAATGACTGGCGGAGGAGGGAGAGCCTTCTCTGTTCTATACTATTTCTACTATTCCTGCGTTAAAGCTTTACAAGTTTACACGTCTATAAGTGTAAGCATGGTATAAGTTTTTAATATTCTTTACTTTCATTTACAGTTTATCTTCTCCACTTCTTTCTTGGGTTAGCCTAGAGCAGGAGTTCTTAACCTGGTGCTCGCGAGATTTTATAAAGTGCTCTCCAACATAACCAAAAATGGTGCTCACGAGCACCAAAATGAGAACCCCTGAGTCTATAGAGACGGTAGTAAAAATTTTTGCCTGGGATGGCAACTAGGCTATTTTATCTTGGACAAAAGGTAGATAACCCCTGGCCTAGAGTGTATCTTGTTTGTTTTTTGTTTTTTCTGTTTAAGGTGCTTTCAACCCTGCTGGATTATTGACACCATTTTTTTTTTTTTTTTGTAGAGAAAGGTGGTGAAAGAAGTAGTAGAAGAAAGGTGAACATTTTTCTATTTTTTAAGGTGTATCTTAGGGTGTTCGTTAGCTTCTCTCTGTATCTCTAAATCTCAAGAATTTTAAAACACAATTACGAATTATTGTATTTATACATGATAATTATGATATTAATTTAACTTTATACATTGAATTGTTTTTTTAACTTTCTTAATCTACATTTTTTTTAAATATTTGGGTAACTATTTTATTTAAAAAAAAAAACCGTGCTGAAGAGCCATAAAAGAAAACTTCCTAGGTAAACACAATGTACTATATATGACGCAAGCATAATTAATAATTCAGTCATACACTGTCATAACGAGTGAAAAACGTCTCTTTTAATATCCAGTTGCCCTACTAATCTTTTACATAATATCTTTTACGCTTATTTATAAGCAAGATTTTTCTCTTAATTTCAATAATTCTCTGCATATTTTTAAAGCACACTTTGCAATGATAAGAAGAAACAGTTTAAAACGTGAAGATTGTTAAACATATAAAATGTTATTTCTCGTTAAACGTACAAAATGTTGTTTCTCGTTAAACATACAAAATGTTGTTTCTCGTTAAACATACAAAATGTTGTTTCTCGTTAAACATACAAAATGTTATTTCTCGTTAATCATACAAAATGTTTTTTCTCGTTAATCATAGAAAATGTGATTTCTCGTTAAACATACAAAATGTTGTTTCTCGTTAAACATACAAAATGTTGTTTCTCGTTAAACATACAAAATGTTATTTCTCGTTAATCATACAAAATGTTTTTTCTCGTTAATCATAGAAAATGTTATTTCTCGTTAAACATACAAAATGTTGTTTCTCGTTAAACATACAAAATGTTATTTCTCGTTAAATATACAAAATGTTGTTTCTCGTTAAACATACAAAATGTTGTTTCTCGTTAAACATACAAAATGTTATTTCTCGTTAATCATACAAAATGTTTTTTTTTCGTTAATCATAGAAAATGTGATTTCTCGTTAAACATACAAAATGTTGTTTCTCGTTAAACATACAAAATGTTATTTCTCGTTAAACATACAAAATGTTGTTTCTTGTTAAACATACAAAATGTTGTTGCCCGTTAAACATACAAAATGTTTTTTGTTAAACATACAAAATGTTATTTTTTGTATTTTACTTTATAGATTTGCAATGGCAATTCGTTTGTTAACTGTAATCTCATTATTTTATATATATATATATATATATATATATATATATATATATATATATATATATATAAAACCTTGGCTAACCTTAGTTTTGCTTCCACCCGAATTCTTCATTCTGAGGTAGGTGAAGCTTGTCACTCCACCTTAGACCTACAGTTGAACGTGGAATCCGAACCACGCCCCACCAGAAGCCCAGCGTCTTAACCACTAGGCTACCCACGGTACCCATTTATCTACCAACCAGTTTTTTATTGTGTGGAAAGATGAAATGAAAAGTTGGGTTTGCTGCGCGCCGCCTGCCGTCACTGGGTCTCGATCCCGGGGCTGATGCATTCCTAGTCAGCAATGCTAACCACTAAATCACTGAGGCGCATTAACAAACTAATATATATATATATATATATATATATATATATATATATATATATATATATATATATATGCACTAAAATCACAGAACAACACGTGATCGTATTAATAAGCAAACAACCACAGGGAAAAGGAAAACGAAACACGAAATCCGAGCGCTTTCGTGATATCTTCACATCTTCAGGGAAAAACAAAAAATAGATGTGGATATATCACGAAAGCGCTCGGATTTTGGGTTTCTTTTTCCTTTTCCCTGTGGTTGTTTGCTTATATATATATATATACCGGGTATGGCAAAAAAAACTAGGCCGCTATTTTAAATGTATATTTTAAACAAATAATGGAAACAAACTTTAAAACAACCTTTTTTTAGTATAGGATCACTTATCTTACACACTATGACACGAGATGTTCAAAATGCCCTCCGTCATTATCCCTACAGAACTCAAGACACATTCGCCACTCGTCGATAGCACTGTTCAGAAATCGTTGGGATATGCTACGCCATTCGTCCACGATTGTAGCTCGAATTTGTCGAACATTTCGGATTTGATGACCATGGCAGTAAACCTTTTCTTTAGTGCTTCCCACTAAATCCCACATTTAAACCCGGGTTGTTGGCCGGCTACATTGCAGGTTCTATGAAATCAGGGGCTGTCTGTCTCAGGTAATCAACTGTGGCTCTAGCGCAATGACAAGATGCTGGAAAACGAAGTTATCACCGCATATTTGTCTAATATCTTGAAAATATGGAATAAGAACATGATTACAGTAATATTCCGAATCCATTCGTATTCCTGGTTCTACAAAAACTATCATTGTCTTTCCGAGTTTTGAAAATGCTGCACCGACCATTACACTAGGAGAAAATCTCTGTTTCTCTTAACATCCTTTCAGGTGTTATATCACGTTTCCTTATGACATCGGCATATACACGATCATTCTGTTTATAAATTGGTTTACTAGCTGTAAATATTTTCTCATCACTAAACCATTTCGTACGAACTGTGCTCGGTGAAAATCTAACGAGTAATTGTTGGCAACATAGCAAGCGATTTTGCTTATGAATGTCAGTTAAAGCTTGTAATGAAACTCGTTTGTATGCCTTCAAGTTTGGGTCAAATTTTGCTATTCGCCGAACACTTTTGTGAGATATTCCTATTTCCATGGCTATTTCATTTGGCGTTAAATGCGCCCCAGGTTCTTCTTGACTCAATATCTTGTCTCTACAAGATCAGTATTTGCTTGTGTTCGAGCCGTTCTAGGCCTCCCACTACCCTTTCTACGTTCTACATCACCAGTTTCCTTCACTTTCTCTATGATATAATTCAAACCAGCTCTAGTCCATGTTTTTTTCGGAAACTCTGTATGTAATTTTCGTGCTCCCCAACCTTTTTTCTAACCAACAACGTTTTTATTAATAACTCGTCTTCACGCGAATACTCCGGCATTATTTCGCAGGTTAAATCAGAAATATGGCCTAGTCCATGGTTTAGCAGCTACTGAAATTTGGGACTGCCTATTCGTGGCCTATAGCTTCGATTTCACGCTTTTTCGAGCGTTAGTACAAACAATTTCTTATAATTGTTTGAAATATACATTCAAAATAGTGGCCTAGTTTTTTTTGCCATACCCGGTATATGTTATTTACTTTATGAGGGTTTGAACGACGGTTCTGTAGCATCCCGCTTCATTTGTAGGATTTGGTGAAGGAGGGAATTGGTTTCCAATCTCCTGTTGTCCTCATCACACAAAGTCAACTGCATAAAAACCACTGAATTCGTTAATAATTTAGATATATAAATGATAAATACATCATGCGTATGTATGTATGTATTGTATGTATGTATATGTATATATACAGTATATATATGTGTGTGTGTGTGTGGTACCATTTATCATCCCGGAAAAGAAGAGCAAGATAATATTAGTGAATATAAGGAATAACTTTAAAAAATCTTCATATTTGGTAAAAGCATTGCTTAAGAGCATTTCATGCAAAAGATGGAGTTTCTAGAAAAATTCAGGTAGGTTTACAGGTCCATCAACATGTACAGTAAGTGGTCCTACATGGTGTGGTAAAACTGCGTTTATGCTTAAAGTTATTAAAGGTAAAGATGTATCGTTCTCAAAGCCTGCACAGTGTACACATCTTTATATAGTGCTATTCAGCCTACCAGCCTATTTTTGACGATTACAAAGATCTTATTCCATAAAGGAATTTATGACGTTGGTCCATTAAAGAATGATACAGTGATTGTGACTGATGATCTTATGCTAGAAATGTATTAAACGATTGCTGAGACGTTAACAGTATTCTTCCACCATCTCAACATAAGCATGTTCTTCATCAACCAAAATCTATTTTTCAAGAACAAATTTATTCGGGAAGTTTCTTTAAACACGCAGTATCTTGTCTTATTCGCTCAACGTGTGGATGTTTCGCAAGTTGGTATATTAGCAAGTCAGATGTTTCCGGGACAGCATATGGCTTCTTGGAAGTTTATAAAGAAGCATCGAGTCGGCGATACGGGTATTTGCTCTGTGATCTTCACCCACGTAACACTTTTAGGGCGTTTCTTGGAACAGACATAGTTTCCAACGAGGTTGAACCAATATACTGTATATACTGTATATGTATAAAAAAATATCTCGCGTCTATAAAAACGTTCCCTCGTCTACCTACATCGTACTCTTCAACGGCTGTTTGCAAAAAACATTGACCCCTGACATTTTAAAATGTATCTGCGAAGTCTGTCTCAATGTTGTAAAATGCAACGTCCCAATGATTGCGTCGCAGAAGGGTCGTTTACGTCGTTACAAGAACATAATAAACACTTGCTCGTGAAAGACAAGCCGTGTCAAAGAAAAAAGGTTTTGTTGTACAAAACGGTGGATCATTCCTACTTGTCCTATTTTCAGTTTTAGCCCCTTTATTATCTAGTTTTATATAACAAAGAAGGTTGTTGTGCTACCTTACGAGATGTACGCTTCACTACAAAATACAAAGCATGAAACATCTCTAGAACCTACTAAAAACAGACTTGAAAGAATGGAGAGCGTATTGATGAATATATTAAATAAATAATTACATCCTGATGAGAAAAGAATTTTATACAAAGAAGCTCTTCAAGAGTAAAAGACTTTAAGAAACCTATGGAGCTACCCGTAGTTATCAAACATAGTGACGATACTGTGCATGTTGAACCTAGAGACGATCAGCCCGAAGACAATGATGAGAACTTCCACCACCTCGAGCAAGTGGAAAAAATAGTCTTCCTAATACATTAAGGAATAAAAGCCCAGGCCTTTTTAATCTATTGAGTGATGATCCAATTCTATAATAGTCTAAATACAGGTGAAGTTATTGCTGAAGGTTTAACGGTACCGGGATCGAACATTATTACCATCATCCATGATTGGGATAGAACACAAGAACATAGAACATAACACAACATCACTAGTGCGCTGAACCTCTGGTCCACTCCGGAGAGGGCGATCGGTTACCTGCGTGCCGCCGGCTTGCTCGATCAGGGTGGGCTGATCGGCTAACCAACAACAACAACAATCAATGATTTGGTAAGAAAGTGGGAGAGACCGCCCTCACCATGGTAGGAACATATTAAAACAAGGTTACAGCAGATGAACATTCCAAAAACATTAATTGGTAACCAAAACAGAATAAAAGTCTGGAACAGACAACTCAAACCCCACACCGGAGTACCTCTCTAACAGGTACATCCGGTTTAAGACCTTTGAAAAAGAGGAGAATTTTCAACGCTCGGCCTTATCCACATGCTTCTAAAATACGTAAGTGGCTGACGTATTAGAGAATCGTTATTACGATATTTCTAACCCCGCTTCTTACGGTGGAGATGAGAGGCTCTACAAAAGTACCGATGCTGAAGAGGTAAAAAAAAGATGCTGAAAATTTTTGTATGAACACGGTACTTATACAGTTCTTAAGAGCCTGTGCGAAGGAGGTTTAAAAGTGCGAAAACAAAATCACCATCGTTGGACAATGTATGGCAGGCAGATTTGACTGATATACAAAGGTGTTCGACGTATAATGATAGTTACAGGCATAATCTATTTATAAATGACGTATTTTCCAGATACTTAAGGGTTGTACTGTACCTCTTTCTAAAGCTACAAACTCTCTGATCTTAAAGGAGAATAGAATCACAGGCTATTTCTGTACAGATTTAAGGAAAGAGTTCATAGGTCATTCTTTTCAAAACATGTTGGCAGAATTTAACATTAGTTATTATAGCAGCAACTCAATGCATAAAGCGTCTTTAGCCGAAAGGGTGCAGCGAACCATGAAGACATGCATACATCGTTATTTTACACACAAAAAAGCAGATACATGGACATTCTGAGTCAGTTATTATCAACCTACAAGCACTCTTATCATTTTCGACGTGTTACAGTAGGATGTAAAAGTCTTTAGTCGTGTACCATGGTGTGAGATACCAACGCGGTAATGGACTCGGTTCGATCTTTTCTTCTATACTACGAACGGCTGTCCCCTTACTAAAGAGTGGTGCCAAATATCTCGGTCGGAAGGTTCTACAACCAGATATTGACACGGTTGAAGATGTGATGGCTGGTGTCAAGCCTAAAAGAGCTTTGAAGAGACAGTTACGTCATACGAGAAATGAGATCATTGTTATTGAGTGAAATGCTAAGAAATAGTTGTGAAAAGGAGAATGCGCGGTAAAAGGTCTAAAAAACGGAAAAGAAAAATGAAACGCCGAGTGAAGAAGAAGACGCAGATGTCACCTCGCAGTGTAAAACGAAAAAGAAAGACTTCTAAAAAAATCAGAGAGATGCTCTAAATGTATGAAGACTAAGGTTGATTTATGTAACTAATATAAACACTAATTTTGTACAGCTATATATCAGAGGTATTTGCGGTTCTGCAGTGTAAGGTATGGTCTCGTAATCGCTCCAAGTAATTCAATATGATGCACCTACAGTAGTTCGCCCACAAAGCGACGAGTGCTGTAAATCAGACCTCTCCCTTTTTAACATCTTAGTACCTACTCAGACATCTATAGAGGATTCCGATTACCTGACGATTAACCTCCTCAACACAGTTGGATCGTGGACCGCCCCTGTAGAATTTGTTATACCCAGCACTGGCTCATTCTTTTACGTTCCCAGCGATATAAATCTGTATGCAAACTTTCGAATAGCACACTCTGATGGTGCAGATTGTGAGGATGATTATCCAGTCTATCATGAAACTAATTTTCTGCATACAATGATTGGTCAGTGTGATGTATATTTAAATCAATTGAATGTCTCTGCAGGTTTCAATTATTATCGTACCGCACATACTTAGAAAATGTTCTAAATTATTCAAAAGACGCCAAGGAAACCCATTTGCGAGTCTCAGGGTATTATATCCCTGAAGCAGAAAAGGATGTAAAAGAAAAATTTAAAAACTCGATTTTTTTTTGGATTGTTCCGCACATCTACAGGTAGGGGAAAGATCTTTAAGGATTTTATACATACAACTATTTAGTTAACAAAATTATACTGATAAGTGTTCAAATGATGAAAAAATCAAACAAAAAATCTAAGAATTTTATTCATACAAATATTTTATTAAATTGTAATTTAATCTTCAAAGAGTTCTCCATCCACTGTGATACATTTGTAGATTCTCTGTGAAAATCTTATTTTTTCTTCTGAACATATCGAGTAGGATCCTTTTCAGTTCTTCATCTACTGTATTCTGCGGCCAAGGGCATTCACATTTGGATAGATGAAACCAGGAGTGTAGAGTTTGTCACGCAAATAAGCCCAAAGCCAGAAATCACATGGGGTTAAATCCGAAGGTGGGCAGGACCGAGTTCCAAAAGGACCGAATTCCAGGAACTCGGTCATTTTTAAGGACCGTGAGCGGGAAAGTCGGTCTTTTCTCAGTGAGGACCGAAATGAGGAGCGACGGTCCATTTTTAAGCAATTCCGGACGGTTTTTTTAGTGATTTTAGTGTGTTTAGTGATTACTGGAAGTTCTAAAGAGATGGAAACTCAAGCATTTACTTAATAACTTTTTTCATCATATTATGTATTGTATTAATTATAATTTACGTATAAAAATTAAAGATTTCGGTGTCTTTAATTTCATTTTTCATTTTAATCAAATTTTTCACTATATTATATATAAGGACCGAGGACCGAGTCGTTCCTAGGTCCTATCTTCAAAAGGACCGTGACCTGGACCGTCGGTCCAGTTTGAGGCAAGGACCGGGACCTGGACCGTCGGTCCTTTTTGAGGCCCGGGTGCCCACCTTTGGTTAAATCATGTGATCTGGCCATCTTCCTTCAAGGTTCGTATCCAGAATCTTACTGGAAGCTGCAGAGTAATGTGGCGGCGCCCCATCATGTTGTTAAGGGCAATTCCTGCTAACGGTCCAACACCATTAGTAAACTGTGCCAAAAATTTGTGTCTCAATACCTGCAATAGCGTTTTCAATCCATCGTATCTCTCGATATGTCAAAGGAAACGAGTCCTCAATAACCAATGTACGCCCAAACTGTTAGTGTAGCCGTTTTAACGGGTTTACCCAACCGTATTTTGGGATTTTTTTGTCCAGTAGTGAACGTTGTGTTTGTTTCCTTTTACTCGTTAAACTGAAGACACATTCATCTGAAAATTTGATCTTTCGAACGAAATATGGATCACTGTTGAACACTTTCGTTTCATTATTTCAGCAAACTGCAGCCGTCTATCAGAATCATCGTCGTATATGAGTTGAGAGTAAATGGGTTTGTAATCGTGGTGCCCCCTGTGATTTCAGTAATTTTGCTACTGAAAATTTGAAATTTTTTTTTATGTAGTAAGGAGGGGACCAAGGGTGAGCGCCCGCAAAAGTAACCCCTCCACAGAAGACAGAGAGAGCAAGGTTTCCAACAAGGTTTCCAAGGCCAATGATGCCATTCTCTTTTGTTTTTAATAGAAATTTTGAAAAGGTTGTTGAGTGTGTAAAATGCATGTATATGTAGGGAGGAACAGAAGAAGTGTATGTTTGAGAGCAAGCTGGACTGCTCACAGGGTAGACAAGACACGGAAAAAGATCAGCTAAGTAGGACAGTGACAGGAGAAACGGGAGTTCCAGCACTCCCTGTCTCCTGCTTAATATCCACCCCGGAGTACTTCCCTGGTCGATTGGTGTCTACAATCTCCTCCAATACCCAATTCCTCTGCTACTTTTCTCACTGAAGTTGTTGGATCGACTTAGAAAGTGGCGAGGACATTTTTGTTGTTGTTGTCTCCTGTCGCCGTTACTGGTCTTCCGCTTCTTGGACGATCTTTTACCAGGTTCCCTGTTTCCAAAAGTTTGAGCTTCCAGTATCGAAGAGTGGTTGCATTTGGTGGTAGTTTATTATATTTTCAAATAAACGCAAACTTTCTTCACACTTATTGTAAGAAATAGTCTACGATACAAGATACACTTTTTCTTCATTGCTGTATTCCATCCTTACTGACATGGCGCTGATTGGGGCTAGGGCGTTGGACCTTCCTCTTCTATACTAGTGTCATTCCTGGCCTTGTATAGTTGCTTTGAAAAGTATCGCATACACTGCAGTGATATCATTGGAATTTATTTATTATTAACAAATAAATTATTTATATGTATAAAATCCTTTAAGACTTTTCTCCCACCCTGTACATAACGAGAATGCTTTTACGGCTCTGTATAGCGAGAAATAAATACTGTATGTTTGTGCATGAAAAATATATAGAGCGAATAAACATTCAAATGATAATTATGTCTTGTGATCTTATTTAATATTTGCATGCGGGGTACTATTTCTAAAATTGAAAAGCCACTACTATATATTTATACAGGGTGTTATCAAATTATGTTTCATAAATTAGTATACATATTCAGGACATCAACGTGAACAAAAAAGTTCCTTTTAACATAAATCCGCAATCGCTTCGTTTCCGAGATACATTGCTTTTTTTGCCGAAGACGATGCTATTCTCTGTTCACCTATTGTATGCTTTCGAGATATATCAGAGAACAATAAAATTATTATTATTATCATCATCATTATTATTATTATTATTATTATTATTTTTCAAGTTATGAAAAGTATTGCTTCTATCTTTTCTAGAGTGTAATGCGTCGGAAATGAAGTGGCTCGTGCTTGTTATGATCGAGATAAAAGTCCCGTCATAATAATAAAGATAATAATAATAATAATAATAATAATTTTATTGTTCTCTATTATATCTCGAATCCCTCGGCCTCGGGATTGAGACCCAGTGAAGGCAGGCGGCGCGCAGCGAAACCGAGCTGTTTATACTTCTACACAATAAAAAATGGTTTCTAGATAAATGTGTACCCTGGGTAGCCTAGTGGTTAAGACGCTAGGCTGCTGGTGGGGCGTGGTTCGGATTCCACGTTAAACTGTAGGTCTAAAGTGGAGTGACAAGCTTGACCTTCATCAGAATGAAAAATTCGGGCGGAAGCAAAACCAAGGTTAACCAGGGTTATAAACATTTTAGCTCTCACACTGAGGTCAGGGTTTCGACTCCCGATGGTGCATAACCGAATTATTGTACTCTAAACATCTGATAATTTTAATTAGATATTTAAAATGTTTTAAGATATATATATATATATATATAAACTGCTCTGTCCAAACATGCCCATATAAAAAAGAAGACATTAGACAGCTAGAAGAGATTCAGAGAAGCTTCACAGCCAAGATCAATGGCGCAAAGAACTAAATTACTGGGAAAGGTTACGCGAATTAAACCTATATTCACTGGAAAGGAGGAGAGAGAGATACACCATTATTTACACCTGGAAAATAATGGAGAAACTGGTCCCTAATCTTACTTTGAACCCTGTAACTCCCCAAACAACAGTCGAAAGTAGAAAAGGAAGACTGTGTCGTGTTCCCAAATTAAAGGCTAGACAGAAAGAAAATAGTTTTGTTGTGAGGGGACCAAGACTGTTTAATCAGCTGCCCAAAGACCTAAGGAACACGAATGGTGTTGCGGTGGACATCTTCAAAAGAAGATTAGACGCCTGGCTCAGAACAATCCCCCATGAGCCGGGCGTACCTGGCTATGTGAAGTGGAGAGTACAAGAAACCAATTCACTACGTCACCAGGCCAACTCTAGAGGAGGGGCGACAAGCTTGACCTTCGTGAAATGAGGAATCATCTCACGGAACATTTGAAAGGTTGAAAGGTTATGAGGCGTCGCACGACACAATGACAGATGTGGCAAAACAAAGTTTTGAGGAAAACGGGTTTAAAGTCTGCTCATAGTGAAAGGACGAAGGCAGATGTTGATTAGATTCTACCTGAGAGCTATTAGAATATGTAGCGAGGAGTATCTGGTGAATCTGAATACATCAGGGAAGCGTTTGGAAAGTTAGGTTATCCCGAAGGATTAATAGTTAAACTAAAGAAAAAAGCAATTAATATATCAGAACGGCGTGGAGGTGAGATTAAAAATAATGTAGATAAGGAGTATATAACGGTTCCGCATTCAAGAGGAGCCCAAATTATCGATAAATTCCTAAGAGGAGCGGGAGTTTATATAGCCAATTCTTTGGGGAGAAAGATAGGCGATATGGTGAGGACGAAACAAAATGAGTATATTAATGAACGTAGTGTAGTTTACGAGATTCCATGTAATGGCTGTTCTGCCGTTTATTATGGGGAGTCAGGGCGCGGCTTACACAAAAGCCTCTATGAACATAAAGCAGACACGTGTCTACATCGAACATCAACTCACTCATCTTCCACGCAGGTAGGTACGGACACCTGCCAAATTGGCAAGAAGCTAAGATCATTCATAAAGGACTAGATAAGATGAGGAAAGCAATTGAAGCTGCTTATATAACTTCAGGAAACGTGGTAAATCATAGAGAGGGATTTATGTGTTTAGCCAAAATAACGGGAAAAATTATGGTGAAGTTAGCAGAAAGGGGCGGGGCCAAGGAGTATCAACGGTAACCAGCCAATCAGGTGAAGCCACGAGTGTTCGTCCAGTAGGTTTGGAAAAGATCGTCAGCATTTGAATACTGTGTGCTTAACTCATATTTTCATTCTGTGTGAGCAAGGCTTTGTGCCGAAACGTAATGGAATATAACTCCATCTCTTATATGTGTATTTTTCTATAATAATGGTGTATCTCTCTCTCCTCCTTTCCAGTGAATATAGGTTTAATTCGCGTAACCTTTCCCAGTAATTTAGTTCTTTGCGCCATTGATCTTGGCTGTGAAGCTTCTCTGAATCTCTTCTAGCTGTCTAATGTCTACTACCCTTAAATAGCTCAATAGTCTAAAGTATTCGCTAATCCTCACTTATTATCTGTAATAAAAATCAACTGAAAATAACTAAATTAAAGTTAATTATACTGGCCAACATGTATTTTCCATCAGCTGTAATTATGGGTGGGCTAGATAGCTGTTAGGACGCTGATTCCAAATCTGTTTTCGGCTTTCCTCTAGCACGTCTAGTTTTCGAGATGAGACCGATCATAATATAGTATATATAATAAATATAATATACGAGTAAATATAATATAATACTATATATAATATGCATATAACTATATATAATATAATATATAATACTACAGGATATATACGCCTTTGGTTAACCTTTGGTCAGCTTCCTCCCGAATTGTTCATTCTGACGAAGGTCAAGCTTTTCATTCCACCTTAGACGTACAGTTTAACGTGGAATCCGATCCACGCCACACCAGCAGCCCAGCGTCTTAACCACTATACCACCCAGGGTACCCATTTATCTACCAACCAGCTGGATTTTGCTGCGCGCCGGCTACGGTCACCGTGTCGCGATCCCGGGGCCGATGGATTCGTAGTCAGCGATGCTAACCACTACACCAACGACAATATATAATATGCGTCCTTTATACATGTAGCGGAGTACTTTGTCGTTGCAGCTTAGGTGTAGGTTATTGTTTTACCGTTTCTGTACCCTCATGTATGGCATTTTTTCGTTTCAACTTAGGCTTTCCTCATGTCTCGAAAGTGTAAAAATCACCCCGACAATTTCTGTTACGTGTGCGGCTCGTTCGCGACTAAATCGCAACGGCCTACAATCACGATGGATCTTCGGAAAACTTACCGGCTATACTTCGGCTGTCCACTAGGCGACCAAGATAAGGCGTGGGCGCCACATGTTATCTGTACCGCTTGTTCGAATGGATTACGTGACTGGTTGAACCAAAGGAAAAAGTCGAAGCCGTTCGCTATACCCATGATATGGAGGAAGCCGAGAGACCATCATGGCGATTGTTACTTCTGCAATGTTAACATAACTGGATTCTCCGTGAAGAACAAGCATAACATCGTTTATCCGAACGTAGACTCCGCGATCAGACCGATCCCTCACGATGACACGATGCCGATTCCGGTACCTCTACAGCATGGACTCGATTCTATAGAAGACGAAAGGGAATCCGACGAAGTTGCGATTGGCGGAGATGCGGGATCTTCGGCCGATCTTGACTACACACCTGACGAAGAGCAATCGGGGCCGGAGAGGCTTACCCAAAACAAGTTGAGTGACCTCATTAGAGACCTAGCCCTCTCCAAAGAGAAATCAGAACTTCTCTCCTCGAGACTCAAGCAGAAACACTTATTTGAGAAGAACGTCCGAGTGTGTCACTATCGAAAACGAAACCATGATTTGGCGACATTCTTTACAGTAGACGCTCCGCTCTGCTATTGCCATGATACCAATGGTCTTTTCGAGAACTTGTCACAGGTATACACACCATCTGAGTGGCGCCTCTTCATTGATTCTTCACAGCGAAGCTTGAAAGCGGTTCTCTGCATAACGGGAACTTAAAGCCGTCCATCCCAATCGCCCACTCCGTTCATCTAAAGAAGACGTACAATAACATGAATATACTACTCGAAGCAATCCAGTACAACACTCATCAATGGAATATCTGTGGCGATCTCAGAGTCATTGGTATGTTAATGGGCATGCAAGGAGACTTCACGAAATACTGTTGTTTCCTCTGCCTATGGGACAGCCGTGCTACCGCGGATCATTACATCAGACGTGACTGGCATCAAAGAAGCACATACGAGCCAGGAACGGCAGTGTCCAGTGTGTTCCTTTAGTTGATCGAAAGAAGATTTCCCTGCCATCTCTCCACATTAAGTTCGGGTTAATGAAAAATTTTGTGAAAGCGATGGGTAAGGCGAATTCGAGAGGGTTTCGATACCTTGTTGAGAAATTTTCAAACATCAGTGCCGCGAAATTGAAAGAGGGAATCTTTGTGGGGCCCCAAATTAGGGAGGTTCTGCAGGATGAAGGCTTTGAAGAAAGCGTCAATGCCTTAGAACTAAAAGCATGGCAGGCTTTCAAATGGATTTGTGGAAACTTCTTGGGTAACCACAAGTCTCCCGCATACAAAGATGGAGTTCAGAAACTGCTCGATGCATATCAAGAAATGGGCTTTCGCATGTCCTTGAAAATACATTTTTTACATTCGCATCTAGATTTCTTTCTCAAAAACCTTGGCGCAGTGAGTGACAAACAGGGGGAACGCTTTCATCAAGACAGCCAGTCAGTGGAAAATCGCTACCAAGGTTTCTGGAACGAAAGTCTGCTGGCAGACTACTGCTGGATGTTGGAGCGGGACAATCCGGACAAGGTTTACAAAAGAAAATCATACTCGCAACGTTTTTAGGTTGGTGTACATTCCTTTTTATGAATAAAGTTGTACTTTTACGATAAATTGTACTGAAATTAACACAAATTATATTTCGCTAACTAGATGTGCTAGAGGAAAACCGAAAACAGATTTGGAATCAGCGTATAAGACCGGTCTAGAAAAGTGTGTACACATCTTTGATGAGAGAAAAAAGTTCGATTTTGTCGACGAGTGTTATTTAGAGAGGAAGGTATACAACTATATTCCAATCATCCCTAAAGTTGGCATATTGCATTTGCTACAAAGTATAGCTTCTATCATACTATCACTAACGGCCTGGAGAGATAATGAAATCATAACAATATAGCATCTAAAGTTATAACATTCCTAAGGGTCTAGAGAAGTAATAAAATCACATATGGCATTGCATCAGAAGGCTAAAGTATTCTCCTAAAATATTTTATTCTATAATATACAGTATATATATATATATATATATATATATATATATGTATATATATATACTGTATATGATGCAATCCCACAAAGAAAACGAAAAATGATTCCAAGGCCTTTCGTGTATTCAGAAGTACCCCTAACCCCATTGCCACTGGCTCACCCCCCTTTTCCTCCCTCTCCCCATCCTCCATATCCCATTTCCCATTTCCCCATCTATCATTATCCCCACACCTCCTCTCCCTAAATGAACCTATACTACTAGATAGAGATAGTGACAACACCTGTAATTGGTTAAAACTGGCCAATCACGGTTGTGTTTTCAAACGTTTATGGACGTTATGGCTTTGAAATGAGCATAAAAAAATGGTAGAAGCAAAGTTTTAATCTATACAATACCCTAACTTACTGGTTATATTTTAAGGGTTTTGAACACATGGGAAGGTTAGGGAAAGAGGTTACATATGTAATTTGCTGCCAACCCTAAGGGATTTAGTTGTTATTTAATTGTTTGTTACTCCTTTATATAAGTTATTAATCGGGTTGTTCTTAATGAACTTCAATTTAATTTTGAACGAAGAAAAAGATAATTGAAAAGATACGTATGATTTCATATGAAAATATTTATTTAAGAGTCACCGTTTCAGGCCTTCACTTTCCTCATGAGTAAAATTGTTTACAAACTGAATTACAAGATAATTTTCTCTATTGGAAACTGACTGGAAAAAAGTGAAGTTTTATAAGTTAACAAAACGTTCTTTTCTAATATTTAATTCGTAAAATGTAATTTCAAATAATGTAAAATGAATACAATTTTTCTGTATTTAAGTTTGGTTTGTTTTTCTTTATAAACACTGATTCTAGAATTAAAGGTTGTTGTTTTATCATATAAATTCTACAGACTTTAGTTTTCATAAAGAAATCTAATTTTTTAAGTCTTACTTTAATAATGAGCGATTCACAGTAAGGATTTATTGGATACAAATGTCTCTTATTTTCTGAATTCATATTATCTTCCTAAAACTGTTATTATTATTATTACTCTCTCTAAAGAAAGAATTTGTTTATCCCTACCTCACTTCAGAACTTTAAATACTCCACTAATGAAAGACTTCGGAAAAACCTTTACAGAGTTCTTTCCATGCAACTACTTTCTTTTTTGTTTCACGAAACCTTTAACTTTCGATTCCATCTTTGAATGCAAAGGCACAATTCCACTTTTGATGAATCTTCAACTATTTTATGAATTTACTCGTCTTCCTCGTAAAAATGGATCCTCCAAGAAATGGGACTTTAGTAAACGTAAAAAAAAACGTTTAGAAAAAGACAATAAAACGTTTATGACGTTTACTAAATGTTCCATTTCTTGCGAGGAAATACTATACATCGGTTGCACGTCCAGACTCCTTAACCCTTTAATGACGGATGGTACCTTAAGGTCCACCAGAAATAATAATATAAATTGTACAATGCTTCGTTTCTATAAATGTTTCTACATGTTTATATATAGATGTCATTTAGTTGTCGGGAAAGGAACCCAAAATGTGTATCATTTCAGTGACTAGTTACTAAAATATTTAGTTTTGAATAATAATAAAACCTATACGTTCTGGTAACAAGAGTGACCGCATATGCTGCGGACTAGTCCTTAAAGGGTTAAAGTATAAGTCGCGTAGAAGCGTCACTATTATTATTATACGAGAATGCCTCTTACTAACTTCATATCATTAACACGCGTAATGAAACTAATAGATGTGGATATAAAGTGGTCTATAAATAGTTTGAAAAGCTTTCTTCATCTAACGGCAAAGAAGACCTTTTAATTATGGAATCAATATTTGTAAAGAAAACGAAATCAAACTTAAATATGGATAAACCTTCCATTCTTTTATATATTATTTGAAATAAAAATTTACCAACTAAATAATTATTAAAAAGCAAAGTTTTGCCAATTTTTAAAAATCCACATTTTTTTAAAAATCTGTTTCTAATACGGAAAATTATTTTCTTATTCATTTTCAAAACCAATTTTAGGTCATGAGAATGGACCAAGGTGGTCCGAAACGTTGACTGTTAGGTATATATTTTCATATGATATCACGCAATCTTTTTATTAAAAACTAAATTGAAGTTCGTTGGGAACAATCCAATTAACAGGTTATATACTCGTATATACACACACACACACACACAACGTGTATATATATACACATATACACACACACGTGTGTGTGTGTGTGTGTGTATACGAGTATACACACACACACACACACACGTGTATATATATATATATACACATATATATACACACGTGTGTGTGTGTGTGTGTGTATACGAGTATACACACACACACATCTATATATATATATATATATATATACAGGGTGTCCCGTAAGTCTGGACCCATAGGGAAAATAATAAATTACAAAATAGTCCAAAAATTTATTACATAATCTGTTCAAGTGTCCGCCGTTGTGTCGCACACATAGTTGAAGACGCAATCTCCACTGCGACAGCACTTTCTGAATCACAGTCGCAGAAATTTCTTGACACGCCTCCACAATGCGTGCTTTAAGGTGGAAAATGTTCTGAAGTTTGACCTCGTACACTTTGGCTTTCAAGTGGCCCCACAAATAAAAACATAATAAAAAATAATAAAAAAATAATAATAATAAAATAATAATAATAACATAATAAAAAAATATATTATAAATCCCTATGGGTCCAGACTTACGGGACACCCTGTATATATATATATTATGAAGAAGGAAACCACTTCTTCGCGACAGTACGTTATTTTACGTCGTATATAATTATATATGTATATTAGTGATGTAGCGGTTGTCATTTTTCATAGCTCTGCGGTTGCGGAGCTTACAAATAGAGCTCCGTGCGATGGCGGTTGCGGTTATGTACCCTATAACATCATATTACCTAAGAATAAACAACAATAAAATATCGCGTTTTATCCACACTTTTCACAGTCTACAATATAATGACTATAATCTAACTGTAAAAGTGTTTCCAGGATGCGAGACGAGGACCCAACGCTCTTTGCATCCCACCAACCATTTTTCCCAACCACCGCCCATTCGAAAGTGGTGTATATGTCCCCCTTCAGCCTATTCCTTTATTCACCGTAGATGATCCCTGCTCCACTAAATAATTGTTCACTCGGAACACTTAAGGGAGGACATCCAAGGTATGTCCGAGCCAGTTTGCTCAAATTTTTGTATTTCTTTTGATTTGACCTCCACCAAGCCAAAGCATCATCATCTTATCCAATCCTTTTCGCTTTGGGGTATTTCTCGATCATTTTTTTGCGAGTCTCTGCTGGACTCAGTTTCGGTCTCGTCATCACTACTGGAAGCCAATAGAGCACTCACTGAGTCCTTATTGTTACTGATTTACTCGTACAAGTTGATGCCTGGCCTAAATCAATCAGTGGTTTCTTTGCCGGTGGTTCACTGGTTGTCTCCGAGTCCGATGATGTTTGAGTTTTGTCCATTTCATCATAAAGATATCCCAATTTTTTCTGAAAACCTTTTGTGATATGTGAAGCGGAAAAAAATTTTACTTTGTACCTTGGATCCAAATAGGTAGCCAAAGAATACACGTCATTTGGTTCTAGGCCATCAAATCTCCTTGCTAGCTCTGTGCGCATTATCTCCTTCATTGTTTTGATTCCACGATCAGCTTCAGAATCACCACTTCGAGGTTGCAGCACATTTTTCAAGGAAACGACGAGGGGAATAACCTCAGATATGGAAGAGGTAGAACTAAATTTTTTTGTGATATCATCGAATGGTTCCAGCACAGCCGCACAGTTTCACAAGAGAGTGAAGTTGACGTTAGTGAGTTGTTGCATTTTGGAGTTAGTAGCGCTACATAGGCTCAATGGTTCCTTCAACTTCAGTGTTCTCTGCATCATGTGATAAGTGTTGTTCCACCGTGTGGCATGAATGACCAAGTTCAGGTTGATCTAAGCGTTTCTGAATTTTTTTAACTTATCCTGCGCCATCGTAGAATGGTTGAAATGATTAGCGATGGATCGAAGTTTAGCTAACAAGTCACTGAGAGATTTTTGTGAGGATAATCCACTTTTGATCACAAGTTGTAGTTTGTGAACAGTGCAATCGATATTATGGACGCCAATGAGAAACCTAGCTTTTATCACGTTTGCTCCTGAGTCGCGCATTACACAATGGATGGATGAATGGGAAATATCCCACTTCTGAAGCATCTGCTCAAATTTTTCTGACGAGTATTTTCCAGTGCGGCGATCTTCAAGTGGCATTACGCTGAGCACCAAAGTGGTTCTCTTGAAGTCTTGATTCACTGCATGGCATGTCAAAGAGAGTAAAGACACTCCAGCAGACGTGTCTGACCATGCATCCGTTGTCAATGATACTTTCGAATCTTTTAGAGGCTCAATAATTTGGAACACTTTCTTTTAAACAGTCATAGATAATTATCTTTGCACACAAGATCAGTGTAGAATTGACGCTGTTTCACTTTATACTGTGGAGCTGTTTCAGCCATGAGTCTCATGAAACCTAAGTCCTCAACGTGGCTGAATGGCAAGTCATCCATTATTATGATTTCGGCTATGAGATAGTCCAGTGATTTTGATTTGGAATGATTCGCATCCCAAATTTTGACTTTTTCGAAGCAACTTTCAATTGTCTGATTCTTTTCTTTCACTGCACACTTCATTTCCTGTAGGGGTGTAAGAGACACTTGATTCCTTTTTCTTCTTTGACTGTTCATTAGCTTCATTTTCACTAGATATCACTTCATTATATTCCTTCTCGTGCATTGAACGCGGATGGGTTTTTAAGTTAGTGGTACTCCTTCCCTTTCGTGAATAGTTCTTATTACATATCTACAGAAGCTAAGGCTAACAAAGACCCTAAGATCCACTCTAAGGTTAGCCCGAGAGAAAGAAGAGAGTAGGGGGTTAAAAGAAGAGAATAAGGGGTTAAGTAAGTGGCAAAACCTATCATTCGTGGTTTAACATTCACTCAGAAAAAGAGAAAGAAAGACTCACCATCATCATCCGCCAGCCACTGCCGACAAGTCGGAAAAATAGTCGAAGAAAATAGGAAAGGGGTGCAAGAGGAAAAGAAGTAAAATAAGAAAGCTTACAAACCATGCAAACACAGTCTTAACTCAAACACTGTCGTCATACCATGCAAACTACAGACATGCAAGTAAAGAGAAAAAAAAGTATGAAGAATATAACAAAAAGTGGGTTAGTCTATGCTACGAGCTACATCTAAGCAGTGGTGGGCACCGTTAACCAAAAAGTTAACTTCGATAACGATAATCCGTTAACCCCAATTTTTAACTCCGATAACGATAATCCGATAATTTTACTACAAAGTTAACGGAAGTTAACGATAATCCGTTAACGATAACTATTTCTTTACTAACATTTAAAAAAATCAAGGAAAAAAGCTTTAAAACCCATAGAAAATGTTTATTTATGCAAAATCCAACAATAAATAGGTATTTAACTGTATTTTTATCAAGTTTTGCAACTTTTTTGCTTAATAACTTTTTTTTTTTTAATAAAAAATGTACTGATTACATGTTTTGAAACCCTTGTAACCACTAACCATTAACTAAATTTTAATTTACCAGAGAATTATTATGGCGGGAACTGAAGTTATGGCGGTTTGAATTCATTCGCGGAGCGGTGATCTTCCGTGAATGACTCCTCGCAGTTAACGTGTTAACGGACTTTAACAGACTAAATATCGAGTTATCGGAAGTTAACTGGTCCGATAACGATAAATGGAAATTAACTTCCGTTAATAGTCCGTTAAAAAAAGTTAACTTCGTTAATTAACTGTTATCGGATTAACGCTTTAGTGCCCAACACTGCATCTAAGTTCGTGTTAGTCTAATTTTTTTTTATTGCTGGCATATCACACGCTGGCATTTCACAAGCTGGCATTAATCGTAAACAGACTCAAACCTCGACCATTACCCCCAGAGCTCCTGTTGCTAATTGTTTTATTATTTTAAACGATGTTAATATTTTTAAAATGCCTATCTAAACCGTTCTTAAACATATTAACGCTGGTAGAGATCACGACGGAGGCGGAAAGATTATTCTATTTATCAATTACTTTAAACGTAAAGTTTTTAGCGATATTAGTAATGAAACGTCTGCCACGTAATTTAAATCCGTTATTACGAGTTTTGCTATTATCGAAAATGAGCAATCTGTCAAAATTTACGTTATCGATCTTATTAACGAATTTGAAAACTTCAATAAGTTCCCCCCTTAATCTCCTAGTTTCGAGTGAATGCAAGTCTAACTCTTTAATCCTATCTTCGTAAGACTTGTTGTGTAGTGACGGAATTAGTTTCGTGGCGCGTCGCTGAACCCTTTCCAACCGATCAATATTCTCACGTAAATACGGGCACCAAAACTGAACAGCATATTCTAAGTAAGGCCTGACTAGGGACTTCTAAAGGGCCAATATAATATTCTTCGAGTTAAATTCGAAATTACGCGCTATGAAGCCTAACATCCTATTAGCTTTTGCGCAAGACTCCAGGCACTGGTTCCTAACTTTTAAATCCTTAGATACGCTTACACCTAAATCTACTTCTTCGTCAACGCTCGCTAACTGTGATCATCCATCGTGTACGTGTAATTGTTGTTATGAGAACCTATATGCATAACTTTACATTTGTCTACGTTAAATTGCATCTGCCACTTATCCGTCCACTACATAATCCTATTTACATCGTCTTGGAGCCTATTTCTATCGTCCACGTTAACAACTTTACCGCCTATTTTAGTATCGTCCGCGAATTTTTACACGTTACTGGTCAAGCCTACATCTATGTCGTAAATATAGATTACGAATAGCAATGGGCCTAACACTGAACCCTGAGGGACCCCTCTACCTACATCCAACCACCCCGATTCACTACCATTAACAACGACCCTCTGTTTTCTGGCACGAAGCCATTCCTCTAACCAGTTAGCTACCTGACCGCGTATACTGTGCGCTTTAACCTTCGCAATTAATCTTCTATGCGGAACTGTATCGAACGCTTTTTTAAAGTCTAAATAAATAACGTCAGCTGCTCTATGCCTATCGTATTCGCGCACTATTTCGTTATAAAACTCTAACAAATTAGTTAAACAAGATTTATGGAGTCGAAATCCATGCTGACTACTATTAATCAAATCGCGACTCTCTAAGTGATTGACGATGCGATCCCTAACTATGGATTTCAAAAGCTTACCGACAAGTGACGTTAAGCTAATGGGCCTATAATTGCTAGCTACTGTGCGGTCACCTTTTTTAAAAGCGGGCGTAACGTTGGCTAATTTGAAGCCTTCAGGGATAATCCCCGCTTCCAATGACTTATTAAATATTTTTGTTAATGGGCCTAGATAACGTCTTTCAAATCTTTCAAATGTCTAGGATAAAGCGCGTCAGGGCCTGGAGCCTTTCTAACTTTTAGCTTATCGATATAATACGCAATCTCATCCTCGTAAACAGTGATTTCATTCAAAATAGTCTCGCTACTAAATGGAAAGATATCGTCTACGTCGGGGACATTATTTACGTCTTCTACGGTGAAAACTGTCGCAAAAAGTTGTTAAAAATACCCGCCATCGCCTGAGCGTCGGAACCCAAAGCGCCGTTAGCGTCCACTAGAGGGCCTATGTTATCTTTTATCGGCTTACGATTATTCACGTAGTAAAAAAACTTTTTTGGATTATGTTTACTATCCGCAGCTACAAGTATCTCAAAATTACGCTTAGCATTCCTAACGCATCTTTTAACCTGACGTCTAAGCTCGATATATCTATTAAAGTTAGCTACCGTGCCACTGCGCTTATTAAGTCTATACGCACTGTTACGCTCGTTTATGAACTCACCTATTTCCCTAGTCCACCACTTGGGCCTACCATGATTACTAGCGAGCGGAATAAACTCCCTTTCGATATTCAAAAAACTTTCTTTAAATGCTTCCCAATGAAAATTTGCGTCATTACCCATAAATAAATTATCCCAGTCCACTATTCTCATCCTATCCGCAAAACTATAAAAATTAGCCCTACGAAAATCAGGGACTTCTGTTACGTTAGTATCCTTACTGTTTTCTATCAATAGCTTAAACCTAATAATTTGGTGATCACTACATCCCAAACTCTCACCTATCTCTAAACCTTGGACTATATTTTCGTCGTTCGTCATCACCACGTCTGAAATATTGCCACCGCGTGTTTGCTTTGGTAACCATCTGTCGTAAAAAATTATCTTCCATAAACTGAATCAGTTTCAAACCCTCATTATTACCAGTAAAAGTCTCGTAATTAATGTTAGGGCAATTAAAGTCTCCGACAACTATACTATCCCAATTATTAATAAAGTTACTAAGACGTGTGTAAAATCTAGTATCGGTATCGAGGGGTTGAACGGGAGGTCTATAAACAACAACGAAATTAAAGCTAATACTACGCGCCCTAACTTCTACGCATATCGCATTAATTGCTGCCGGAAAATCTATCTTAACCTCGAGAGCCCTAAGGGAATTATGAATGTACAACAAAACGCCGCCACCAATCCTACGTAACCTATTATTAGTAAAAAGTTTAAAACTCGCTATATCAAGTTCACCCAACAAGTCCCGAGTTTCGGTATTTAACCACGTTTCGGTTATAGGAACTTTATCGTAGTTCCCTGAATAAATTATCGCCTTAATTCGTTCAGTTTACTTCTAATTCTACGCGCGTTACAATAAAAGACGTTTAAATTATTTTTTACCACGGATCGGCGTTTTAAACTGTTTTTCACGCCGGGCCCGCGTTTCCCGAACCCACAACGTTTAAAGAGGGCTTCGACCTATACAGCTTTCGAACGTTCTCATCGTTAACCTACCTAGCCGAGCATTCCGTATTTCATTGAAATGCACCCCATCTTTTATAAAAAAGGCTAGGATCACTAAATTCTAACCACAACTTTTTGAAGGGTACATTTTCCTGAGCACAAATCTCTTCCAGTTTAGCGTTCAAAAATATTGTTTTTGACGTAATCCTAAAATTTAAATCGTGCCTCGGGGTAATACCTAGAACTAAAGACCTCTCTGACCTTGCCTTCAGGCACCTAATTAACCCCCTGTATCTCTCCAAAAGGTCAGGCACTCTCGTATCGGGCCTATACGAGTCGTTGCCCCCTACCATCGTCACCAACATCGAGTGACGGAAAGCAACATCAATCCTATCTACTTCGTCCCTAATTCTGTCAACCCTGATCCCTGGTAGATTGACCCTCCTCCTCTTGGTTAGATTCCGTTCAACGAACTCTTTATCCATATGACGCACTAAGGAGTCCCCAATTAAAATCGTTTTCCCCTCGTTTCACATCCCTATCCAACTGGGCGAAAGGGTTCGAAACCTCGATGTGGGGGGGGGGTATTCCTTTCATCTAACGTACATGGCCTAGCTCCACCCTTAACTACTCTAAATCCCTCCTCGTCTACTAATCTCGAACCAACCTTAACCCCTTCCTCAACTCTATCTAACCTTCCCGATAAGCTACCTATACTAGAAACTAGGTTCCTAACCTTACCCTCCAACTTACTAACGTCTTTAACGTTAGTATAGGTTCGGCCTTCGTCAACTGTAAGCCTACCCCTGCCCTCATGAAGCGTTGCAAGTCTTTCCGTCACTTCGCGTATACTACGTTTTAAATGAACTATCGCTTCGCTTAACTCACAGAAGAAACAAACCGATCTCTCGGTAATCGCCATAGGACCGCCGTTGTAATCTTTAAAATCTGTGTACCACCGATTAACCCCACACCTAGCACACGACGCTTTCTGCGACGGCATCGCGCAAGTTAAGGTAGTTAACGTTTATAACCGTCACAAGTTTAAATTAAATTAAGCCGGCACGCTATGAAAACTTTTAAATCGCTAAAAACCACTAATATTCAGTTACTTAACTATAACAATGTGAATATAAACGCAAGTATATAAAATTCAGAACTTTCCAACAGTAAATTTATCTGCAATATCCCAAAGTAGAAACAATATCAGAGAGCCCAGGGAATGCGTCGCTCAGTAAGGAGTCTGGCTGACGAATGACACACTTCCCTACATCGCTTGACACTCTCGAGAAGTACTTCCACACTGCACTCGTAGATCGCTCCATGATGGTTGCACCACAGTCTAACATTTTACTAAATGGGTTGAAGCACGTACAAAGGTAGCGACGGAGAGCTATCGCAACACAACCACCTCATTCGTGTCTGAACAGACACTGAAGCTGGTGCTTTAGTGTAGTTTGTAACTTGGTAGTGAAGGTTGCCTAATTTCTAATAAAAAAAAAATTGAGTGGTTTTTATCTTTTTTTATGAACAGTAATTATACATCATCATTGCTTTATTAAATATAATTAAAATAATGCTTTTCTAGCCACCTAGCGTTAATAAATGTAAGTTATTACATAATGTATCTAATCTATCCATCCTGTCCAAGTAGCAATTCTGGACATGTCGCATTAGGGTGTAGCAAACTTTTACTTTTTGGCACCCTTGAGTGAAGGCATGAGGCATGACAGGAACAGCATTTGGCGACGTTTAGGGCATTTATAGCCATTACACTAGCATTTATAGCCATTACACTAACATTTATAGCATTTGGTTACCCTAGTAAGAAGATATCCTCAAACAACCGCAATAACCGCACTAATAAATGTGGTTGCGTTTGCGGTTGTGGAGTTGAAAATATGTGCGGTTGCGGTTGTGGACAACCGCTACATCACTAATGTATTTATAAAGAATAAGAATTAAATAAGAGCTACGCCACACAGCTTCGCAATTCACATTCACATCATATAATTAATAACCGCATTATTGATTATTTTGGTTTTTGCGGGATTAGCTATTGATTTTAAGTTGGATGAGTGATCATCTGCTTCAGATGATGTAGCAACCCGTAGATACAGTAGTTCAGATCCCCCATAAAGTTGTATTTTATGGGTCTGCTTCGTCAAATGACAACACAAAATATTATTATTATTATTAAGAATTTCCGTAGGAAATTCTTATTGTTTTCGTTAATTATTATTATTAATTATTATTATTATTATTATTATTATTATTATTATTATTACTATATGCTTGAATTCACTAATCACGTTAATCATCTCATTTGGAAAATATCTCGTCCGGTTCATATAAATACATTTACTCCAAGTAACACAAAACCAAATTAAAGCTTCTTGGATGGAAAATTCGATATAATATTACAACAAAAATTTATTGTAAATTTGGGAGGCTAAAGATCAAGGATGTATTTAAACTTGGAATGGGAAAATTACTGTTTCAAGCTATAAACTGTTCCAAACATCCTTTAATTACGAACCAATTAAACGACCTGGATTAGTCGCATAGCAATAACAAGAAAAATTAACATTTATCACCTGTCGTTCGTCTGAGTTCAAAACAAGCTTTACTTTCACATACACACACACACACACACACACAAACACACACACACACAAGGAATAACAAGACTAGTCCGTATACAAACATTTAATAGTCAAAGCTTTCGACATATTCTAATGTCACCTTCAGTACTAAAAAGAGATATACATATACAATTAAAGGATCACCTGAAAACTAAAGCCCCCCTTCCCCAATGTCAATCGCCCTTGACGATTAGTTAGGGGTATCGCGATATTTTCGTTAAAACTAACGAAAATATCACAACTTAACCTAACCAATCGTCAATATATATATATATATATATATATATATATATATTATATATATATATATATATATATACACACACAAACAACAAATATCACGACTAAATCGAATCAGTCGTTAAGGGCGATTGACATTGGGGACTTTTGTCTTCAGGTGATCCCAGTTAAATACCAAATATGAATTTAAAGACAATTTTAAATATCCACAATTTTCTGTTAAATATCTTTTCACGTTAGAGTGTAAATTACACTCTTTCTTTAAATTTAAGGATAAAATTCCAAAGCCCTTGTGCTCATCGGTTATTTACGAATATGCATGCGGCGATTGCACATCGTTGTACGTTGGCATGACCACACGCCAACTCCAAGTTCGTATCGATGAACACAAGGGTATTAGTAGTCGCACTAAAATTAGACTTACAAATCCATCTCAATCGTACATACGTTCTCACTCCCATCAGTTAGACCACTCAATTAGATCTAATAACTTTTCAATAATTGCAAAAGTTAATGAACACGAGCTATCTCTTTTAGAAATCATAATCATTTTCAAAAATAAACCAGATATAAATCATGATACCCCCATTTCATAACCTCAATATCCTTCAATAAAAATTCTCTTTACCAACCAACCAAATTATCGTTCTTGAACAAAATGTATCAATCTTTCTCATCTCTCACTCTCTGCTGCGTCTGTGATCAAGTAACTTGTACCTGACTTGTTTCCTTTAAGGTTTTATAGATTTTAATGTTTCACATTTTAAATTTATCCATAATAATGTTCCCAATATTATTTTATAATGTTTTTATTTGAATTTACTCCCATCGTAAAGGTAATCCCTTTTATGGGTTTCTTTTATAATATTTTATATTTTAAATAATTTCATGATATTTTTAATTTTTAATTTGTAGTATTTGTATGCTCTCACTATTTAAAATTTTCTAAAATTCATATTTGGTTTTTAATTGCATAATATATATATATATATATCTCATTTTAGTACTGAAGATGACAGAAAATATGATGAAAGCTTTAACTATTAAGTGTTTACATACGGACTAGTCTCGTTGTTCCCTGTTCGACTAAGCTTTTCACCGAAAAATCATTTGGCTCTATTCTTATTATTATTATTATTATTATATATATATATATACACACACAGGTATATGGCGCATGGCTCATTGGCTCATTATCCCGATTGTAGTGGGTGGTGCAAAAGTTCCGGAAGTTATGATGAGCATCGGGCAATTTTAAATGGCCAAAAGATCTCTCAATACCACCACTTTAGGGGAGTTTGAACGACGGTTCAGGATCGACCTGCGGTCGACCCCTCTGCAGCATCCCGCCTCATTTGCGGGATTTGGTGAAGGAGAGAATTGCTGTCTGATTTCCTCCTGCCCTTTTAGCCAGCAACGTATGGCTAGTCAGGGACTTTGCACAGGAATCTGTCCAGCTGGTTCTTGAAGTTATTCATGTCGGTGTGCTGGAGATTCCTCACTTCTTTTGGTAGGACATTGAAAAGCTTTGTGCCTCGTATTCTGAGGGTATTTTCCATCCTCGTTTTCATGGCCCCTTGTCCGACCGCAGCTGGGACCGTACAAAATCTGCCTCTTCTCTCATTCCAGTTTGTTTCTACTTTATTTCTAAGGTTAGGGACAGAGCCCTCAAGTATTTTCCATATGTATATTATTCTGTACTGCTCGCGTCTTCTTTCGAGGGAGTAGAGTTCCAGGGATTGTAGTCGAGACCAGTAGTCTTCACCTTCCGTTTCCTCTATCTTAGACGTAAAAGTCTTTTGTATTGCTTCAATGTTCGCAATGTCTCGTTTTCTGTATGGCTTGTGAGTACTGAGCAATACTCAATTATTGGTAGGACTAGACTCTTCCATAATTTGAGCATGATGTTTGCCTTTCTGCTGCGGAAGCTCCTCCAGATGATTCCCATTATTTTTCTAGCCGTTGTAATTTTGATTTTATAGTGCTCTCTGAATTCTGCATCCGACGACATTATTACTCCAAGATCACTGACTTGTGGATTTGGTGTTATCTGTTTGGCTTGCATAGTTCTGTATCCTTTATTCTGCAACTCCTTGTTATTATCATATCTTAGAAGTTGGAATTTTTCTTCGTCGAACTTCATATTGTTGTCTTCTGCCCACTGGAATATTGTTTCGATGTTGTTTTGTAATTTTCTTATGCACCTTAGTTCAATATTTCCTTACATGTCTTTGTGTCATCTGCGAAGCATGATACAATACTGTCCTTAATGTCTGCATCAATATCTGCAATCATTATTATGAACAGCAAGGGAGCTAATACTGTCCCTTGTGGGACAGAGCTCACGACTTCCGAGACTTCCGACTTAACTCCGTTTACCACCACTCTTTGTGTTCTTTGCGCCAAGAAATTAAATATCCACCTTCCGAGCTTTCCAGTAATTCCTGTATTCTTAAGTTTGTGTGCCATGATTCCATGGTCACATTTATCGAAGGCTATTGCAAAGTCCGTATATATTACATCCATGTTTTGTCCTCGACACAATGTTTCTAATATTCTCTCCTGGTGGTCTAATAGCTGTGATAGGCATGATCTTCCCGCCCTGAAGCCATGTTGATTTGGGTTGTATAAGTCTTTTCTTGTAGGTAGTAGGTAGTTTTGCCTCTAATTATACGTTCAAAACACTTTATAAGGTGAGGTGAGAGCCACTGGCCGATCACTATGTTACAAAATTTTGGAAAATTTGTGTTTATCTTATTTTTTTGGTGTTTCTTTATGTTTTTGGGTGCGCTGAATGAAAAAATAGCATTAGTTTTCTCGTGAAAACTCTAGTTTCTTCTGAAAACCATGATCTATTTTTTGTACCTAGTGGTTTATCAGAGAGCAAAATCACAATGAAGAAAAGGAAAGGATTAAAAGATATATAATGTACATATAATGTATATATAATGCGAATATAATGTGTATATATGATATAATGCACACAAATATGCCCACAAATCTAAACGGATAATGCTTAAAAATGTACATTTGAGCGACTTTTTCTCTTGTAGTCCCGTGGATTATCTCGTATTAAACACTAGATACAGTCTCCCATCATAGCTTCGTCCCATTTTCCCTGATATCTCCTCTCCATGGTTTGGATATCTTGGTGAAAACGTTCACTATGTTCTTCACTTACGTCACCCAAATTTGGTCTGAAGAATTCTAAATGCGAGTCCAGATAGTGTAACTTCAGGGGCATTCTACAACCTAACCCTTGAAAGTGTTTGAGTAGATTTTATACTAGCTCTTTGTAGTTGTCGTTCTTCTTGTTACCTAAAACTCCATGGAATACAAGCCGAAGTAACTACCAAGCATTTTTTTCCAAGAGCTGTCATTTTTTCTTCCAACTCTTTAGATGCTAACATGCATCTGACTTGAGGTCCAACAAATATTCCTCCCTTGATTTTAGAAAGTTTGGGAAACATTGAATGTATATGATAAGAGCATCACTTTCAGCATCCAAAGCTTTGATGAATTGCTTAATAAGACCAAGCTTGATATGCAGCGGGGGTAGCAAAATTTTGTCTGTTGGAACAAAGGCTTCGTTAAGAACATTGTGTTTGCCTGGATTAAGCTAATTTCTCACGGGACATTCCTTTCTTACAAAGTGCTCACCATCTGCTCTGCTGTCCCAAAGGCAGAGAAAACACGAATATTTAGTGTAACCTCCCTGTATTCCAAGCAGGAATCCTAGCATTTTGAAGTCTCCACATACATCCCATCTATGTTCACTGTAGTTTATTTTGTCTAGCAACTGCTTTACATTTTTATATTCTTCCTTCAATTCAACCGAATGAGCTACAGGAATAGATGAAAACATGCTTCCATTATGTAGTAGGGCGCCTTTTAAACTTCTAGTTGAGCTGTCAATAAACAAACGCCAATCAGCAGGGCTGTATTCAATTCCTATCTCAGCAAAAAGGCCATTCACATCACAGCAGTAACAAAGAGAGCGCGATGCAAAACAGAAGTAGAAAGAAGCGTATCGCGAATGCCTATTCCTGTAGAAAGAGATCTTGACACTTGGGTCCAAAAGCTTCCACTCTTTAAGGCGGGACGTCATAATTTCTGCATTGGTTTTCGTAAGGTTCATATCCCTGACTAAGTCGTCTATCTTTCTGGTTGGGGAAATGGGGTGACGTAATGACGTATTGGAGCTTGCCTCGAAGTCAGCATCTTCATCTTCATCGGAGGATTTTAAAGGCGTTTCTTCTATTTCCTCCATGGTGGGTGGGCATGGAACGGGTAAATCTTCATTATGGGGGACTTGGGCAATAGAAGATGGGATATTTAGTATAGGACATTTTTTCGACCTTTACCTCTCTTGTAGAGGGAAATGTCTACATGCAGAAGTAGCAATCATCGTGGTGATTGATTTGCTCCATCCAAATGCGAGGAATAGCAAATGGCATACCTTTTCTGGTAGCTCGCAGCCATCCTTCTAATGTGGAATGGCAGCTTCCACAGCAAAAGTGAGGTGCCCATGATTTATCTTGATAGCCCATGGGCATGCCAAAGTAAACGTGATATGCTGTACAAAACTTCATTCCTGTGTCAATTTTGTGCTTTACTTGCTTTGGATTGATGTAATGGCCGCAAACATAACAAAATGAATCTGCAGAGTGTCTGCAGGGCCTATTGGTAGCCATCACCATATAATTCTAATTCAAATATCTGAAAAATACAAAAAAAAAAACATTTTATAAACAGAAATAAGAAACCAAATGTGTACAAATATTTAATGATGGGCCTTAACCAATAAAAACATTACTAATGAACCCCAGTTTTGGGGACATTTTGAATTTTGCACTTGAAATTATTTTTGCTATCCCAGAAAAATGCCTTAAAAATGGCGAAAAAGTAAGATTTCTAAATTTGACCATATCATAAAAACTATAGTTTTTCGAGTAAAACCGATGCCAAATCTGTAATCAGCGTGGCCGAAACATATAGAAAAGATCGAAAAATCAACATGAACAAAAAATTATTGCCCACCTTTAAATGGGGTGGACAATGTTCGCGTTCTTTAAGGGAAGTGGAATTTGTCCTGTGTTGAGTGATTTCCTCCATAGTAAGTATAGCTGTTTGGCAGTACTCTCTTTGCATTTCTTCAGAAACGTCGCACTCCATGTGTCTGGCCCTGGCGCTGAATTTTCTCGCATCTGTGATAAGGCCGTAATTACATCTCCTTCCGTGAACTCGAAGTCTATTAATAGGTTTGAGCCGGAATTTGTTCTTGGTTGATCTGCATCAATGTCGAAAAATTCGTCTGGGTTTTCCACTTCCATCTCGGACTTATGGATCTTAAACACAGAGTTAAATTATTCCGAATGCAGTTCACTTATTTCTTTCGAGTCATTTGTGTATTCGGCCTCCCCATCTATCAACGGACCAATACTCTCCTTACACTGCATTTTCCTTTTCGCAAACGTGTAGAAGTATTTTTTTTTGTTTTCTGCTACATTGTTTTCCTCCTCGTTTGTCTTATGTATGAATGTTTGCTTTAGGTCCATTTCTACTTCGCCAAGTTTCCTCTCTAGTTTGAGTCTCTTCGCATCAGTTCTGCATCTGTGGAGATGTTTGACGGTTTGTCTTCGCTGCCTGAATAGTGTCCTGATTTTCCTTTCGAGGTTGCTACGTTTTCTTTCCTGTCTCTCTGGAATATGTTTCAGTCTCTATTATATATAGTATCTCTTGTGGAGTCTTCTCGTGATGTAGCAATTCCCAATTTACCTCCTTTAAATCTTTACTTACGTTTTCCCTATTTATTTTCTTTGAATTTATGTTTAAGCCTTCAAATATTCCATCTGCCTCTCTAGGATGCGTTTTCGGACCTCTGGGTGCTAACTTCAATTGTATATCGATGAAGTTATTTTTTATTTATTATTATCTCGTTATTTGTCCAGATTAAATCCAAAACGTTCTCCTTTCTCGTGGCTTCACAGATTTCCTGGGTAAGGGCGTAATGTTCCATAATATCTAATATCATTGTTCCTTGGGTTCTAACATCGTTAATAATGTTGCCATGAAACTTCTCGACATATATAACTTCGTCATTTTTCTTCCATGATATGAATGGGAAATTAAAATCTCTGAAAATTAGAATATTTTATATATATGTTATAATGTTATAATGTCTCAGACCAACAAAGACCTCGGATCCACTCATGGCTGGTCTACCTAACTGTGTATTGTGCATGTCTTCCGTGGTGACGGAGGGGACCTATAATTTTACGTGGGTTCCGAACCAGAAAGCCTTAATTTTACTACCTTAAACTATACCCAATCTATCAACATATGCGTCTAATCGATTTTTAAACATATTTATAGACGTGCTACTAATTACTTCTACCGGCAAACTATTCCAGCTATTTATTATTCTATGCGTAAAAAAGTTTTTGGCAACTGCTGTCTCGAACCTTCTACTAGTCAGCTTACACCCGTTATTTCTAGTTCTACTATATTGTGCTATTTCGAAAAACACTCTCTATTTACGTTATCGAACCCATTTATAATTTTAAAAACCTGGATTAGATCACCCCTAGCCTCCTAGTCTCGAGTGTAGTCAGTTTTAACTCCTTAAGCCTATCTTCGTACGACTTTGACCTCAGCGATAGAATCATCTTGGTTGCTCGTCTTTGAACTCTTTCGATTTTATGTATATCCTTGTGCATATGCGGATTCCAAAATTGGATCGCGTACTCCAAATGGGGTATAAATAATGACTTATAACAGGTACAATAATATCGCGCGATTTGTACTCAAATTTCCTATCTATAAAACCTAGCACCTTGTTCGCCTTATTGACCGCTGCTGTACTTTGTTTCGCTACTTTAAAATCACCAGTGACTATAACTCCTAAATCTTTTTCCTGTTCTACGCTTGCGAACTCCTTCTCTGACATACTATCTTCAAAATTACCGTTACGCGAACCTATATGTAAAGTTTTGCACTTATCGACGTTAAATCTCATTTGTCATGTAACCGACCAATCTACGATTTTATTCAGATCTTCCTGGATTTTTACCTCTATTTTCGTCATTTATCATCCTACCACCCAACTTCGTGCCATCCGAAAACTTTGAAACTGTACTGACTAGGCCGAAATCTAAATCGTTAATATATATATATATAAGAAAAAGCAAGGGGCCCAATACAGAACCCTGAGGAACGTCGCTCGCTACATTAGCCCAAGAAGACTCGGCTCCATCAACGATCACTCTGTTTCCTACCTCGCAACCACTCTTCTATCCAATTTATTACTACACCCCTGATCCCATGAGCCTTAGTTTTTTTCAACGAGTCTTTTGTGCGGTACGGTGTCAAACGCTTTTTGAAAATCTAAATACACTACATCTACCGCCCGATGACTATCGTAAACTTCGACCACGCTTTAGAAAATTTCTAAAAGATTAGTTAAACAAGATTTGTTTCGCCTTAAATTGTGCTGCATATTTCTAATAAAGTTGTGCAATTCTAAGCGTTTGGCCATTCGATCCCTAATTATCGATTCCAGTAGCTTACCTCACAGACGTTAAACTGATTGGCCTATAATTTCCCGCCGCACCTTTATTGCCCTTCTTTAAAATAGGTGTTACATTTGCTAACTTGAAGTTATCTGGCACACACACACACCTTAGAATAGACGCATTAAGAAATTTTGTTAACGGCACAACAATGCTTTCTTTTATTCTTTTAGTTGTATGGGATACATGGAATCCGGCCCCGGTAATTTAAGCATTTTCATTTTGCAAATATAGTGCAGCACCTCCCTTTTACTCACCACAATATTATCTAAAGTATTACCGTTGTCAAAAGGTATTATGTCTATGACCGTAGGGATATTCGTTATATCTTCTATTTAAAAACTGTCGTAAAAAATTCGTTTAGCAGAGTAGCCATTTGCCTGTTTTCGGAAACCAGTTCACCATCAGAATTTCTCATCGGTCCCAATACGCTCTTTACCGGATTCCTGTTGTTAAGTATTGAAAAAATCGCTTGGGGTTTTCTTTGCCGTCACGAGCTATGGAAATTTCAAAATGGCGCTTGGACTTTTTTATTGCGCTTTTCGCTTCACGTCTTAAAGATATATAGTTGTTTCGTAACCACAAATTGTTTTTATTTCATTTATATAGTTTATAAGCCCTATCTCTACTCTTTATAATATTCCCTACTCTAGAAGTAAAACACAAAGGCTTGTTATTTACTTTCGCACGCTTAATTTTGTACGGTACACATTTCTCATTTATAGTCCTAAACCCTGTTTCAAACGATTCCCTCATTACTTTTGCATTGGAGGTCCCCATTACGTTTTCCCAATTGACGTGTGACAATTCATTTCTAAATTTACAAGTCTTCGCGCTGGAAGTCAGGAATTTTAATCGAGGTAGCTAGTTTCGACTGACTTACCGAGATGACAACTCCACCATATTGTGAGCGCTATTGCTGAACGGTTCTATTACTTGAAGATCAGTGATAAGCCTATCATCCGTAGTTTTTACTAAATCTAAAATACTGTCCAACCTCGTAGGTTCCCCAACCTTTTGAATAAGAAAGCTGCCCTCAAAAAATTTAACTAAACGATTACCTTCCGTGTCTCCCTGCATTGTATCGTAATTCACGTTAACACAGTTAAATTCACCCATAATTAAGGGCTGTTCACTACGTATTATTCCCTTTAGTTCACCTATTATTCCCTTTTGTTCACGATATAACGCTTCGTCCGTATCAACTGTTTGATTAGGGGGTCTATATACCGTGTGACCACAAAAATTGTCCCTGTTTTTAATCGCTTATTACTCAGTCATTATTGCAGCTTCACAAATGAAATAAAAAGCATTCGAAAGAGAACATTTTAAAGTTTTAATTTATTCTACATGTGTTCAAAGTGACGTCCCTGGACATTCTTACATTTCACACAACGGGAAAGGAAGTTATTTATTACATTTTCCAAAACGCTGCATTCAATGGACTGTACACTCTCTACCACCGCTTGCTTTAATTCTTCGATAGAGGATGGCTCTTGCCTGAATACTTTGTCCTTGACAAATCCCCAGAGAAAAAAGTCCATAGGTGATAGATCGGGAGATCTTGCGGGCCAGGGAAACTGCGAGCGATGAGAAATGAATCTTTGTTCAAAAAATCTTGTTAAACATTCCAGTGATTGCCTAGTTGTGTGGGCTGTTGCTCCGTCTTGCTGAAACCACTTGTTACTGCAGTTTTCTTGTTCAAAAACAGTGTTCAGCATTTCTACATATCTTTCTGAAGTTACTGAAAGCGGTCTCCTTGTCTCTGGGTCCTCAAAAAAGTAAGGACCATAAACCTTGCTGCTACTCAAACCACACCAGACAGTAACTTTTGGTGAATGCAGAGGTTTCTCCAAGTGTATATTTGGCTTGTTTTGTGACCAACACCGGTAATTCTGTCTGTTGATGAACCCATTGAGATAGATGTGGCATTCATCACTGAATATTATGTCACTTAATCTTATCTGGTTTTGTTCAATTATTGTTTCAATGCGTTCACAAAACATCAAACGACGCTGGTAGTCTTGTTCGCTAAGCTGTTCCAAACACATAATTTTGAATGACTTCATTCTCAAATCCAACGTGATTATTTTCCGAATGTTCTCCCGTTTGATTCCTGTCACAGCTGATAGTCGTCTCACAGATTTCTTGTTGTCCGTTTCAAGCTGATTTGCGACTGAATCAATGTTTTCAGCGGTTCGTACACCTTTGCTGCGCCCAGAGTTGCCTTTATGCATGTTCTTGATTGAGCCGTGATGTTTCCATTTTGCGAAAATCCTGCGAATCGTTTTAGGATCTATGGTCCTTTGCTGACCGTATTGTCGTCTGAAAGACCGTTGGGTGGCAACTACCGAGCCATGTTTGATCATCTCTTCTGCGATGAAAACACGTTGCATGTCCGACAAATAACCCATGATTGTGGTGGATAAAACTGTCATTTTTTTATAAGTACTGATTTCGTATCCAGGATATCGAAAAATTAAATAAAACTTTTAAATATTCTTTTTCGAAAGCTTTTTATTTCATTTGTGAAGCTGCAATAATGACTGAGTAATAAGCGATTAAAAACAGGGACAACTTTTGTGGTCACACGACAAATAACCCATGATTGTGGTGGATAAAACTGTCATTTTTTTATAAGTACTGATTTCATATCCAGGATATCGAAAAAATTAAATAAAACTTTAAAATGTTCTCTTTCGAATGCTTTTTATTTCATTTGTGAAGCTGCAATAATGACTGAGTAATAAGCGATTAAAAACATGGACAATTTTTGTGGTCACACGGTATAACAGCAACAAGAAGTTCGAACTCGTTCAATTTAAGTTCTGCTATAGTCGAATCTATCGGTTCTGGAATTCTGTGCTTTAATTCTGTAGCGTTCGCAATATTATCTTTGATATACAACATGACACCTCCTCGTCTACCTATTCTGTTTTTAACAAAAAGTCTATAACCTCTAATTTGTTACTCCCCTACAAAGTCACGCGTTTCATTGCTAAGCCACGATTCAGTTATCGCAATTAATTATAGTCTTTGCAAGCAGTTAAGGAAAAAAAATTCGTTTAGTTTGTTTCGTAGGCTACGAACATTTAAGGATAGAACCTTCAAATTGTTTGTTAAAACCGCGTTACCTTCGCGCGCGGAAGGTAAATTCATATTTTTTGCCCTGTAATTTAAGGAAATTACGTTGGGAACGTTCGAGTTACGGCAGCCTGAAAAGAAGAGAAAGTATTATGAAGTAGTCTTCCTAAACGCCCAACTCCAACATCATTAAGATGAAGTCCACCTCCGAGGAACAAGTCCCTCCTGCCGTAGAAACTGTTCCAAAAATTCGCAAAATGCATTCCTTCCTGTTGGCAAAGAGACATTAAGTTATTGTTAATATAGGTCGCCTTGCTGTAGAACTCGTCATGTTGGATAATTCGAGGAAGTATACCTGTTAAAACAATCTTATTAGTCTTTTTCTTTAGTCGCTCTAATAAGTCCCTATACTTTGCCAGCAGCTCTTCCGATCTAGAATTTAAAACGTTATTGGTACCGACATGAATAACAAATGTTGTCCTCAGAGGTTTCGTCTGTAAAATGGTCAACACTATTAGTTATATCCTCCACCCTTGCACCAGGGTAGCAGTAACGGCGCCTACGACGAGGGTTTCTCCCACAGAATTCCTCGAGCTGCCGTTGAACAATGGAATCACCAACGAGTCGTATTTCCGGTTCATCAGCGTCTTCGAAACCTAAAACAGGAAACTTATTGTTTGTTATTACTGGTAGACAAGTCTTAGGTTTTCTCAATGGGGCTCCATTAAACATTTGAACGAAGGGTCGGGAACTAGGGGAAGAGATAGGACTGTTTGAATTATTTATACCATAGTAGGAATTGGGGCAGGAGGGGCCGCGACGTAAGAATAACTCATCTCAGAAGGCCCAAGGGATTCTAATTTCGCCGTCAGGAGCATCACCCTTTGTTCAAGCCTCACTCTGGCCTTCCTCCCTCTCACGCTGTAGCTCGTTCTTCAGCAAATCCAGAATATATATATATTATATATATATATATATATATATATATATATATATATAATATATATATACACACACTCTTATACATATATATATATATATATAATTATATATATAGCCTACATACTCTTATAATTATAAGGTTGTAACATATTCTGCTCGATTTTTTTAGTTCATTCAGAACAATAATTAAATGACTTATAATGACAAATTAATCATCAATATAATTCAGTTCTTTTTCTATAACTTCCTCCCACCTGTAGAAAAGTTTTTTTATGCCACGTTCGAAGAAATCCCTTGGTTTCGAGTTAAAAAAAGCGATCACTTCGTTTTCGATAGCTTCCCTGGATTGCAACTTTTGTCCATCTACTTTAGGTGGTGTTGCAGACTTCTGAATAAATGATAGTCTGAAGGTGCGATGTCCGGAGAATAAGGTGGATGAGGCATTTTTTCCCAACCAAATGCCTCCAATTGGGCAGTGGTGATTCGAGCAGTGTGAGGGAGCGCGTTATCCTGGTGGAATAGAACACCTCTGCGATTAATTAATGCAGGACGTTTTTCTTGTCATGCCATCTTTAATTGTTGGAGTTGTTGGCAGTAGACTTCAGCTGTGATTATTTGGTTATCTGGCAGAAGCTCAAAATGAATAATTCCTTGCATATCCCACCAAACGCATAGCAAAATTTTCTTTGGTGGGGTCCATTCCTTGGCTGAGGTTCAGGCTTTGTTTCACTGCTAAGCCACTGATGTCGACACCTAATATTGTTATAGAGGACCCATTTTTCATCCCCAGTGACAATCCGATTCAAAAACGGTGCCTGCAATTGTCGAGAATGCAGTGATGTGCAAATATCGATTCAATGTTGAAGATTCGCTTGCGACAAATCATGCGGAACCCATTTTCCAACCTTCACTACTTTTCCTAACAGCTTCAAATGACGATGAATGGTCATATGGCTAACGCCGAGTTGCAGGCCAAGTTCTCTTACAGTTACGTTGGTTTTTCCTCCACTGTTGCTTTCAGCAACTCTTCATTTAACTCATTTGGTCGTCTTGTTCGTTGATAATCTTTCAGACTGAAGTCTCCATTTCTGAACTTCTCAAACCATCTCCTACACATTCATTCGCTCACATCATTTCCATGAACTCTTTGAATGTTTCTTGCGGATTCACTAGCGTGAGATCCTTTATGGAACTCATACAGCATCACGTGTCGAATATGCTCTTTCGTGGGCTCCATGTTTTTTCAATTACTGTAATATCGTAGGGGTGGCGTTATAACTGTATGAAAAACACCAGAGAAAATATTCATTAGCCTAATCCTACACTAGCCTAAGCCTACACTAGCCTAAGTCATTCTGTATCATTCTGTATCGTGATAAAACATGTGCGACCCTGTCGCCACGTGTATTTTGCAACATTTCTAAAACTATTTCACATTATCTTGAGGTTATTCTAATCTATCGTCCGTTTTCTAATCGAGTAGAATTTATGTTACAACCTGATATATATAATATGTGTTTGATAGCCACAATGTCTCAGAGCTTCGCGGAGGTAACAAGGCGTGCTCAATACAGTCTCATGCAGAGAATTAAAAAAATCAACCAACCCGATTAATTATCTAAGCTGTTTTTCAGTCCTGCCATATGGCTTCTAAGTTATGGAATTCATGGTATGAAAACGTTTGTATGTAGCTCCACTTAACTTCGACATTACTATTTTTCATTAATTGTATTTTTATCTTTAGTATTTGAATTTTCATTGTATTCTATTGTCAGTTTGTATTATTAATATTTGTCATATGAACTAATGCTAATAAATTTTTTTTTTTCATTTTCGTGTATATAATTTTAGAGAACTACAATAACTAATTTGGTTTTAACGGTTCTCGGACAACTTGTCGCGGGACAAATCTCCCTGGTTTTATTTCCAAGTGATAATTTTGAGCCGGTTATATTTCTGCCGGACAAATTTCCGCCACACCTATTTCCACAAGAAAGAGGTTCTAAGGACAATTTTCCGCGTGAAAACTCGTAATTTGATGTAGATATTTACCTTAAAACTCTTTTGTCGCATACACAACAGTGAGCTAATGTTTTAGTGCGATAAAGTCAAAATAACGACTGTATATGAAACTAAGATTTTGTTGTAGGTCATCACGATATTCTTAGTTGTATTTACCCTAATTCACCGGGTTTAGAAGTTCGACACAGTTTAAATGCTGCATATTTCCAAACCGAACATTCAATTGCATGGAAAATGCATCCATTATTTTCAAGAAAACGTTTTGGTTCGAGATGAGGTTAATCATTCTGAGATAATCTGATTTGATTGCGCTCAAGTGATTCAGACGGCATAAGTTTTCTAGATTCGTTGACATAGATATCAGTATCACTCCTCATCTTACTGATGAGTTTAATAATATCATTTATTTTTTGAATACAATAAGCAGTATCACAGAATTTACTGTGAAGTATATTATACAAAACTTTAGTATTGAAAATATTTTACAAAAAAAATTCAACTTGAACAAAAAATCAAAACTGACTATTTCTGGTTCTGTACAAGTGAAGCTAAAGACGTTTATAATTCCCTTGATTAACAGAACTCGCACCTTGTGGTGATCGATCCCACAGCTCAACACAAGTGTTGTGGGATATAGGGAGGCAGCATCTTGGGTTAGGCGATACTCTCTGTCCTTACACACCCCATTTAAAGAGATTCCTCTGCCGAGCGGTGCCCCCCATAGTACTGTGAGGTATCGAAAAACTCATGATCTTCACTTGCCCCACAAACACCTTGAAATGGGAGACCCAAAATGGGTGCACACACATTCTACATTACTGTACAGTCTTTACAGCCACACCTACACTTTTCCTCCTAAGTATATATATTGTAATGTATATGTAAATTTTGACTTGGTCCGCAATCGATATGGATCGTGACTTATTTTTCGTTGGCAAGGTACTAGTATTGATGGATACCGTAATGAAATTGACTGGATTCTTTGGATCTGATATATTTGCATGTTGGTTATAAATAGATATAGAGTGTAACATATTTGTGGATAGTAGTCTATTATGACTTGATCCTCTGGATCCAGAGATTCTATCTTTAGTTTTAAATCGATAATTAATTAGTTTTAAATCGATAATTAATTAGTTTTAAATTGATAATTAATTAGTTATGCAAAAATTGGTCGTTGCCAATGTACAGGCAGTTTTTGCGTAAATTTCTTATGTTCTTGTGGTTCGGAACCCACGTAAAATTGTAGGTGTCCTCCGCCACCACGGAGGACATACACAATTACGAACACAGTTAGGTAGACCAACCATGAGTGGATCCTAGGGTCTTTGTTGGTCTGTAACATTATAACAACATAACATATCTCGCTTACCAAGAAGGCAAGTTACGTCAATTAAACGTTTTATGTTGTTTCTATTTCGCTTAACATTTGCATTATGTTGAGAAATAGCCTAAGCGCTTTGATCATCTAGCATTGTATCAATACGAGTCTGGCCAAAGTTGCAAATAGCAACGTAGATCTTATATGCATTCGCAAACTCTAGTGTCTTTTAGTAGCTTGAGATAAATTTTTAAGATCCGAGTAAACATCGTTTGTTCATACATTTTTGTCATTAGAAAAAACAAACAGCCAGCACAAAATAAAACGTTTTTCATTGCAGCCTGATAACTAATTCACTTTACCATAAGTTGAAGTATGAAACCTGGGTGTACACTTTTTTATTTCAACTAGATTAGGTAATTCCGGTTGTGGTTTGCTTGCATTATTTTATTCGTATCTTTTCTTCAAATGTTTTAAAAGAAAACAAACTTTTGGTCAGGTCGGATGTCAAAAATTTATTTTCAGATGCACTCATTATGTAAATCTTAGAAAAAAAAGAGGGAAAACGATATTTTTAAATCCACAAACACACAAAATTACGATATTTGGGTGGTCACAAATAACACCATTACTGGCACTACATGACCTTCAAATGAAGAAAGCCTTGAGGCTTCGTTGGCAACTTGACTGTAATGCATGAGTTGCCAGTGTTCACCATCATAGCACTTCTAAAATAAACTTCTTATGATAAAATAATAAAAAATTGCTCTTATCCTGAAATTGACTTAATACTCACACTTAATAATTAAATTACAATTATATATGAGCCATGCATATAACTATGGTAATCATATTGATAAAATTTTAACTTCGTATGAACTGTTTAGAGATGAAACGCAAATTAAAAGTTGCGTACATTGTGGCTTTTTTCAGCCAGTCTCAGCCAGGGCAATATATCGTAGCGAATAGCTATGATTTTATATTCATGCCCATAAGAACCAAATTAACTTACAGGGCACCCGAGCGTCACACGACTTGAATTATATCCGTGCAGAACAGAAGAGATTTTTTATTCACATGCCTTAAATTTTATTTATATCATTTTTTTTATTCACATTTGGAAGGACTTGAAAAAAGTAAAATAAAAGTTTAATTAGGTTAATTTTATTTTATGATATACATATATATAAATATATATACATACACACACACACATATATATATATATATATATATGTAGAGAGAGAGAGAGAGTTACAAGGAGTTACAAGGAAAAGAAGTACCTCAAAAGGCCTTGCGGCCTATACCAAGGAGGTACCAATGGCAACGGGTGCCAGGGAAAAATTCCTACACCCTCAAATAGTGTGCAAGATTCGGTCTAACCTTTTCTTGAACTGAGCCACAGAAGAACTGTTCACAACTTCTGAAGGTAGCCTGCTCCACGAGTCACAGATCTTTAGGTAAAGTAATTCCCACACACACTAGTGCTAAACCGTTTCAAATCCAACTTCCAACCATTGTTCCAAGTTGGGTTATCATTTAAACTAAACATGCTTCTAAAATCGACATTGTTGAGGCCGCATAAGAGCTTGAAAACCTCGATGAGTTGACCGCGCAGCATCCGAGTTTCCAGCGAAAATAAATTCAGGGCGCGTAAACGTCGATTGTAGCCCATATGCTTAACGGAAGGGATTAACTTTGTGGCCCTCGCCTGGACTCGCTCCAACCTCTCAATATCTTTCCTGAGGGTGGGCGACCAGAACTGCACAGCATACTCCCGATGCGATCGAACCAGGGAATTTCACAGAGAGAGCAGAATCTCCTTGTTCCGAAATCGAAATTGCCTCCTGATATAACCCAACAGCTTCTGGGCTTTCTTTTCCACCTGTACGCAATCGAGTAGTCCGACTTGGGATTGGCGTAGCCAATGTGCATGACCTTGCATTTACCCAAGTTAAACGGCATTTGCATTTTTCGGACCACTCTCCTATCCTACCTAGGTCCGCACGCAGTTGCTCGATCGCTTCGGGCGTCCCAACATTGGCCCCAAGCTTCGTGTCATCAGCGAATTTGGCGATCCTACTGACGATGCCAGCGTCAATATCATTTATGTAAATGATAAACAACAGTGGCCCCAAAACGAAACCCTGAGGAACCCCGCTAGTGACCAAGGCCCAACCCGAACTAACCCCTTTAATTACAACCCTCTGTCGCCTATTCTTCAGCTAGTTTTCAATCCAGCTATCTACTTCCCCACCGATACCCAGCGCGCGCACTTTCGCCATTAGCCGGCGGTGAGGTACCTTATCAAAGGCTTTCTGAAAGTCGAGATAAAGTATATCAATCGCCCTACTCTTATCATACTCACTCCACATGACGTGGAAAAACTCCAGCAGGTTGGTGAGACATGACCTATGCCGTCTAAACCCATGTTGGGAGTCCCCAAGCAGCATGTAGGAATCCAAATGGTCAACGATCCGATCCTATCCGCTATTATCTCCTCTAATAATTGACCTACAACCGAAGTGAAACTAATGGGACGATAGTTCCCTGGACTTTCGTGATCCCCTTTCTTAAAGATAGGGGTCACGTTGGCTTCCCTAAAGTCACCAGGTACCTGGCCCGTCTCCAACGATGTGTTGAAGACTGTACCCAGATGGGGAGCCACCTGGTCGCGCACTTCCCTGAAGACTCTGGGGAGGAACTGGTCTGGCCCAGGAGTCTTAAAGGCGCTCAGTTTGTCTATTCGATCGGCAACGACTGTCACGGTACACCGAACACTATCCAGGCCAGCACCGTCGTGCCTGACGCCTGGCTCAGGGATGACGCGGGTGTCCTCCCTGGTGAACAATCCCACAAAGCACTCATTCAGCACATCAGCGATGTCCGCGTTGGAGGTCCGCAGCGCGCCGCTGGGGTCTTTTAACGGGCCTATCATGCTTCTAATGGGTTTTCTACTATTATCATAACTGAAGAAGTCTTTGGGTTCCTCTTGCAGAGGCTTGCCACCCTGAGTTCTTCGTTATGTTTGGCTAGCCTAACCTTCGCCTTCACTTCCTTGCACAGGCGGACGTGCGCCTCAGTGTTCTCATGGGAACGATTAGCCTTCGCCCTCCTATACGCAGCTTTCCTATTTCGGATAGCCGAAACGATGTCACGACTGAACCACTTAGGCTGCGTTAAAGCAGGGGTGACCGGTTTTGAAGGCATGGCAGCAGACTGCAGCACCATAAACTGGTCCCGGAATGCACTCCACACTCCCTCAACATCGCCGCCCACCTCTAACCCCATCTCACCTACACTATCCCGGAGGCTAACAAAGTCCGCCCGCCGTAGATCGAGCTTACTGCCTCTCGAGTTACTACGCTTCACCCGAGGGACGCAGACACAGAACCTAATCAGACCGTGATCACTCTCGCCCAACGATTCGTCAACGGTGAGGCCAGTGACGTTGTCTTCGGTCGTGAATACTAAGTCTAGAACGCTTTCGCCTCGTGTAGGCCCATTGACCCACTGAGTGAGGAAGTTCTCATCAGCAAAGTCAACTAGCCTCCTCCCTTCGGCATCAGCAGTCCTGTCTTCCCAGTTTATGCCGCGACAGTTGAAGTCTCCTAAAACTACACACACCCTGTCCCCTAGCAGGCTACGGAGTTCGGTGTACAGGGCTGTATCCTCCTCGAGGAGGAGATGCGGAGGTCTGTACACCAAGATTAACCTGTAGTTCGTCCCTCCCATGTTCAGATCGGCGCCAAGCAGCTCCCGTTCCGATCGGAACTGGCATTCAACCTGACTCAACGTGTTACTCACGTATATTAGTACCCCTCCGCGCTCCCCACGGGTGCGCTCAGTTTGTCTATTCGATCGGCAACGACTGTCACGGTACACCGAACACTATCCAGGCCAGCACCGTCGTGCCTGACGCCTGGCTCAGGGATGACGCGGGTGTCCTCCCTGGTGAACAATCCCAAAGCACTCATTCAGCACATTAGCGATGTCCGCGTTGGAGGTCCGCAGCGCGCCGCTGGGGTCTTTTAACGGGCCTATCATGCTTCTAATGGGTTTTCTACTATTATCATAACTGAAGAAGTCTTTGGGTTCCTCTTGCAGAGGCTTGCCACCCTGAGTTCTTCGTTATGTTTGGCTAGCCTAACCTTCGCCTTCACTTCCTTGCACAGGCGGACGTGCGCCTCAGTGTTCTCATGGGAACGATTAGCCTTCGCCCTCCTATACGCAGCTTTCCTATTTCGGATAGCCGAAACGATGTCACGACTGAACCACTTAGGCTGCGTTAAAGCAGGGGTGACCGGTTTTGAAGGCATGGCAGCAGACTGCAGCACCATAAACTGGTCCCGGAATGCACTCCACACTCCCTCAACATCGCCGCCCACCTCTAACCCCATCTCACCTACACTATCCCGGAGGCTAACAAAGTCCGCCCGCCGTAGATCGAGCTTACTGCCTCTCGAGTTACTACGCTTCACCCGAGGGACGCAGACACAGAACCTAATCAGACCGTGATCACTCTCGCCCAACGATTCGTCAACGGTGAGGCCAGTGACGTTGTCTTCGGTCGTGAATACTAAGTCTAGAACGCTTTCGCCTCGTGTAGGCCCATTGACCCACTGAGTGAGGAAGTTCTCATCAGCAAAGTCAACTAGCCTCCTCCCTTCGGCATCAGCAGTCCTGTCTTCCCAGTTTATGCCGCGACAGTTGAAGTCTCCTAAAACTACACACACCCTGTCCCCTAGCAGGCTACGGAGTTCGGTGTACAGGGCTGTATCCTCCTCGAGGAGGAGATGCGGAGGTCTGTACACCAAGATTAACCTGTAGTTCGTCCCTCCCATGTTCAGATCGGCGCCAAGCAGCTCCCGTTCCGATCGGAACTGGCATTCAACCTGACTCAACGTGTTACTCACGTATATTAGTACCCCTCCGCGCTCCCCACGGGTGCGGTCCTTGTGAAACATTCTATACCCGAGAATCTCGAACTCCCCAACGTAGTCCCTACAATCAGTATGAATCCAGGACTCAGTGATAGCAACGATATCCTGGTTTCTGATGCTAAGAGCGCCCGTAGCTCGCAAAACTTATTCGTAATCGATCTAGCATTAAAAAGCACTGCACAGAGGGAGCCTTCCCTATTCTGACCTCCCCCTAGTACGACCCGTTTCCCGAACAGCCAGGGCTGTCGGGAGTTGAAGAACCCCTCACCAAGGAGGGGGCAACTTCCGCAGGAGCCTGAGCCCCCTCCAACGGAGAAGGAGGGTCACCACCTGAACATGGACGCACCCTTCAGTTGAAGGTACGTTCGCCAGCGGCTCAAGATCATCTCTCCCCGGTGGGGGCCCATCATCAATCCCCGGGCTTGACCTCATCATATGGTAAGGTGCCGGTTGAGCAGCTCGCCTAGCACACCATTACCCTTGACATTGAGGTGGACACCATCCCTCTGATAAAGGTTCCGAAAAAGCGTCGAAAGGGTCAACAAACCTCACGCCCAGTGGGACGCACAAGTCTTGCACCCTCTCGTTGATGCCAATGACCTTACTGAGCGCGTGGTCACTGGCATTCATCCGCGGTAGAATACCCATCAACATTCCTCTGTCTGTCTTAAGTTTTAGATCATCCGCAAGAGACATGATCTCGGTGATGATCCCTTCCGTCGAACCTACCCTACCGCCTTTGAGGAACAGATCGTTGCTACCAGCGTGGATAACGATCGTAGTCCTGCGACTAGCCACGCGCAGCTTCTCTAACTCTTTCCTTAAGTACGCCGTTCCCCACCCGGGTAAGCACCTTACCTTCCTCCTGTCCCGGTTTGCAGAAGCAAAGTACTTCTGGCCCCTGATCTGTGAGTCCCCAATCAAAACGGTGTCTTCTTTCCTTCGCGCATAGGAGACTAAAGCGGTTGGAGGTCCTGAGAGCGGCAACCGGGATCTCAGGCTTCGGCTTCGCAGCCTTCTTGCCCGATACCTTTCGATACCCGTCGCCACCCGTAGACTCAGTCGCACTTACAGAACCAGACCCACCCAGTAGGCCCCTTCCCACCCTTTTTCTTTATCGGCCCCTTCCCACCCTTCTCTATCGGCCCCTTCTTTGCGCCCTCCCTTCCCTCCACGTTGTGTCGCAGTTCCGTGCATTCCACGTGGGTCGCTGGAGATTTCTGACACTGATTTTGCACCCCGGCCCCCGGTTGCACCTCTACTCTTTCTCCGCAGTCTCGAGCTCTGTTCAGTCCGCCGCTGAACCGCCTTTCCAGGGCGGCTATTCTATCAATAAGCTCCGGGTGGAGGGCGCAGCCGCGTCAGTGACCGCCGCGCCCCCAACAGCCGATCTGGACGACTCGAGCCGCCGGACCCTCTCCTCTAGCTTCTCGTACAACTGCACGAGTTCGCAAAAGTTGCACATGCTGGAGTGGTTGATCTTCTCGAAGCAAGCTTCTTTGAAGTTTGTCACCCACTGGTTTACTCCACACCTCGCGCACTCAGCCTTCAGTTTCTGCCGTCCAATCACTGTAACTTATTTTTTTCTATCTCCAAATACACTGAATAAGATAAAGTGTTCTAGCAATGTAAACTATCGAAAACGTTCTGACCAATACATAAAAAAAGGAGGTGGGGTGAATTCTTCCGGCACAAGCCGCATCCGCCTATCTGCAAGTGACGTTCATCCCATTCAAAGAAAGAGAGAGAGAGAGAGAGAGAGAGAGAGAGAGAGAGAGAGAGAGAGAGAGAGAGAGAGAGAGAGAACCCTAGCCATATTATTAGAATCACAAGTCAAAAATTACTTTTTTACGTTTAGAGCAAGTCATTCCTAAGAAATGAATCAGTGAAACTAAAACAAGTTGTTTTATGGGAACTTTTATCTAATAATTATATTTCAGTTTCAGTACTTCGCTGTTTGTTCTTTAGCATTAAGAAGGGCTTACTTTCGATACACTTGAGGCACTGATTTAGATCTACTCATCATTATGCAAGACTTGGATTACGTTTCAAATTAGTTCCACTTTATTTGGTTTTCCTTTCTCATTTATCCCTTTTTATTATTTTTATTGTTTTCTGAAACCATTTTCTATGGGGTTTACATCTTGGCAGTTACCACCATTGGAGTAACAGAATCTGGTTTTCAGCAAGATCTGACTTTCTTACCATACTCCAGGTTCAGTACGTAACAATGTACTGAAAATGGAGTATAATTATTAGAAAAAAGTTTTTAAAAGATCATTTGTTTTATTTTTACTGATTCATTCCATTATAGCGAGTTATTGCTCTAAAGAGTATATAAAAAGTAAGTTTTCACTGGTGATTCTAATAATTTCGCAAGTCATGTCTGTCTATCGACCACCTGAAACCAGAGTACTTCGAGGACGACCCCATTCCCCAACTGATCCCCCTCTCTCCCTTTCCCGAGGATTCCTCGCATCCCATTGCAGCAACTCTCGGATCACCTGAAGATCAGGGCCCCCATGTATTGTTGTTTTTTGCTTTACAGTACCAAATATAATAATAAATTAATTAAATTGAATGCCCGGTTAGGTCAACTGTACGTTCTTGACGATTGGTTAGGTGAAGTCGTGATATTTTCGTTAGTTTTAACGAAGATATAATTTGGTAATTGAGGCTGGGGCCCTGATCTTCAAGTGCTCCCAACTCTCTCCTATCCTGCCGACGACACTTCCCCCTTACTCAACACTCAGTTACAAGCTCGCCCTCCCTCCCCCTGTGAGTGCCTGACCTGCTGTAACGACATGCAGTGGTAGAGTTAGTTCCCCCTCACTCCAAGACTTTCATTGCATTTGCTTCACTCCTTTCGGTTACTGGGGGAAAACTACCTGTAGAGGCGTTCATAAATATTTCCTCTTTAGGCCTTCAGTTTTAAAACACTTCTAAACTTTTAACTCTGCGGCCACAAATACAATCTTTTTGTTTAACGGACAACTTTATAAAGAGACTAACTCCTTGGCCATAGGATCGTACCTTAATGCTACCCTTGCAAATATTTTTTATGCCATCATGAACAACTGTGACTACAACAGTGTCCCAAACCTTCTTCAAACCTCTTGTATATAGGAGGTACATGGAAAATACTTTTGTTCTTTTTGAACAGAAATCCCATATAGCTGTTCAAAAAGAAGAAACGTATCTTCCATGTGCCTCCTATATACATGAGGTTTGGAGGAGGTTTGGGAAACTGTTGTAGCCAGATGTGTTCATGGTGGCATAAAAAAATATTCCTTGATTATCTTAATAACCAACACAAAATTATTAAGTTTTACTTAAGAAGAAGAGACCAATAACTCTCTACCTTTCCTAGATATCAATATAACCAAGCAGAATAACAAATTAACTCATCAATTTACAGAAAACACACTTACACAGGACTAGATACTAATTTCCTTAGCGATATACCCAGTATATATAAAATTAACAGTATGAAGATTCTAATTTTTCCTGTTTTTCATTTATTTTTCTCTTATCACTCTTTACACCATGAACTTGTCTTTCTTCAGATTTTTTCCCCAACAATCTTTCCCCTGTACACCTTTTCAGACTACTGTTAAAAAAATTCTTTAGATCTATCAACCGACTCATAATATCCCAACTGTTTCCAAAGGCATTCAATATTTTAAATTCCCTTTCTATAATTACTTAAGTTCAAAACTACAAACTGACCTACTCATTATCCTTACCTCTGAACCTTCAGATTGATTTTCGTTTTATTTTTACAAACACCCATAGCATTTAATCTTATTTTTCTCATACCGAAAAACTACCTGATATGCTCTTCTCGTCTGTCGTCTCTCTTTTTAAGTGTGTGTGCTGTCAGGCGAACTACATTGGCAGCGCTTACCGCCAATACAAACTCAGAATAGATGAACATCGAGGAGTTTCTAGCCGTATCTCACGCTCTCTGAATAAGCCCTCGAAATCCCCTGTAAGAGATAATTGCCTCACCACAGATCACCCCATTGACCCCTTCTCTTTCTAAATAATAAACACCACCACCAACAACCAACTAACCGACCCCCGCATTTCAGAATCGTTACACATTCGAAAAGCTAAACTCACCCTAAACGATTACAGTTCCGCCTTCAATCTGATCATCACGGGGTAAAATCGATTTTGTAATTTTGTAATTTTTAATTTTTTAGTTTTTAAAATTTTTAATTTTTTTTAACTTTTAAAGTTTTTGTATTATGGCTCTGTGCCAATATTTATTATATGGCATACTTTATAAAGTAAGATTTTAACAGTAATTCCATTTTAATTAATGTTAATTTCATTCCACAAATATATTTTTATTTTATTATTTTGTTCTGCCTTTTATCTTTTTAATATTTTATAACTTTTAAAAGCGCAGAAGATGAAAAATTATTCCGAAATGTCTGCATATTAAACAAGGATGGTAAATATTTGGGTTTTCCTGTTTATTCTTACACTGCGCTTCACAAGGAGCAAGCCTTTAAATGAAATTATATATATATATATATCCACGAAGTGTGATCAAAAAGTTGGGTAAATAGTCCCGCAACTAATGAACGCGTGTCACTAGGTGATGTCAGTGTGTATGGCTGATGACGTCACTTTGGCCACTTGCCAGATGCCAACAAACACCATTCAACTACGCACCAGTGCGCCGTGTCATTGCTTTGTGTGAAGGCGTTTTTGTGGCGTCTGGCGATTTTGCAGAAAACGTCGAAATTTGAGCGACGTGCAAACATCAAATTTTGTTTTAAACTTGGTAAGACGGCTACAGAAACGCACGGAATGCTTGCAGCTGTCTATGGAGATGAAGTTGTTACAAACAAGACTGTTTGCAAGTGGTTTGGAAGGTTTCGAGAAGGAAATGAGTCTTTGGAAGATTATGAAAGAAGTGGTCGTCCGTCCGTCTTGTTTGTAACAACTTCATCTCCGTAGAGAGCTGCAAGCATTCCGTGCGTTTCTGTAGCCGTCTTACCAAGTTTAAAACAAAATTTGATGTTTGCACGTCTCTCAAATTTCGACATTTTCTGCAAAATCGCCAGACGCCACAAAAACGCCTTCACACAAAGCAATGACACGGCGCACTGGTGCGTAGTTGAATGGTGTTTCTTGGCATCTGGCAAGTGGCCAAGGTGACGTCATCAGCCATACACACTGACATCACCTAGTGACACGCGTTCATTAGTTGCGGGATTATTTACCCAACTTTTTGATCACACTTCGTATATATATATATATATATATATTATATATATGGGATGAATTTCACAATTAAACACGTGAAATAAATTAATTTTTTCATTTTTTCTTCTTTTTCTCTGTGGATTTGCATATATATATATATATATATATTTACGATCTCTGTCATCAACTTCTACGATATATAACACTAGATGAAAAAAAGGTAAGTTTCATATACCAAGTGCCCAGAGTTTGACCTGCATAAATTTCTTTTGGGTATCATCCCACTCGATATAATTCCCATTTCATTCCGCGCCCAAGAGTGGGAAAACCGAGAGCTGAAATTTCAAAGGAGACCTTTTCAAGTCCGCCTATTCCTAATTCATGCCATTCTCATTCTCATCCATGACTTTCCTATTTTGGTCAGGTTAGGTTAAATTAGGTTACAATATGTTAGGTTTGGTTTGGTTAGGATAGGTTAATGTCAGGGTAAGTTAGGTTAATGTTAGGTTAGGTTAGGAAATATTCGTATTACTCATACCCACTTGGCGGGGTTACCGCGAATGGGAACGGAGTGACATTATTTCTTAAATCAAGAAATTATTGTATCAAGTATGGATTTTTTCACTTCGTGTATTTTCCTTTGCGGATCACGCGTAAGATTGGGAATGACAATGAGTGGGCAGTAACCCTTTTTCAATGCTTGCGCAAAAACGATCAATTCTTTTTAAGCGTTTCACGCTGGAAAAAATTTAAAGATGATGAAATGATACGAGGAGAAACGGTTAATTAGATTATAATGGTTAAAGAGAATAGTTTTTGTAGTTAGAGGACCAACACTGTTCAACAAAGTTTCAAAGTAACTGCAGAAACATAACAAAAGTAACAATGGACGTCTTCAAGAAACACTCGTATGATTGGCTTCTGAAGATATCAGATGAGCTAGGAATGTCTGGATATGTCGAATACCACGTTTGGGAGTGTATTTCTCTCCTGCAGGAGGCAACAGCAACAGAGGAGACCTCAAGCTTGACCTGCAGGACCCATAAAAACAATATACAGTGTGTATATATATAGCCTTTGGTTAACCTTTGGTTAGCTTCTGCCCGAATTGTTCATTCTGACGAAGGTCAAGCTTTTCACTCCACCTTGACCTACAGTTTAACGTGGAATCCGAACCACGCCCCACCAGCACCCAGCGTCTTAACCACTAGGCCACCCAGGGTACCCATTTATCTACCAACCACTTTCTTTTTTATTGTATGGAAGAATGAACAGGTGGGTTTTGCTGCGCGCCGGCTGCCGTCACCGGGTATCGAACCCGGGGCCGATGGATTCATAGTCAGCGACGCTAACCACTACACCACCGAGGCGCATATATATATATATATATATATATATATATATATATAATATATATATATATGAAAATTACCTCCATCGGAATTTGAATTCAGTACTCCTTGAATAGAAGGCGTAGCGCAGTGGTCAGCGCCCTCGCCATTTACTAAAGAGGTACTGGGTTCTAATCTTGATGGGGTGATTTTGAATTATGCAAAATCACTCGTGTCCATGCGTGATATACAGTATATATATCTGGACCAGTCCAGTTGCATTAATATATACTGTATATATACAGGGTGGGAAAAAAACAGTGACCTCTTAGAGGTAAATTGTCATATTAAAAAAAGTAAAGGGGCTAGAACTCCCAAACTTCATAGATGCTTACCTTAGCATGTTGTTGTTGTTGTTTAGCCGATTAGCCCACCCTGATCGAGCAAGCCGGCGGCACGCAGGTAACCGATCGCCCTCTCCGGAGTGGACTAGAGGTTCAGCTACTAGCGATGTTGTGTTGTGTTCTATGTTGTGCTAGAGTGGTACAGTCTGTCATAATGTGTTCAATTGTTTGTGGTGTGTCGTGGCACAGGTGGCAGGTGTCTTCTGTGGAGTTGTCTAGTCTGTGTACCTTTGCATGTTGTTCGGCTTAGTTGAGAAGTTGCTCGATGTGTCCCCCTTCCTGCTCAACGCAGGCCTCCAAACGTGGACGCCACTGATCAATACACCTGTTTACATATCGTTGAGACACCACCTCCCAGCCGAGCAGAATTCTTTCGCGTACTTCATCTATGTCTCTTATATTGGTACCAGGGATGTAAACTTTGGACTTCATGGCTTCCCAAACACCATAATCTAGTGGTGAAAGATCGGGGCTATTAGCCGGCCATATATTGGGTTCAATAAAATCCGGTGTTTCGTTCTCAAGGAATGTGACAGTTTGGCGTGCTCTGTGAGCAGGGGCTCCATCTTGTTGGAAAGTGTACCTTTCACCACTAATTCGTCGAATATCAGTTACATAGAGTGAAAGCTATACTTTCCAACAAGATGGCTCCTGTTCACAGAGCATAGTGAAAGGCTTTGCTACTTCCTGCCAGTAAAAATCTCTCTCTCTCTCTCTCTCTCTCTCTCTCTCTCTCTCTCTCTCTCTCTCTCTCTCTCTCTCTCTCTGACTAAAGTTAGGGGACTACGAATAACCGGACTCGTTTCCAACTGGAATAAGGATTGGTTAAGAGCTCGAAAGCAGAGAGTGGTAATAAATGGAGTGGCTTCGAAGTGGGCCCCTTTGAATTAGGGTTCTACAGGATTCCGTTCTGGGTCCTTTACTTTTAATCATCTACTGTATATTAACGATATAGAGGTTGGGCTCCAAAGTACAATTTCTAAATTTGCAGATACCAATTTAGAAAATAATGTAAGTAATGCGGAAGGCGTATGAACGCTTCAAAATGATTTTGATAGGTTGGGCGAATGGTCTGGTATTTGGCAGATGCTATTCAAATTGGACAAATGTAAGGTAATGCATATATACGTATAGGTTACAAGAACCCGAAGACCAATTACTTTCCCTTGGGGAGGAATTTGACTGAGACTGATCTAGAGAAAGACTGAGGAGTTTATATCATTAATGATCTCAAACCGTCAAAGCACTCTGCTGAAGTCGAAAAGAGGGCCTCTAAAGTACTAGGTTATATTAAAAGAGAGTTCCAATTTAGAAACAAGGAGATTGTAATGTCTCTATACACTTCACTAGTTAGACCTCAACTTGAGTATTGTAAGCAGGTTTGGTCTCCGTCCCCTACGAAGGATATAGAAAGGTTGGAAAAGGTACAAGGTTTTCGTAGACATAGGTCCTACCTGACTAAGTTTCTGGGATTTTTCAACATGTTTTCGGAATATGAACGCTTCAGGGCAGTAGACGTAGTATATTTGTACTTCAAAAAACTATGGAGAAAGTGCCACATAAGCGACTTATGGCAAAGGTAAGGACCCTTGGAATAACTGGTACCATGGCCGCGTGCATTGCATACTGGTTCATCGATAGGGAACAGAGGGTGGTAACAAATGGGGAGGCATCAGGGTGGGCATCAGTCACAAGTAGGATACCACAGGTGTCGGTACTGAGACCGCTTTTATTCATTGCTTACATAAACAATATAGACATTGGTATATTAAGCTCATATCAACATTCACTGACAACACCAAGTTAGTCTCCTGACTGGGCAGTGCGGAAGGTGCCCTGAATATTCAAAATGATCTAGATCGACTCGCGAATTGGTCGACCACTTTGTAAATAAATGCCTTTTAACGTGAACAAATGGAAAGTGCATATTGGATTCCGAAACCCATGTACAAACTATTCACTACACGAGCATGAACTTGCAACGTTGAACTTAGAATAGGACCAAGAGGTTTTTATAAGCAGTGATCTCAAGTTTTATAAACATTGCTTCGAAGTTGATAAGAAATGCAATATGATACTAAGTTATATTAAGAGGCAGTTTTCGTACCGAAGCAAGGATATTTTTCTGTCTCTTTAAAATGCGTTGATTAGGCCTCAACTCGAGTTCGCCGTCTGGTCCCCATGGTCCCATCCTTGAGAAAAGACATATAAACGCTTGAGAATGTTTAAGCCAAAGCGACGAAACTAATCCCGGCCGTCGGTCATAAATCATACAATCGTCGGCTCACTGAATCTTAATTTGTATTCCTTAGAAAAGTGTCGGATCAGGGGCGAACTCATGCAGGGTTTTTAAATTTCTGAATAGGATCGACAACGTCGACTATTCTAAACTTTTTACACTTAACACGAACCCGACTCGAAGTAACGGTTGCAAACTTGAACCCAGACGATTCAATACCAATATTTGCGGTAACTTCTTCACGTACAAGATTGTCAATAATTGGAATAGGCTTCCTCCTGAAGTCGTTTGCAGCTCTTCCGTCATTACGTTCAAAAACAATCTTGACTTAGTAGTGTATTAGACGATCTCTTCGAGTAGATCGACGTTCGAGTGTGTGAATGATGGTCGTGTGTGTATTTCCAGTCCCCAACTGACCTATAAGATTTCTCGACAAGTTTTTCCCCTGCAAGTTGCTGAGTGTTTTCTGCTTTATTTTCAAATTTGCCCACCGTGGGCGAAGGGAGATGAGGGGGAGGGAAGACCCCGTTTGCTTTTTTTTATGCTAACTCCTCTCTGTGAGTTGTCTGCGTTTGAACGAAATCTTTGGATGCCGCCTGGTGTGGCTGTAAAACTTTTGTGGCTCCCTCCTTCCCTCGTAACTCCTTATAATTCTCTCTCTCTCTCTCTCTCTCTCTCTCTCTCTCTCTCTCTCTCTCTCTCTTTTTCTCTCTCTCTCTCTCTTGATCTCTGATCTCTGACAACTTTACAAGTTGTATCTCGTTCCAAATCATTCAAAGTGAAATATTTTTACGCTGGATTGCTTTTACTTATACGCTATAAAATATTATATAGACCTGACATTCTTCTACACTTTACACTTCAACGCTTTATCGATTCAAGAAATTTAAACATACGAAAAGCGTCTCCAATAATGTCATTTCGGCTATAAAAGTTTCAAATGAACCATTATTTTAAAATTCAACGAAGGTATTTATTTATTTACAGACGTGGGGTGGAGAGGTGAGGTTAATCCTGACGAAATCCGCATAGTCATGTAAAAGTAGCCACGTGTTAAAATTATAAAAATGACCTGGCGTCTGCCAGTCAGAAAAATAATCTTTTAATATACTGTATAACAGTCCGCGTTAATCCCTTACTTTACCACGTGAGTGATTCTATGTCTTTCATTAGAGGCTTATCACTTAAAGCTTGTATTGGGGGGAATTTCCTATCAATTCGTCTTAGACCCATTCAAAAATCTTACATTAGAAAAAAATTTAAAATACATGTTGTTTTTCTTTGCTTATTCTCCAACTCACAACTCCATTGTAAGTAAAATTAGTCTACCGTAAAAAAACTTTAAAAAAACCTTATATTTATTTTGGTTTCGATAACCGTTAAAAGTTTTTCATTTTATTTAATTTTCATTTTGGTTTGAGTTTCAATTTTAGTTTGGTTTTTTTTTTTTAATATTTTTCCCGATTTCGGTTTGTTTTCAATTTCAGTTCTTTCTAATAATTTCACTTTTATCGGTTTATTGATTCAAGTACTTAGCGATCCTCCATCCCTGATATATATATATATATATATATATATATATATATATATAATATAAGCTTATATATATATATATATATATATATATATATATATATATATAATATATATATATATATATATATATATATATATATATAATATATATATATATCAGTATTTCGAACAATGGAACGAACGGAGTAACAAAAAAAAGTGTAAGAACATTTTGAGAAGACAATTACATCATTATAAGGAGGAAATTGTAGACACCAATCGACCAGGGAAGTACTCCGGGTAGGGGGTGCGTTAGACAGAAGATAGGAAGTGCTGGAACGCCCGTTTCTCCTGTCAGGTCCTCCCTAGCTGATCTTTTTCCGTGTCTCATCTACGCTGTGAGCAGTCCAGCATGCTCTCAAACATAAACTTCTCTCCCTATTCTTCACCACATACATATGCATCATACACACTACATAATCTTTTCAAAATTAAAAAAAAAATGGCATCAACTTCAAGAGCCTCGGAGTCCCCTGGAGAGGGGACCTTAAATGTCCCCACTTCTGGCTCCCCCCCCCCCCATGCCGATACCGGGAACGCAGACCCGGGCAGCTGGGCTGGATCTGCTACCGCCCATTCGAGATTTACTGAACCTCTATCTGATTCACTTTTCTTAAACTTCTGCAACATTCTTGGCCTTTTCTCAAATTCTCAAACTGTTGAACACCACTTCTCCTCCTCTAAACCTCATCTTTTCCTCACTGAAACTCAGGTGTCTGGGACGACTGACAGCAACCCCCTTCTCTGTACCCTCTTACTTTCTCTATACTCAATTTCACTCCAAAGGTGGATATTGCGTATATGTACGTAATTACCTAACTTGGTCTCGTATTCCCGAACTCGAATCTTCCGAATTCTATACCCTCTGGCTACGGCTTACATGCCAATCTCAAGCTAAATACATGTGAGGCTGTTTACTTTTCTCTTAATTCTACTGACTATCCAAAATTCTTTGACTACCTCACTTCCAAAGTGGAATACATTCTTTCCCGCTCTCCCTTTGCTGAAATCTCCATTTCAGGAGATTTCAATGTTCACCACCACCTTTGGCTTTCCTCCCATTTCACTGACATTCCTGGTGAACTAGCTTACAACTTTTCTATCCTAAATGACCAGAGCAGATTGTACAGCACCCTACTCGTATCCCCGATCGTCTTGGAGATAGGCCCAACATTCTGGATTTATTTCTTACCTCTCATCCTTCTGCTTACTCTGTCAAACTTTTTTCTCCGTTGGGCTCCTCCGATCACAATCTGTCCTATCACTCCAAATCGGCCTTTCGATCCTCCCAAGAGGAGGCGCCTCGCCTTTGGCACTCCGGCGCCGCTGATTGGGAGGCCCTAAGGCAGTACTTCTGTGATTTCCAATGGGAGGCGTACATTTCATATTCTATTCCTACTACTAATGCAAAAAACCTTGGTTTAAATTTACTTGTTCTAATGCTATCCGCAACAGAGAGGAGGCTTTTACAAGGTACCGTCGCCATCCAACTCCTGACTCTCACTCAGCTTATATTTCTGCCCGGAATCGGCAAAATCTGTTCTTCGACTCGCCAAAAATTCCTTCATCCGACAAAAATGTGAAAATCTATCTAATTCTAATTCTTCTCGCTCTTTCTGGTATCTAGCTAAGAACCTCTTCAACAACTTTACTTCCTCTTCTTTCTTCCCTCTTTTCCATTCCAACGGCACAGTTGCCGTCTCTTCTCCTGACAAAGCTGAACTCTTCGCTCAAACTTTCGCTATTGCGCTAGACATATCAAAAACTCTTCACTTCTCCACCCGCTTCTCAAAGCGTCCTTCCCAACATTCACTCCATGATTCGCGTAGTACGGCTATGGAGCACCTGACCTCTGATCTTTCTGCTGTATCTGATTAGGGCAGAGAAAACCTTGTGGCTTTCAATGCCTCAAAAACTCAGTTCCTTAATCTGTCTACTCGTCACAATCTTCCACATGACTATCCCCTTACCTTTAACAACACACAACTCAATCCTTCCTCTTCTCTTAACATTCTTGGCGTTTCCTTTTCTCGTGATCTTTCCTGGAAACATCACATATATTCTCTTTCTAAAACAGCTTCTAAGAGGTTAGGTGAGTTGTACCGCCTCCGCGGTTTCTTCACCCCCACTCAGTTGCTGTCTCTGTACTGGGGTCTTGTTCGCCCTTGTATGGAGTATGCTTCTCATGTGTGGAGTGGTTCAACCCATACAGCCGCACTTAACCGGGTGGAATCAAAGGCTTTTTGTCTCATCAATTCCCCGCCTCTTACTGATTGTCTTCAATCTCTCTCTCTTCGCCGCAATGTTGCCTCACTCTCTCTTTACTATCACCACACACACACACACACACACACACACACACACACACACATATATATATATATATATATATATATATATATATATATATATATATATATATATATATAATCTTTATTTTGCCTTTCTATTCATCAAAACATCAAAAGATATTGGAGGTTTGGTTGGTAGATCCTCTACTTCACGGGATCTAATAGGTTAATATGGGTTATCCGCCTCGCTTTTGATTTAATGAATACATATAAATAAGTCCTTAAAATATATTTTGTTTTAAAATCAAGCGAAATAGGAAAACTATTCAGATAATCAGCTTTAAAAGATGATTTAAATGATTTTTCTTTCATTAAAAGAATTTTAGTTTTTTAAATGTTATCTCATTTTCACATATTAACGTCAAAATACCTTTCAGTAATATAAAAGAAAATTGTTTTCCTGAAAGCTAATTTTTCTAGTGCAGATACAGTGTAAAAAGAAATTCCCCTTTGGATTCTTCTTGAATTCCCTTAATATCTGAAGCTTGTAGGGAATTTTTTTTGAGAAACGTAAAGGAATGCGTATTAAATTTATGGAATATAAACATATATGTGTAGTTTTTCCTAAGGATTGAAGGGAATTGTTAATGATTCGTAAAATATATTCATATTCTGTATATTACCTTTTGCTGTGATGTAGGAGTATATACAGTAATACCACAAAATACTCCAAATGTATGCAAGTTTTCTCTGAATGCGTGCAAGCATGGTAAACACAAAACGTCCTTTGTATGGCAGTTTGTATTATTATACGTGCATTAATTGCATAAAGTGAATTAAATGTTTATAATAGTATTTTGGTTAATCATATAAAGATTCACTTAGGTAACATTTATTCTATATTCAACTAAATCTCTAAAAGTAAATTTAGGGTAACCTATGGCCGAGCTAAGGAAAATTTATAATACATTTGTACATAACGTGTATAACTATACATATATATATATGTATACTTTCAATGAGTCACCAAAATACCCTCCTCACACTGTATTACTCATTTATCCATTCACACTCGTAATATGGAATCAGAGCATTGGGTAGTACAAAGAATTATATTCTATATTCGTTAGAAGTAATCCATAAAAAATGTTTACGAACTCTCTCAGACAATGATAGCAGATGATCTCATACCTCTCCAATGTTCAGAAACTTGAATATTCTAAAACTAAATATCCTGTATAAACTTATTTTCGGTATCAGTATGTACAAAGTTGCAAATAAGAGAAACTATACTTCGCCCATTCACAGAGCGATTACCCACCCCATCAGAGCAACCATAATCATAATACAAGGCTTCCCAATGATTTCATACATAAACCAAATTATTCCATGCAAATTGCAGAAAATGCTCTCTCCTACAAAGGGGCAGATATCTGGAACGCTATACCCATAAGCATCAGACAAGCACCATCACTACTATCGTTTCGCAACTCACTAAAGAAACACTTTATAAACTCCTACTAATGTATGTATGTGTATATATGCATATATATATATATATATATATTGCAACTTGTGAATATTACTAAACAATGAAATCGCCTATTATATATGCAAAATTCACAGTCTTAAATGGGTGCAGTCATAAACCATATAAATTAGATGTTAAAAGTTTCCAATATATTATGCCATAGTTATAATATGCCTCATTCATCTGTATCTTTGTAACTTTAAGATTGTATCATGATTTGTATTGTTCACCATTTTTCTTTTCTATTATTGCTATTATTATTTCTATTATCATTTTCTATTATTTTGGAGGTTATTTAAATTTTCATTCGTAATGATAGAGTTAACTAAATGCAACATTATTTTATTTTCCACAAATTCTATTTATATTTGACATTTTCCTACGTAAAAATAGAAATGAATCTCAAAGACTTTTGCCTGAAAAATGTCATGCTTCCCAACGTCATATTCAGATAAGAATACTGTAATTAAACTACAAAAATTAAACGTTAATCCCAACATTGTGTAAACCAGTATGAATGTAATGTATATCTTATGTAATCTGTTCTTTCTGAATAAAGATTGTTATTATTAAAATGATTCCTTCTTCGGAAACAGAATTCTTAAAAGGAATTTTTATACGAATTATTATAAAAATATTTAAATAATTAAAACTAAATATTTCTAACAATAATATTGGTTTGGTTTCCGCCCGAATTGTTCATTCTGGCGATGGTCAAGCTTGTCACTCCACCTCAGACCCGCAGTTTAACGAGGAATCCGAACCACGCCCCACCAGCAGCCCAGCGTCTTAACCACTAGGCAACCCAGGGCACCCATTTATCTACCAACCAATTTACTTTTTTATTGTGTGGAAAGATGAACAGCTGGGTTTTGCTGCGCGCCGCCTGCCGTCACCGAGTCTCGATCCCAGGGCCGATAGATTCGTAGTCAGTGACGCTAACCAGTACGCTACCGAGGCGCATGTAAAATTACAAAAATAAATAAAATTACAAAAATTACAAAAATAAATAAAATTAAGAAAATTATAAAAAATAAATAAAATTACAGAAATAAATAAAATTTACAAATTTACAAAATAAATAAAATTACAGAATAAAAAATATTAAAAAAATTGCAAAAATAAATAAAATTACAGAATAAAAAATATTTAAAAAATTGCAAAAATAAATAAAATTACAAAATAAATAAAATTACAAAAATAAAATTATGAAAATGACAAAAATAAATAAAATTACAAAAATGACAAAAATAAATAAAATTACAAAATAAGTAAAATGGCAAAAATGACAAAAATAAATAAAATTAAAAATTTATAAAAAATAAATAAAATTACAAAGTAAATAAAATTACCAAATAAATAAAATTATGAAAATTACAAAAATAAATAAAATTACAAAAATGACAAAAATAAATAAAATTACAAAAAATTATAAAAATAAAATTACAAAAATAAAAATTTTCAGAAATTACAAAAATAAGTAAAATTACAGAATAAATAAAACTACAAAAATTACAAAAATAAATAAAATTACAAAAATTACAAAAATAAATAAAATTAAAAAATATAAAAAATACTAGGGGCACCAATATATTTTGCCCCACACTTTTTTCTTAGCTAAATAATAGGCCATAGGACTGAAATGTCTTTCGGACTGTAAGTTTGAACTTTCTGCGCTTCACATAACCAGATTTTTCCAGTTTGAACCTCCCCTCCTTGTATAAAACCGTTTTCAAACGCCCTTGTATAAAACCGATGATTAACGTAGTTTCGAAAATGGCGTCTGACAGTGATGTGCGTCGTAAACAGAGAGCTGTTATCGAGTTTTTAACAGCAGAGAAGGAAACAGTTGGAAATATTCACAAACATCTACAAAACGTTTACGGAGATGCTGTTGTTGATCGAAGCACAGTTGGACGCTCGTCTAAACGTGTAAGATCATCGGAGAGAGGGAGAGCCAGCTTCGATGATGAACCACGCAGCGGTCGCTCGGCATCGGCTGTCACATCTCACACTGTGCAACGTTTTAACAGCATCATTCGATCAAATCAGCGCGTCACATACAAGGAGCTATCACTGGAGCTAGGAATTAGTGAAGGAAATGTGAATACGATAATTTAGCAACTGAGATACTCAAAAGTGTGTTCACGGTTTGTTCCTCGCGAACTGACTGAAGATCACAAAACCCAAAGAAAAGAAATTGCTTCTGAGTCGTTAGTTCGATACGAGACAGGAGGGAACGACTTCCTTTCACGATTTGTGACTGGGAATGAAACTTGGGTACACCACTTTGAACCTGAAACAAAACGCCAATCCATGGAGTGGCATCACGCAGACCCCCGACGCAAGAAAAAGTTCAAAATGGCTCCCTCTGCAGGAAAGGTTATGGCCACCATCTTCTGGGACATGAAAGGGGTGATTCTGGTGGACATTATGAAGAAAGGACAAACAATCAACTCAGAGGCATATATTGCTACCCTACAGAGACTCCAGAGACGTATAAAGCGAGTTCGAACGGAAAGAAAACTGGAAGACGTCCTTCTTTTGCACGATAACGCAACACCACACAACAGTTTGCAAACAAGAGAGGCCATCACAAAAATGCGTTTGACTGTGTTACACCACCCTCCATACAGCCCGGATCTGGCACCTTCAGACTTCCATTTGCTTGGGCCAATGAAGGATGCTATTCGTGGAAGAAAGTTTCAGAGTGACGATGAGGTTGTTGAGGAGGTTAAGAGGTGGCTCCAGCGGAACCCAGCGGACTTTTTCGAGGTGAAGAAAGCCGTAGAAAAGGATGGAGACTATGTGGAAAAATAAAAATTTGTAAAGAAGGTATGTAACCACTTGTGCACAAAATTTCTGGAACTTACAAGGAAACTTGGAAAGAAAAAAAAAGGTGGGGCTAAATACCGAGTGTCTCAAAAGTCAGTTTACCGAAGAAAATGTTCTTCTAAGGTGAATTTACTACAAAGAAAAAAAACTTGTTTCATAAATATATTTACAAAACAAGAAAACAAAGAAAAAAAAAGGAGCTATTGAAGAATAGGGACCCCGGCCTTCTTTAGTTAGGCTTATAAGGCTAACTAACGAAAATATCACGACCTAACCTAACCAATCGTTAGGTTAACTGTACGTCCTTGACGATTGGTTAGGTTAGGTCATGATATTTTCGTTAGTTAGCCTTATAAAGCTAACTAAAGAAGGCTGGGGTCCCTATTCTTCAATAGCTCCGAAAAAAAATTCTGAAATATATTTACAAAACATGAGAATAGTTCTGGTTACAATAGTGTAACTGTTCAAAATGTCGTCCATGTTGTTCGATGCACATCTTGTATCTGTCAACGGTTGACCGGCAAATTGTTTTACATAGTTCCTTATCATTGCTTAAGAGCTGGAATTCTTCACAAATGTAGTCTTTAAGGTCCTGAAGACATGCTGGCTTTTTGCTGTAAAAACAATTGTCATAACGTTTAGAATAATCATCAGGAGAAAACATTTTCCTCGGTAAACTGACTTTTGGGACACCTTGTATATTGAGTGGCCCTCGTAAATAAAATTACAAAATTTAAAAAATTTCAAAAATAAAAAAATAAAAAAAATAAATAAAATTACAAAACTTACAAAATAAATAAAATTACAAAACTTACAAAATAAATAAAATTACAAAATAAATTAAATTGGAAAATAAATAAAATTACAAAAATTACAAAAACAAATAAAATAAAAAATTTCCAAAAATAAAAAAAATTACATTTACAAAATAAATAAACTTACAAAAATAAAGAAAATTCTAAAAATTACAAAAATAACTAAATTTAAAAAATTGCAAAATAAACAAAATTACCAAAATTATAAAAATAAATAAATTACAGAAATTACAAAATAAACAAAATTACAAAACTTATTCGATATAAACCTAAAATACAAATTACTCGTTTTAATAAAGAGGACATTAATTCATATCATTTATTAAAACTAAAAGGAATAAAATTAATTAAAAAACTTTCATAGAAACAAAATAAGTAAAATTTAATTAAACCAAAAACATTTATAATGTAACATCATTGCCATCATTATTGATAAATTGAAACCTTCGCTTAACAATTATGTTAATGCTGTTAAGTTAGAAATATTTTACTTAAGTTTTTTACTTATTTTCGCTTTTATGAAAGTTTTTAAATCAAGTTTTATTCCTTTTAGTTTTTAGTTTTAATAAAAGATTTTAATTAATGTCCTCTTTATTATAACTAGTAATTTGCATTTTAGGTTAATAACGACTAATTTTTGTAATTTTAAACGAGTAAATATTGTTAGAAATATTTAATTTTAATTTTTTAATGGTTTTATAATGATTCGTATAAAAATTATTTTTTAGAATTTACTTTCAGAAGAAGAAATAATTGAAAGTGTATATATATATATATATACACATATACACACTGTATATATATATATATATATATATATATATATATATATATACATATATATATATATATATATATATATATATACCTCGTTAACCTCGTTTAGGTTCCGTGTGTTTGTCTCTCTTCACACGAAGGTCAAGCTGGTTGCCCCGCCTCTAGGCCTGGCCTGGTGGAGGAGCGAGTTGCTTTCTTGCGCTCTCCACCGCACTATGTGTATATATATATATATATACTTTATGTACAAATATATTATAAATTTTCCTTAGATCGGCCATAGGTTGCCCTAAGCTTACTTTACACGAACGTTGTCTACGGAAACCGTGTTGACTCTTTCTGATCATATTATAACTTTCAAGATGATCAACTATTGTATGACGTATTATTGATTCTAAGAGCCTGCTATAATCCAAGTTAAGCTAATTGGCCTGTAATTGCCCGCAATTTTTTTGTTCCTCTTCTTAAAATTCGGAGTAATATTTGTCAACTTAAAGTCAGACGGCACAATTCCCTGCCCTAACATTCTATTAAAAAGTTTAACGAGGTGTAATTTGTTTTTCAATTCCTTAAAATGCTTAGGATAAAACAGATAATGCTCTGGCGATTTACTAATTTTTTATTTTTTTATGTAATGCAAAACCTCCTGTTCATTAATTCATCATAAAGGTTAAATATGGATCATGCTTCTGGTATGTTTCATACGTCTTCTGTTGTAAACACTTAAGCAAAGTAGTCATTTAATACCGTTTCTAGTTGTTTCTGATCGCCAAGTCAGAGGCCGATATATATGTTACAGGAAATCTGTGTAACTACGGATTTCATGAAATTCCTAAAATGTTCAGGGATTTCATGAAATTCCTAAAATGTTCAGGGATTTCATGTAAGGTTAAGTCGTGATATTTTCATTAAACCTATGGGAAAATTATTGACTGCCCGGTTAGGTTAATTGAATGCCCAGTTAGGTCAACTGTACGCCCTTGACGATTGTTTAGGTTAAATCGTGATATTTTCGTTAAAACTAACGAAAATATTACAACTTAACCTTACATGAAATCCCTGAACATTTTAGGGATTTCATAAAATCCCTAGTTACACAGATTCCCTGTAACATATATAAAAAGAAAAAAATATATTCTAGAACAAATGGCACCAAAATGTACCTAAAAGCATACTTGACAATACCCCATAGCAATTTTGTCCTACCTTCCATACTTATACTTTTTAAGTTGAATATATACTAAACAACTGCTCCAAATTTTGCGACCGTCGCCGTGAAATGACCCTCTATACTTTTTTGTCTTCTAATTCTTACTATCTCAATTGTTCATGTGTGTGTTTGGGTGCATGAGGTGATGTGTACGCACAGTTTGAAAATTGTTGTTTGTAAGTAAAATGTTACACCTGAATAAGTGTGAGCATATGGAAGTTTTATTTTAAGTTTCCCATTTCTTTACCTTTCCGACTTTACTTCCTTCTTTGGCTACCCTAGAGTGGATTCTGTGATCTTTGGTAGACTATAACTTGTAATACTTTCATAATAAATAAATAAATACTCCTTTACTCCTTCCTGCATAATATATATATATATATATGTATGTGTGTATGTATGTATGTGGATAAGGCAGCAGCAGATCGTAAAATCTGTATCTTCATTCACAACTATTTGAATCCGGCTGAGGTAAAATAAAATATATTTGCTATTCATTTAATATTTAAACTTAAGTTGCTCTTAGTACATTGTTCTGGATTAACATAAAAATTAACTTGCTTGTAATTACGCTCTGTTAATGAAGATAAACTAAGAGGAAAGTAATTGACAATTTCTGCACTAGATGGCGTTACTCGTTCAAATAATTTGGCTTTGCTTGATGAAATTCAGTTAGTCTGCAGTAAACTTTCTTGCGCTTTCTTGCGCTTATGTTCTAACCGCTCTGTGCCTAGCTTATTTATACGTATTTGGCCCTATAGATTTTCCTTCGAATCTGGAGAAGAAATGGTGAGGTCATTTAGAAACAATTCCTGTCAGCTTCCTTTTACAATATTCAAGGAAAAAGAGGGGGAAAAGTCGCACTTTTTTCCTTCCAGTTTAACAGGTTTCCTAAGGAAAATTTTTCACAGTGTAGTGATGATAAAAATTTTAAACAAAATTAATTAAATAAAATGTAAAACTAAAGATAAATATAAAAATTACACCATTACTGAAATTAAGTGGAGCTACAAACTACAATATTTTCATGCCATAAAACACGGTTAGCAGATATATGGCAGGACTGATGAATACTTTGGACAGTTGAATTATCTGAGTTTTAAATTCATTAAACTGTATTGAGCACGTACTTTTACTTCCAAAAGATTTGATACGTTTTGGTTATCAAACATTTGCAAAGCTGAGCATCTTCGAGGTAATTTATAAAAAATCTGTTATGAAGCAAATTAAAAGGTCTGCCAAAACTTTTTATATAATTAGCCCAAAGCTGCTACCCATGCATATTATTGCAGTGGGTACTAAAGAGTGTCTTTAGCTTCGCTTGTACAGAAACTGACGTGCCTTATTATCATGTTTGCTTGATCATAGAAATTTTGATATTGTTTTCTTATGTCTGAGTCGTCACTGAAGCAGATGGTGATAATGTGACCCAAATACTCAAATTCTTGTACTTACTTTATTGATATACCTTTAATTTTGAAAATAATATTACTGTATTGTTTTGAATGTTGAAGAGGTCCGTTGTCGGGCCTTTAATTTGGGAACACACATTCTGCCTTTCCTATTTTCCAGCGTTGTTTGGGTTGTAATTGGGTTTAGTTTGAGGTTTGGTACCAGTTTTTCGATTATTTTCCATATGTAGATTATGGTGTACCTCTCTCTTCTTCTTTCCAGGGAGTACAGATTTAGTTTACGTAGTCTTTCCCGGTTGTTGAGTTCTTTGCAGCCATCAATCTTAGCTGTGAAATATCTCTGAGTTTCTTCTAATTTATTAGTTTCTTCCATTTTATATGGGGACGTCAAAACTGAGCAGTATTCAAGTTTTGGTATGATCAGTGTTTTTAGCAGGGAAATCATTACTGTCCTGTCCCTTCTTTGGAACGTTCTTAGTACCTGTCCCGCGACTCTTTTTGCTTTGTTTATCGCTATCTGATTTTGTGTTTCGAATTTGACACCATCGGTCTTTATTACCCCCAAGTCGATCGCTTTCGTGCTTCTCTGAATTTCCTGTCTATCTGGAGCATAATATGCAGTCTATTTAAGTTCCCCATTCCTTCCATATCTCAAGAGCTGAAATTTCTCAGTGTTAAATGTCATGTTGTTGTCTTCTGACCACTTGTATATTTTGTTCGTGTCCCTCTGCAAGGCCTCCACTTCATTCGCATCGTTGATTTTTCTGCTGATCTTTGTATCGTCCGCAAAGGATGTTACTATACTGTTGCTGTTTACTCCGCTGTTTATGTCTGTTAGCATGATAATGAACAGGAGTGGGGCCAGTACTGTACCTTGTGGTAATGAGCTGCGTAATTCTGATTCAATGATGATATACCTTGAATTTTGACGACCTGTAGACGACCTGTAGACGACCTCACATATTTATATGATTTTCACGTGGATCCAACACCCTCCTCCTCGTCTAGCAATTCTATCTGTTCTGTATATGTATTGCTATCTCAGTACCCTCGATGCAGTTTTCACAGCTCTTTCTTTTTATGTAAGAAGGGCGAGCGCCCACAAAAATTACCTCGTATATAAGAGACAGCCGAAATCAAGATCTCTGAGGCTCACGATGCCTTTTCTTAAATTTTGAAAAGATTGTGCAGTGTGTAAAATGCATGTATGTATAGCGAAGAATAGAGGGAAAAGTGTGTATTTGAGAGCATGCTAGGCTGTTCACAGGGTAGATGAGACACGGGAAAAGATCAGCTAAAGAGAACAGTGACAGGAGAAACGGGAGTTCCAACACTCCCTGTCTCCCGCCTGACATTCATCCCGGAATACTTCCCTGGTCGATTGGTGTCTACAATCTCCTCCTTTGCATTTATGTAAATGTGTTTCCGTAAGGCATATGATATCTATGATGGTTTCCAGAGCTAAATCTTGCAAGTATTGTAATTTGTCGTCTGCATGGTCAGTCTAGAGGCCTTGTATATTTGTGTATAATAAATTTCTAGGGTTTCTAATCTTAATCTTTGTGCTCGGGTTTCCTAGATAATGATCATTTCCTGGTCGATGTTATTGGTTCTTCTTTGGTGTTATTGGTTGGGCCGCTGCATTTGGGAGTACTGGGACTGCGGTCCTTGATACCATTGTGGATGTTTTATTAACGGTGAGTGGTATTGAATAGGAGGGTGATGTATGTAATGCTGGGGTGTACATATCTGCAAAGTTCCAACTTTTCTCATTAGAAGGGACAGTTACGCTTTTATCATTCTCATTTTCTCTAAAAAATGTACTTCATCGCCATTGCTATTACTTCTATTTAGGATGTAAGCTGTTCTTTCTCGTTCTCTTCTTTGAGTACCCTTTATGTAAAAATACGGGCACTCCATATTTAGGCATTTTTTCTCTCTAATTGACTCTCCGTACATAGGAGGGTGGAAATAGTAACAGCTTGTTACGTATCTGTAACGTCCATTCTTCATCATAGGCCCATATAGAAACAATTTTTTGGGTGACCATACATGCAGTTTAAGCCATATTTGCACGAACCTGTTTCGTAACATTCGCATATGGTCCATCGTTTAAATTCCTTACGAGTCCTGTGGGATTCAATTTCTTTCCTTTGTTCTACCACCACTTCTTCCCGACTCAGTGGCTTTTTAATCTTTGGTGTGTTATATTTTGTATTAATTGTGTCTCTATCTTGTGCAAGGGGGTATTTCTTCGTCTAAGGCCACTTCTGTACCTCCCTGTAGTGTGTCTCCCTCGGAGTCCTGAATCCCATATATATATATATAATATATATATATAATATATATATATATATATATATTATCATAAAAAAATTCTTAATCCTTTACTTATTAAGTTCCACAAGTTTGAGTCTAAAAATAAAGTTGTTCTTACTTATACGATTATAAATTCTCTTAAATTTGTCAACCTTTTAAGTTTGGTCGGCTGGAGAGAACGTACATTTTAAAATATGCGTAATATCTTAACTTTTATATACATTTTATGATATATATATATATATATATATATATATATATATATATAGCTGAGATGCAATTTCCGCATAAAGTTTATAGAGTTTTTACAGATAAAAGCCCCCAAAAGAAATAAAGTAAATTAAAAAAGTCTCCATGAGAGTTTTCAGTTCAACAAAATAAAAAAAAAAAGGGTCTTCATTCAGATCACTAAAATAAAACAAACATAAAGAAATAAACCGTTTGAGGACCAGTTTAAGAATGAGCTTCATTTCTTTTATCATCTTTTTCTCCCTTTTTTTTTTTTTTTTTTTTAGTGATCTGAATGAGCGTTTTTTTTTTTGTTTTTTTTTACCGTAAACGTTCGTCACTCTTTTATTTGCATCGTTTCATTTGTAGGTTTTTATTTTGCCTTTTAATAAACCAAATCGTATTTTAACCATATATATATATATATATATATATATATATATATATATATATAGTGGCCCGTTGAGAGTAGGCCCTACAACAATGTAATTACATTAATTAAAGATTGTTGATGGGTCACCAATTTGATCTTTTGATCAAATAATAATTGTCATTAATAACGGAAGGTGATTAATAAGCTTCGTTGGATTTTCCTTTAATTAAACAAAACACGTAAAGAAATAAAGATTTACAGAGACTGAACTGAAATAAGCAATTACATAATATGCTGATTGAATTATAATTATAATTCCGATAATTATGTTCTATAATTATCGATCGAAAACGAGTGAGAAAGGAATTCTTTTGAAGGCAAAAAATGAATCTTCGAAAATGTCTGAAGGAGTTACTCTATGGCTCTCTATATATATATATATATATATATATATATATTACAAATAGGTCCTGTACCCTTTCGTAAGAAAAAACTCTTTGTTTAGCGTATACGCTTATGGAATTGTTTTTAAAGCATTTTTTAAATAAACCTCTTTTAAAAGATTTTTCTGTTACATTTAAAGGGCAGAAAGATACTTTTACATTAGTTCAGAAGAAGCACTTTTTTAGTTCTTCAAGAATTATTTGCGTCTGATATATATATATATATATATATATATATATATATATATATACTCTACTCTCTTGAAAGAAGGCGCGAGCGGTACACAATAATATACATATGGAAAATACTTGAGGGCTCTGTCCCTAACCTCAGAAATGAAATAGAAACAAACTGGAATGAGAGAAGAGGCAGATTCTGTACGGTCCCAGCTGCGGTGGGACAAGGAGCCATGAAAACGAGGATGGAAAATACCCTCAGAATACGGGGCCCAAAGCTTTTCAATGTCCTTCCAAAAGAAGTGAGGAATCTCCAGCACACCGACCTGAATAACTTCAAGAACCAGCTGGACAGATTCTTGTGCAAAGTCCCTGACCAGCCATGCGTGGCTGGCTACGATTAGTGATGGATCGAGTGGTCGGTTTTTCACAACCGCGGTTGCGGTTGTGTTTGCGGTTGTCGAATTTTTTCGAACCGCGGTTGCGGTTGCGGTTATCATATACTAGGAAAAATGCGTAATTATTAACTGGATTTAGCCACTATAGTGCGATTTAGCCACACTTGGTACATAATATATACTAAATAGTATTTATTTAGTAAATACCTTATGTTGAACACAAGTTTTGCAATACACCGCTACCGCTATTTGTGTGTTGCAAAACTTGTGTTCAACATAAGGTATTTACTAAATAAATACTATTTAAATGAAGTATATTCTAAACTTATATAGCTATTATGAAAGAATAGGTCAAATTAATTAAAAACCATATTTTGCACTAAGTGGTTACCAGGATGAGGGACGAGGACCCATCGCACTGTTCATCCCACCTACCACTTTCCCCAGCCTCCACCCATTGGAAAGTTATGGATTATTATTCATTTGAAAAATGATGTCAAACTTAATGACAGGCAGTGTGAATTTCAAGAATAATATTTTTGCTGCATTTTCACCTTACAACCGCAACCGCACTTATGGAACGGCGGTTGCGGTTACGGTTGCGGTTGTGAATTTTTGTGCGGTTGTAGTGCGGTTGCGGTTGCGGTTGCGGTTATTCGATCCATCACTAATATATATATATATATATATATATATATACATTGGCGGTCAAAATTATGGAAACATTTTTAAAATGTTCATTAAGTAATATTAATAGAGTTATTTTCATTCCTTTTGTATTTTACAGGAAGTATAATGATATATCTGTCTAATTAAGGAATTTTCTGCTGTGGTGTTTTGTTTCCTGAAGACTTACAAACAATTAATGATTAATGAAAGAAATTGTATTTAATGGTGATATCAAGTTTTTATTAAAATAAATGTTTAGATTCACAGAAATATTGATATTATTGATTAGAAAGTGTTTCTCTTATTTGTATTCATACATTTGATTCCAGTTTCCTTCAAAAAAACCATCTCTGACTTATGAAACTCTCATCTGAACACTGGTAACATTGTGCCGTTCTCTTACGGATATTTCTCTATAATGGTTCCCACAAAGGAAATATATGGAAATAGACTCAAGATTGTAGGTCTTCATCAAGAAGGTATTAATAGGAGACAAATAGTCAATAAAATGTGAGTTTCATTGTCCATGGTGAGGGGAAAATATGATTCTCAAAGGGTGAGTGGAGTGTAATGAACAAAGTAGGCCGACGGCGACAAAGGAAGACTTCGGAAAACAAATACATGATTTCATTGAGCAAATGCAACAAAAAGAAGACCAGCGTTCAAACTGCTGCTGAAGTCAATGCGTCACGCAGCAACAGCATTTCTACTTCAACAGTGAAGAGACGTTTGAGGGAGGTTGGTTTAAAGGGTCGGCTTGCGACAAGGAAATTGAGCCAAAACGTTTGAAATGGGCACAAATTCGCAGAGAATGGTCACTCCAAGACTGGGAAAAGAGGCTTTCTGGTAGAACCCGACCCTTTAAACCAGTGCCCTTCAACCTTTTTATGCCTACCGCCCACTTTTACTATTTTTATGTGAGATAAATTAGCCAACCGCCCACCAAAATTAAAAATCCAACAAACATATATTAAAAATTATATATGGTACATTATATATATTATATAATAAAACATTATGCATTTACCTTTAATTTAGTGAGATCCTTGTGCTTGATGCTTGGAAACTAAATTCCGAATGTTTGGCTCGAATTTGGTGAGGAACAAACGAATGTCCCCTCTTTCAATGATTTTTAAAGCATTCCTGTTTTTGGTAAGAATGTGATTCACGGCACTAAAACCTGATTCAACTAGGTACGAAGTAGGAAAAGCGATCAGTAATTTAAAAATCTTTTTCCACATATTGGGATATACATTTGACATCTTTTTATTTTGCCAAAGCTGCATATAACCACCGTTATTGAAATTTCCCTGGCTTTCCTCATCATATCTGAGTTCTAATAGCTCCTCTTGACATGTTACATCAGCTTCAGTAACATTTGCAGTAAACGGATTTACCATCCAATCACATACTTCCATGGTTAAAACATCACTGAATCGAGTTTCAAAATCCGTTTTAAGTTTATTGAAATGATCAATAAACCTTTGTGTATCAATTGTCGTTATGTCATCCGTAATAGATAACAATTCTGGAAACTGGTGAAATTCCCTTTTTGAAAGATTGTGACTGAATAAATGCAGCTTTTCAATGAATAATGAGATAACTTTTTGACAGTTCATGAGTGTCATATTGGCTCCTTCAAGCTGCAAATTACAATCATTGCATTTCTTAAATATTCCTGCCAAATAACAAGCATCATTTTTATCATTTTTAACTTTTGGCTAAGATCAACTTTCATTTTGGTCTTCTAGAAACTGCACTACGCTCTCATATAGTTCAACAAAACGAGTTAAACATGCACCCTTCGAGAGCCATCGGACCTCTGTGTGTAATAATAACCTAACAAATTGTTCATCATTGTCATGACACAACTGACGAAACATTCGATCATTTTTTGCATTGGCTTTTATCTTATTCACGGCACTGATTAGTATATTTAATGATGAATGAAGACTTATACTCAAATGTTTCGCAGCAAGATGCTGCCTATGAATCACACAATGAATACAGAAAACGTTTGGAACTTCCTTTTTAAATATGCAACGAAACCACGGTATCGGCCTACCATTGATGGCGCCCCATCAGTAGCGCATGCTACAATATTTGTCAAGGGAATGTTATTTTTTTCTAAGTACGATTTAACAGCAGTAAATATTCATACTCCTTTGTATCAGTAATAAGATTTTGTACAAATAGCATTTCTTCTTGCAGTACACCGTTTCATTAAAGTATCTTACATAGGCCATCAATAAAGCATTATTGTCTGTAATGGTAGATTCGTCCAACTGAATGGAAAATGAAGTTGTTTGGAGAATAGTTACCAGCTGGCTTTCAACGTCAACCGCCATTTCATCAATGCGTCGACTTACTGTAGTATCACTAAAAGCCAAAGTTTTTATATCATCAGTTGGATCTTGATGCATAACTGTAGAAACATATTCTTGAATAGATGGTATTAGTAATGTTTCTCCAATGTTATGGCTCCTACCACTTTTGCAATAAGTTTTGAGATACGATAGGATGCAGTTATTCTATCTTCGTTTTTTGTACTTGTTTCTTAAATGATGCAGTTATTGTATGACGATTTTTAAATTTTTCATAAAGATCTTGAAAATATTCAAGAGGCTTCTCTTTGTCTTTTTTATGCTGTGAAGTGAGATGATTCAGCATTCTTGATGGTTTCATTGCTTCATTTGAGAGAGTTCTGTGGCACAGCAAGCAGAATGGAAGTTGCTTGTTAGTAAGAGATTCGATAAATCCGAACGCTAAATACTCAGATGAATATCTACGAGTATACTTCTTATTTGAGGACATAATTCTAATAATGAGGGTGGATAATTACAAGAAATACACAACAGAAAAAATAAACACTACTCGAGCACGTTGTTTACTGTCGACTGACTGAGCCAGTTGCCGTATATCGCTAGAATTCTTGTAGTTGCCGCATATCGCTAGATTCCTTGCGCTAGGCTAGAATTATAGAATTTAACTTAGCTAGCAGATTTTCAATAGAGTTTTCGGTTTACTTTACAATATTGTAAATTTTGCTGAATTTTACAAGAATTTTATAAATTTTCTTGCCGCCCACCTAAAAGCTCAAATCGCTCACTAGTGGGCGATATCGCCCAGGTTGAAGAGCGCTGCTTTAAACCAACCTCCCTCAAACGTCTCTTCACTGTTGAAGTAGAAATGCTGTTGTTGCGTGACGCATTGACTTCAGCAGCTGTTTGAACGCTAGTCTTCTTTTTGTTGCATTTGCTCAATAAAATCATGTATTTGTTTTCTTTTCCATATTCAAGAGGCTTCTCTTTGTCTTTTTTATGCTGTGAAGTGAGATGATTCAGCATTCTTGATGGTTTCATTGCTTCATTTGAGAGAGTTCTGTGGCACAGCAAGCAGAATGGAAGTTGCTTGTTAGTAAGAGATTCGATAAATCCGAACGCTAAATACTCAGATGAATATCTACGAGTATACTTCTTATTTGAGGACATAATTCTAATAATGAGGGTGGATAATTACAAGAAATACACAACAGAAAAAATAAACACTACTCGAGCACGTTGTTTACTGTCGACTGACTGAGCCAGTTGCCGTATATCGCTAGAATTCTTGTAGTTGCCGCATATCGCTAGATTCCTTGCGCTAGGCTAGAATTATAGAATTTAACTTAGCTAGCAGATTTTCAATAGAGTTTTCGGTTTACTTTACAATATTGTAAATTTTGCTGAATTTTACAAGAATTTTATAAATTTTCTTGCCGCCCACCTAAAAGCTCAAATCGCTCACTAGTGGGCGATATCGCCCAGGTTGAAGAGCGCTGCTTTAAACCAACCTCCCTCAAACGTCTCTTCACTGTTGAAGTAGAAATGCTGTTGTTGCGTGACGCATTGACTTCAGCAGCTGTTTGAACGCTAGTCTTCTTTTTGTTGCATTTGCTCAATAAAATCATGTATTTGTTTTCTTTTCCAAAGTCTTCCTTTGTCGGCGTCGCCCTACTTTATTCATTACACTCCACTCCGGCTTTGAGAATCATATTTTCCCTCTCACCATGGACAATGCAACTCGCACTTTATTGGCTATTTGTCTCCTATTAATACCTTCTTGATGAAGACCTACAATCTTGAGTCTATTTCCGTATATTTCCTTTGTGGGAGCCATTATAGAGAAATACCCGTAAGAGAACGACACAATGTTACCAAATAGTGTTCAGATGAGAGTTTCATAAGTCAGAAATGGTTTTTTTGAAGGAAAATGGAATCAAATGTATGAATACAAATAAGAGAAACACCTTCTAACCAATAATATCAATATTTCTGTGAATCTAAACAATTATTTTTAAAAAACTTGATATCACCATGAAATACAATTTCTTTCAATAATCATTAATTGTTTGTGTCTTCATGAAACAAAACACCACAGTAGAAAATTCCTTAATTAGACAGATATATCATTATACTTCCTGTAAAGTATAAAAAGAATGAAAATAACTCTCTTATTATTACTTAATGAACATTTTAAAATTTTTTCCATATTTTTGACCGCCAGTGTATATATACACAGTATATATAAGCTTACAGAGAACTCGTGGAAGTAATACTGCGATACTTGTTTTTAGCAATGTGCATGAAAACTACACTTCTTATATCCAATGAATTCTGTGAAAGTGTCTTCACAAATGTTTTTCCAACTGAAGAGCGACTCCCAGAATAAGTATGCATATTTCGTTCGTATGTGCATACATACTTCAGGGTGAGGAAGTTACGTTGTGAATCTAAATCAGAGAACGTCATGCTTCTTTTTTCGGCAAAGGAGCAAGAAATATTTTTGAAATGTCTTTTCGTATTTTAGTTTTCTGGGGTTGAAAATTTGGATAATATACTGCTCTAAGATTTATTTTCAGGCCATGTAAGTATGTAACTTTATATATATATATATATATTATAATATATATAATATATATATATATATATATATATATATTGACTGACTGATTGATTGGCTGACTAGTTATGGTTGTAAATAGCTACCTGTACATCAGTAGTATGGAGAAAATAATTTGTTAACAAAAGGTTTATAGGGTGGGGAAAATTTTCAAGTAAATTCTCGAAAGAGTGTGTGTGTGTGTGTGTGTGTGTGTGTGTGTGTGTGTGTTAAATATCTTTTGTTTGATCATTTGTTTGTCCGATTCTTAGCTGAAGACGCACAACCAAACTTGTCGAATTGCAGAAATTCTTTGCGGTGAAATGGTAATCGAGGGGCGGCAAAAACCATTCTTTTGAACTTTCAGATTTGCGTAAAAGCCAAAAGTAAATAGTTGACGAATCGGAAGAACTGAATTTGTCAGGAAAAAGTTTTAAATTCTCTCATTCAAATGAAAGACGAAACTTTTTCACCAGCCATTTTCGCTTATTTAGAACAGAATCACCACTTGTTTCCCTGATTCGAGGCATCGCGCGAACTAAATTCCCTAAAGTTCGAAGGGAAAACGTAGATGAAAGGGACACTTGTTTATAGCGAGTATTTATGCGTACGAAAGAAACCTACAAGGTAGGACGACTCGTCTTAATTGTTAACGTAACTAGTCATTAATACTAACTAACAAACGCTATCCAAATGGGAGCGACAAAGAATATACGTATAATGGGGGTACTAAATTTTTCCGAAACTGAGATTATACATAAAAATAAAAGTATCCAGAGACTTTCCGACATTGAATACACGCGGGAAATCACTCTGGAATTATTGAATGGGAAAAAGAATGTTTGAAAAGGCAATTATTTTACTACTCGTTTTATCCGAACACTGAAACGCTGCTGCATGAACGAAATCGAATGTAATGTCGATGAAGTGTGAACGAGTAAATAGCTACGAATCGTTTTACTTAATAAAGACGAATGAAAATTTTAAGTAATATATAATAAATAAAGTAATAAATTAATTAATATCAGGAAAGCTATATACTGTAGGGTGGGCCATTTACGTGCAACGATGGGGAATAATAACAACTAAAGAATCCATTTTTTTTATTTATACTATACATATTCGACATGTTCGATCATGAAAGAAAAAGGGTCTAACAATTGTTGTACCCCATATACGACACCACACCACACCACACCATCACCCTCGGAGATCCCTGTTCTTCGTTGGCATCCATCCAATGGGGATTTTCTGGAGACCAATATCGGTACTTTTGTTTATTCACTTCTCAAACATAAAAAAAGCTTTATCTGAAAACAGAATTTTGCTCGGAAAATCAGGATCACTCACATTGTTCAATACCCAATTCACAGAACTCAGATCTTCTATTCGGGTCATTTTGTTGGACATTTGTTGGACTATTTTTCTTTACAGGAAATGTAAGTAGACTTTTTAGTTTTTATTCCTTATGGTTCCACTTAAATGGCCTACCCTATAAAAGCCAAGCAATGGAGAGAATTATATATATATATATATATATATATATATATATATATATATATATATATATATATATATATATTACAGGGAATCTGTGTAACTAGGGATTTCATGTAAGGTTAAGTCGTGATATTTTCGCTAGTTTTAACGTAGAAAATAGACCACATCTTGTTAAAATATCTTTTACGTTTACTAATTAGTACTTGTTAATTTTTTGCTAATCCCGCCTATTTTGTTCACTTTGTACATATATATATATATATATGTGTGTGTGTGTGTGTAGACTGTTATTTGCTGAGTTTAAGTAAAACGAAAATCATTGTCTTAATACTTTCCCATTCTCCTTAATGAGAAACCTTGTCTATGCTCGTGCAATAAAACTGATACTGTGCAGCCAATTTTTCTGTGTCTCACATTTACCCATTTGTCCCCTTGAGGTAAATGATGCCCATTATCTATGTAACCATTGTATTTAAGAGTATTTAAGACTGGAAATGAAATCAAATCTGATGGGATTGGATTAACAGATCGTGTATATTGTCTTTCGCCTTAGAATTTATTCAAAAATGTTATTATATTTTAAGGATAAAATCCCACAAGGATTTAATTACAGTTTTGAAAATTTAAAGTCATTTTATGTATCCATTTACCGTCACCAATTGTTTTCCCATTCAAAGTGCTTGTGATGCAGCTGCAATATTAGATACAGTAACAGCATCCATCTCTAGGCCGACATTGAAGAGAATCTCATTTACGAATGCGGTCGAGCTTGATTAATAGCCCAGATTTATGGTTATGCTGAAAGCACACCCGTAAAGAAAAAGTTACTCTTACTTAATAGCTGGTAATACTGCTGATAAATCGGAAGATTCTACTGAATCAGATAATTGCACGTGACTTTCTTACCTTCTCAATCCCCAATAAAAGTAGCGGAGAGTAAAGCCAGAAGCGGTCGCGTTATATGACAGTGCAAAGAGATACACTTCTAAAATGAGAAATATTGTAGAATGATTTTAGTGATAACAGTTTTGGACGTTTTCCAGTTTATGTACCGTTTTCTACAGTACATTACATACAGCATAGTAAACATCCTGTGCCCAAGTGACGAAAGTTATAATGTGGGTTAGGTTAGGTTACGTTAGGTTAGGTTAGGTTAGGTTATCAAGAACTCATTTTTGATCACTCATTTTTGATCTGAAAAGAAGCAAAAATAAATTATATGAAAAACGGTACACAAACTGGAAAAGGTCCACAGTTTTACGTTATTTGAAAGCAGATCTTCAGAAGAAAACAACTCATTTGCAGACCATAGTGACTGCATGAAAAACCCAAATCCATCTTTGCGAAATTACTCTTATTTATCACACGTTTGGAGTCTCCGTGCGCGTATGTCAGCAATTAAGCATTTCCTCCAAAAAACATATCTACCCTCTTTCTCTTCCGTGATGACAATAAGACCACAGTTATTACTTTCCTGAGTTCGAAGTTTGTATTGTAACTTTACAGTAATTTTGCCTCATTAAGCAGGAATGGGTAAATGCACAGTGCTTAGGTCACCACCATCTTCCGTTTGAGAAACGCATTTCACAGTCACCAAATATAGAGTTTGCTCGACCACTATTAATACCTAGCAGCGCCCGTAGCACAGTGGGTAACACCGTTTCCCTATAAGCGGAATGAAGACAGTGAGGTCGGGGGTTTGACTCCCGATGGTGCTGGTAATAATAATAATACGAGAGTTAGCGCAATGGGTCGCATTAGTTGGCCTCAGCGCTGTGCCAGTTTTTGGCCCCCCTGACTGATTACACAGGCCTGCGATGGTTTTGTTGTCCGAAATATTTTATCACTTATATAATAATTTTTGCACGCTGATTCCGAAAATAATATTCATTTTTCGCCATCACGTACAAATTTTTCACAAAATGTCATATTTCATATTACATATGTAAGTAATTTTCATTAAATTTTGATTAAAAGCTACTGCCTATAAATGCTTATAAATGCTTGGTTTCACCAAGCCATCAAAGAAGTGGAGAAGAGATATCAGGGAGGTGGGACATCAGCATGATGGCTGATTACTGCTGGATGTTGAAACGGGATACTCCAGAATTATTACATAAAAGAAAAGGAACAGCGCGTACATTCGAGACTAAAAGGCAAAGATCTCACAAGAAAACTCAGGACAAATAAAGACGAATTATGTAATTGACGTTAATAGTCTTCTTTCTTTTTAAAGTTATTTGCATTTGTAATTAGTATAAAAAGCGAAATAGGTACCTCATGTAAATTTAAATAAATAATATTTATTTTTGTTGTTGTTTTTTCCCTTCCAGTTTGCAGAAAATCCTTACGTGATAGAAAAAAATGGATACCTTATTCGAAATCAGCGCACGGTAGTTGAATTATATGAAATCAGTTATTAGTAAGAAAACAACTCTTACAAAGTTCTCATTTACAGGCCTGTGATCAAAACAGGCGATAAAGGAAAGAGGCCCTAAATAATGGAAAGAGAAGTAGGCCTATTGTAAAAGAAAAGTGGAAGACTGTGCGTTAGTCACTGAATATCCTTAAAGGTTTTGTACGGTATAATTCACTCAAAGTGACTAGTGAATAAACAGCTTCATCGCGAAGGCATTTCTTAAAAGACGTTGAATACAGGTGTTGGATATTAAGATACTAGATACTAGATGTTGAATACTAAGATACTAGATGCTAGATGTTGAATACTAAGATACTAGATACTAGATGTTAAATACTGAGATACTAGATACTAGGCGTTGAATACTAAGATACTAGATACTAGGCGTTGAATACTAAGATACTAGGTGCTAGGCGTTGAATATTAAGATACTAGATACTAGATGTTGAATACCAATTGCTAGATCTATCCTTCACACATTTTTTTTTAAATAAGTAAAATGTTTCGTACACAAAAAAAAATGTAATTAGCTATATAAGGCAATATATTTTTTTTTGTGTATTATACTACATTTATTAAAAGTGTGAGTGTCCGTGAAGAGTTTCGTATAAAGTAAATTATCCAAAATTTTCACTTGATAACAAGAAGGAAAATTTGTTGAGAGAGGCTCAATTGACGCATCAAAGCAGATCAAAGCGGCTCTCCAGCTTATTATCACTTAATTATTGTCACTCGTTCGTTATGCATTGGCACACTAAGATTAAAGCCCTTCTACGAATTCTCGTCTATCTATCTATCTATTATCAAATATTAAAATATAAAATGCACGCCAGGCTGAAATTGAAAGTATAGATAGCGTATTTAAGAATCTTTATTTTTCGAGTGATCACAAACAATTTAGTAACAGTAACTATAAATTCTACAATGTTAAAAATGAGGACGTTTATTGGTTCATTTACATTGATATTTTGGAGTTAATTTAAGCTGTGAATCCTCTTATACAACCAACAATATTATTTCTTATCACTTTGAATTTGCACCAGCTACAACCATAATTTTATTCAATAATTCCCCCCCCCCCCCCCCCCTGTTTGATGCACGGCCATGTTTCGGATGATAGATTTTTTTAAGCCTGTTGTTAAAAATAAGCTAGAAGAAATTAATGCCTCCTGAAATATGATATTCTGTTTTTCAAACATATTTGGAGATTTGTTTAAAAGAGAAAATTGCTTCCTTTGTTAGTCTTAATAGAAAAGAGTATCGATTCAAAGAAAATCACTCTACGCGCCCTTCATGTAGACTTTAATACAGGCCAAACTCTCGTGCTTCCAATAAAGCCATTGATTTGCTTCTTTATTTCAGTCGGTTATAATTAAAGAGAAAATCCATCTAGCGGATTTAAAAAAAAAATTAAATTCTAATTTTTTTTCAATTAAATTCTTTGTTTTTTAAAATAATTAATAAATATTTCTAAGCTTATTATAAACTTTTTACTTTGATTTTTTTGGGGGGATTTTAGCCTTAATTATAACCGATTGGGACTTATGGGCCACCCTGTAGGATGTAAATTTAGTATGTTGAACTGCAATATTTAATGTCTCTGCCGACGACAGTTTTATTGCCCTTATCTAAAAGACTTCAATTATTAATTAACAAAATTTACGGTAAGCTTTATTTACTAAAATGTTATTAAAAAGAGTTTGTATAAAATGCCTCACAAGTAATGCTTAATTTTACGTAAATGAAATAATCTCTAAATTTTTTAGGTTTTATTTTAAATGAACATTTCGGAAATAAAGTTAAATATTAAAGAATTTGGAAATTTTCTTTTTTTTAATAAATTGAACCTTTTATTAAGACTATTTAATACAAAAAATTGTGCAGTTTTAATTCAGCTTTTGAAATGATGTAAATTTATATGGTCGGGAATTTTATACGCTTAACCCAAAGAACTGGAGTGAAAATTTTTCTCAACTTGAACTTCGTTATTATAAATCAATGAAAATAAATCTTTACTGTACCGTATAGGTACACCGAATCATGAAATATACGAAAAAATGGATACAGTATGTTTACATTTAGATATCTAGCAAGTTATCTAGCAAATTATTATTATGATCATGTGGTTGGGAATTCGCCCAAAACTTCATGTTCTGCTTGTTAACAGGTCTACTCAGATGAAAGTGAGCCTCGTCACTAAAGACAACATTGTCCAAGAAGACTGGTTCATTGTGCGGTTCTCACGTAGAATGAGGCTAAACACAACACTTAAACAAACCCAGAAACCTTTATTCAGAAAAAAGAATACGAGTGACAGAGTTTTACAATATATTTTTTTTAATTTTCTGTACAATTTAGATATCTGATATGACAATAGTACATTTACAGTATTCTAATATGAATATAGCGTTGGAAGCATGGAAGCTTTTAAGGCAAGATTACAGTAATAGTATTTTGTTTATTTATTACATAAGACAAGTGAACACAACGACATTAAACTGACGGCTCAATAAACAATGACTGAAGATAATTAATTATATAAAAATTTGTAATTAACCTTTCCAGCATCATTTTATTTGCACGTTTACATCTGCATTATAATCTAACACAAAATGATAACCCTGAACTTAGTCGAATAGAAAGCGGTTTAATAAATATGTTTTCATGATAAGTTTACTACTTACTAAATGGTTGGTTCTTAAACTGTATAAAATTTTGTTGATAATGACTGATCATTTAGAGAGAGTTTTAAGAGATTAAAAATATAGGGTGGACAACAATGATGTATCACATTTGAAAAGGTTGTCACATATTTGTTGGTAAATCCATAATGTTTATTTTAGACTCAAGAAAAACAAAAAAAGGTCAAAGTTTTTATTGCAACTAAAAGGAGTGTGCTTTCATGAATGATATTGCATATATTGTCAGTAGTTAATGATATATTCAATCCAAGCCCTCGCCTCTGCATGATGGCGGCTACGGGGACGGTGAAATTCTCAATCGTTCTGTCAAGAATTTATGGTGGGATTAGTCTGATCTCCCTTCTAATGTTGTTTTTCAAGTCTTGCAATGTGTGAGGGTTGTTCTCGTAGACTTTCGACTTCAGATACCCCCCAGAGATAGTAGTTAATGGGAGACATATCAGGAGAGTATGGTGCCATGGATTTTCTTTACGCCGCGAGAAGACGTAAATAATGTCCCCGACGTGGATGATATCGTTCCATTTAGTAGCGAGACTATTTTGGATGAAATAACTGTTTACGAGGCTGAGATTGCGCATTATATCGATAGGCTAAAAGTTAGCAAGGCTCCAGGCCCTGACGCTTTTTATCCCAGACATTTGAAAGATTTGAAAGAAGTTATCGTAGGCCCCTTAACGAAGATCTTTAATCAGTCACTCGAAACGGGGATTATTCCTGAAGACTTTAAATTAGCTAACGTCACGCCTATTTTTAAAAAAGGCGACCGCGCGGTAGCTAGCAATTATAGGCCCATTAGCTTAACGTCAATTGTAGGTAAACTTTTGGAATCCGTAGTTAGGGATCGTATTATCGATCACTTAGAAAGTAGAGATTTGATTAGTAGCAGTCAGCATGGGTTTCGACGCCATAGGTCTTGTTTAACTAATTTGTTAGAATTTTATAACGAAATAGTGCGCGAATACGATAGGCATAGGTCAGCTGACGTTATTTATTTAGATTTTAAAAAGGCGTTCGATACAGTTCCGCATAGGAGACTAATTGCGAAGGTTAAAGCGCACGGTATACGCGGTCAGGTAGCTAACTGGTTAGAAGAATGGCTTCGTGCTAGGAGACAGAGGGTCGTAGTTAATGGTAGTGAATCAGGATGGTTAGATGTAGGTAGCGGTGTCCCACAGGGTTCAGTGTTAGGCCCATTGCTATTCGTAATTTACATTAACGACATAAATGTAGGATTGACTAGTAACGTGTCAAAATTCGCGGACGATACTAAAATAGGCGGTAAGGTTGTTAACGAGGACGATAGAAATAGGCTCCAAGACGATGTAAATAGGATTATGGAGTGGACAGATAAGTGGCAGATGCAAGTTAACGTAGACAAATGTAAGGTTTTGCATATAGGTTCTCGCAACAATAATTACGCGTATACGATGGATGATAGGGAGTTAGCGAGCGTTGACGAGGAAGTAGATTTAGGCGTACGCGTATCTAAGGATTTAAAGGTTAGGAACCAGTGCCTGGAGTCTTGCGCAAAAGCTAATAGGATGTTAGGCTTCATAGCGCGTAATTTCGAATTTAAATCGAAGGATATTATATTGCCCCTTTACAAGTCCCTAGTCAGGCCTCATTTAGAATATGCAGTTCAGTTTGGTGCCCGTACTTGCGTGAGGATATTGATAGGTTAGAAAGGGTTCAGCGTCGTGCCACGAAACTTATTCCGTCATTGCGCAATAAGCCTTATGAAGATAGGATTAATGAGTTAGACCTGTATTCACTCGAAACTAGGAGATTAAGGGGGGAGCTTAGTGAAGTTTTCAAAATCGTTAATAACATCGATAACGTAAATTTTGACAAATTGTTCACTTTTGATAATAGTAATACTCGCAATAACGGATTTAAGTTGCGTGGCAGGCGTTTTATTACTAATATCGCTAAAAACTTCTTTACGTTTAAAGTAATTGATAAATGGAATAATCTTCCCGCGTCAGTCGTTCATTCTACCAGCGTTAATATGTTTAAGAACCGTCTTGACAGACATTTTAAAGGTATTAACGTTGTTTAATTTAAAAAACATCAAAGTTAGCAACAGAAGCTCTGGTGGTGGTGCTCGAGGATGAGTCTGTTGACGATGAATGCCAGCTTGTGACATGCCAGCGTGTGATGCCAGCAATAAAATTATAAAAAAAAAAAAAAAAAAAAAAATTAGACTAACACGAATGTAGATGTAGCTCATAGCGTAAACTAACCCACTTTTTGTTTAACTTTACCTACTTTTTTTTTTTTTTTTCCTTATCCTCCTTACTTTGCATGTCTCTAACTCTTTTCTTGCATGTTTGTAGTTTGCATGGTATGACAGTGAGTTAAGACTGTGTTTGCATGGTTTGTAAGTGTTCTTATTTTACTTCTTTTCATCTTTCACCCCTCTCCTATTCTCTCCGACTATTTTTCTGACTTGTCGGCAGTGGCCGGCGGATGCTGATGGTGAGACACTTTTCCTCTTTTTCTGAATGAATGTTAACCCATGAGTGATAGGTGTTGCTCTTACTTAACCCCTTATTCTCTTCTCTTCTCTTAACCCGCTACTCTTTCCTTTCTCTCGGGCTAACCTTAGAGTGGATCTTAGGGTCTTTGTTAGCCTTAGCTTCTGTAGATCTGTAGATCTTTACCTCCGATAGAGCACCAAACTTACTTTCTCAACAGACATCGGTGGCGCAACATGTTTGTGGTTGGGAATCTGGCCAAAATCTCGTGTTCTGCTTGTTAACATGTCCACTCGGATGGAAGTGAGCCTCGTCACTAAAGACAACACTGTTCAAGAAGTCTGGTTCATTTTCTATTTACTGGGAAATGTTCTCACAAAACTGAAGCCTTTCGCTTTTGTTCCTATCAGTTTGACTTTGTAATAACTGCACTTTATAAGGATACAACTTCAGATCGTTGTGATTGATTCTTTTCAAGGTTGTTCGCGAACTTCCGACCACCTGAGAAAGCCTACGTGTCGACTTTCTTGGCGATGCTTGCAGTTCTCGTCTTACAGCCTGGATCTTGTCAGGTGTCTTTTCAGTAAATCTCTTTATCTGGTTACAAACACCCCCAGTATTTCGAAACTTCTCTGCAATAAGTTGGATCGTTTTATGATGGGGTATTCTTGCATCTACAAATTCCCTTTGGAATCGTCTCTTAGTGGTAACAAATGATTTTGTAGCCAAATACATTTCTAAAATGAATATCCGCTGTTGGATAGAAAAATTGTTGAACATCGTCGAAATTTCGTTGAACAACACTTCAGATCTATTTCTTTATGTCACCTGAAAAATAAGAGAAACCATGCATTAGTTATAAATTAACAGCATTATAAAATGTGATACATCATTATGGCCCACCCTGTATATAGATTTTACTACTTTGAGAGTGATTTCGAATGCATGGCTAGTACTGTGAGGTTATAAGTAAGCATTAGATTGGAAAGCTGTTTCAAATGATTACGTATGGCAGAATATTCCAGTTCGGGCATAGGTCAGCCGGTTCTGTGCGACAAAACGCTAGGTTCATCTACTCTTTGCTTCAACTGTAGGCAGGGCCTCCGCTACGTATGTGGGGTGGGGTGGCACCGCACGACCTTATGTGAACCCTTATATTTGAGTAGATCAATCAAAAGAGTAACATAACATAATCAGTAGCGACACAAAATTATCAGTAATACTTCTACAGTTTCCTAACTCTTTATTCTGTTTCCGACAGTCGGCACTTCTCTTCCACATTTTTCCAGACGCAGAATCGTCAATAATGTCCGCATAGCTTAGTTTTCTCCGCATAACTTAGTTTTTTTCAATAGAGATAATAGTAGGGTTGCCAGACGTCCCATATATACGGGATTGTCCCTTATTTCATTGCCTTGTCCCGTTGTCCCGGCATACTGTCTCGTATTGAGTGGCCCTGATACCTTGACGTGAAAAACGTTAAATAAGTCACTACACAATCAAAGAGATGGTCAAAACTCAGAACTCGAAGCATTGAGGAGCTGCCACCCACTAGTTAGAGTTGTCAGACAGTGTCATAGTACAAATTATCACTCATCAGCGCAATTCTTGGGTTGTTAGAATGTAGCTGTGTTGTATCAGTAATAGATTGGTTTATTTTATTTTATTTTTTGGAGGGAGCTATGTTCACCCTTTTAATTATTAATTATGTCGAAATGCAGGTGTATGTATTTAGCGATGACTATTTTAAGCAATGGAATTTTATTAAGAAAGCGAAACAGTGCAATGAGTTTCATAAGTATCCACTACAAAACAAACAGTTGCGAAGAGATGCAAAGGCCTCAGACAAGTATAACTAAGTGTAGCCATAATTACATATTTAACGTATATTTTGTTTATTTCCTATCATTAACTCTGACAGTTATATACTGTAAGCTAAATAAACACAATTTCTGAAATCACCTGACTACAGGATTTTTTATGTGAACTCGGGCACAAAGAGGCGGTGTCCCATATTCTCGAAACTGAAATCTGACAACCTTAGATAATAGCCAGATTTGATAGCCTATCCTTGAGAGTAGCAGTTGACGTCCGGTTTAAGTGGGAAGCAGGAAGTAAAAGTCACTCTGTAGCGAAACAGGCTGAAAACAAACAGAAAGTTACAGTAGGTAATCGAAGACTAAAAAGTAGACTGAAGAAAAACACGAAATTTAACACAAAAATAATCAAAAAGACTACTACGACCTCAGAGAGGAATTCCCGTGATATAAAAATATTTGCTGGCCAGTATGGTGGGGGCTCCCGTGGTCACCTAATGGGCCATTCAAAAACCATGTGGTCCTTAAAGGGGGCGGGTTGTTCCTTATTTGACCACCAAGGACCACATAGGGGAGGGCGGATCTTGACGTTTAACCACGTGGCCAATACTAAGCATTAAAATATCCTGTTTATAATATTTTCATCATATTATGCTCCAATTAATATGTATGCATCAGATATGTTAATATGTATCCAATATGTATGCTCCAATAAATAATTTTTTGAACATTCAAAATTACATTTTTTAAATGCAAAAAACTTCACCTTTTTCTACATGAAGGTCAAAATATGATAATTAAAACCCACTCTAATAGACAGAGTTTATTTCCACAACAGTTTCGATGTCAAAATAATAGAATCTGTATGTATAGAACAAAAAGATAGTTTTAATTTGTGCGAATGTACTTATAAGTGGGACCCTTTAATAAAAAGAAAAATGCCCTTCTGGGGTCGTGGGAACGGATCTAGCCTAGGTGCGAATTCCTTACTGGTCTCTGGATTGTTTCTTTCTCGCCTTTTTCATTCGTTTTTCGGTTTATAATTTTTGTATAATAAACAACAGTGTAATAATCAATGTAATAATAAATTTATAATTTCTGTAATAAATAATAATGCAATATTAAATGTAATAAATTTAATAATAAATGTAATAATTATGTAAAAAAAAAAAAAAAAATAGAATCTGAATGTATAGAACAAGAAGATAGTTTTAAATTTGTGCGAATGTACTTATAAGCGGGTCCCTTTAATAAAAATGCCCTTCCAGTGTCGGGAGAACGGGATCTAACCTAGGTGCGAATTTCTTAATGGTCCCTGGACTGTTTTCCCTCTTGTTTTTGGTTCATTCGTTTTTCTGCATCCACCCGAAGAGGATGCCAGTGGGCATCGAAACTGTTGTGGAAATAAACTCTGTCTATTAGAGTGGGTTTTAATTATCATATTACATTTTTTAGTCAAGATATTATTTTGAATTAAAGAAACAAACAATTAATAGAGTTTATTTAGAAGATATGCCTTTTAATTGTTCATTTACCTCATTACCTCTCAATAATATAAGAAATCTAATATGGCATCTTACATTTTACATAAGATTAAGAAGGGGGGGGGTGACATCAGAAGACCACGTGGTTTTGGAGGGGGGGTTAAGTCATTGGCCAAAAAATTACTACAAGAGGGGGAGACGGGTTTGAAAACCACTCGAAAAAGGACCACGTGGTTTTTGAATTACCCCAAACGGAGGCACTGACTGTAGGATCGTCTCTTCAAATAGCCATACTTTGCAGACAGAACAGTCCGACCCTTGTTTAAAGCGGAATATTCTGTTATAGGTAACCATTCAGAATAGCTTTTCCACCCAGTTTTAACTTCTCTCTCTCCTCTCTCCTCTCTCTCTCTCTCTCTCTCTTCTCCTCTCTCTCTCTCTTCTCTTTTTCTTCTTCGTGAAAAGAAAACGTGTCTTCATTACCATTTTAATTGAAGTATTACACTTGGCTTGCAGTGACTGTTTATTCTTTCTGATTATTTAAACTTCCATCTTAAAATAAAATATTAAACTAATTATAAATTCTTTTGTTACAATTTAACTCTTATTTTTACTGTTAATGAATAGTAATTCTATCGCTCCGTGTATCCCTCTGTGTGTGTGTGTGTGTACACAGAGAGATATATACGAAATCAATATGGGAACCGTATAGGCGCATAAACACAAGTAAAACAAATAAAATAAATTGATACTTTACGACAATACAAACGTTTAAGTCTATACAGAAGTCCTTAATCGGTACACTACAAAAGGAGATCATTTCAGACAGAAAACAATTAAGAAATGCGAAATCAGGAGGTTATTAAAAATAGATGGGCGAATAATTATATAGGATTACATATATAAGATACACATTAAAATACAGTTTCGAGCGCATAAAATATATACGAAAATGAGATACGAAAATGAGAGCGTTGAAGGAAATACAAGCGTAGAAAATCACAAAATATAGTTAGTTGATTAATAATAAAACGATAAAATTGTGGAAAAAGACAGTAAAATTAGAGCGGTCGAAAGAAAATGAAAAAAATCAAAGTTAAAATTTAACTTGATTGAGAACAACAACGGTTGTCTGTCTGGAATTAATAATAATAATATTAAAGAATAATAACTCTATTAATAAGGGTAATAATAATAATAATAATAATAATAACAGTAACAATAGGGAATATAATAATGATTATGATGCTAATAGCAATAACACGAATATTGGTGGGAAAGAACTCGGTAATACTTGCAGAAACAAGGACGAGGAAACTAAACTAGATTATAAAGATGTAACTGGACATATTGAAATCGCAACTACAAAATAGAGAAAAAAGTGAGGTATTAAAGGTTCTCCTAATTTTATTCTGGGTTTGGTTTATTGGGAGGTTATTTCACCTTGAGAGGTAGTCTTTAAATTCTATTCCGTATGAATTTAAAAATACTGTTTTTCCGTGTTGAGTTTACAAATATAAAAAACATTATTCTAAACCAAATACAGGCCTATATACGGACGGTTTGCGATTTCGGATACTTGTGGTTTTTAGCTCAGTGTGTGTAGAGTAAGCCCGAGGTAGCACGAGTATGACTGTGATTGACACAGGTAAATTTGTGGGGGCTTAGGAAGGAAACACAAACTTGCAGTAGATCTTGCTCCTAAAGAATCACGAACTAACGAACGAGGACTGATAACAACTGGGTTGTCTGCGATATAAACTAACGAAAATTTAAATAAATTGAATAAGGATATGGATGTTTATTGATACTGATGAACTATGCACGAAAGCCTCGTCAGTATTTTAACCCCCTATTTGTTTAGCAATCCTGCTGCGAGCTGCTCGTACCCGGAAATGGGTGTATGGGCGGAATGGTGCTCTATGTTAAAAGATGTTTTGTTGTGACGACAAATTTGTGTGCCGAAATCTCTTACTGAAATAGGAAGAGAAATTTTAGTTTTAAGATTTTGTTGTTTAAATCTCTAACGCAAAGTAGTTTAGATTATTGTTATTAAAGAAAATCAATAGGTTTCTTGCTACAGGGTTAAAAATAAAAAAATGTTTCAAATTGTTTAAAGTTCGTTCGATTTTTATTTTTGTGTTCTCACGGTAATTGTATCACCCAGGTCAGCCTGGCGGTAAAGATTTATGATACGGTCGAGGATCGGCCCTCGCTTTAATGAGAAGGGAAAACAAACTGACCTGTTTCGGATGTCCAATCAAAAGGCCAATGATTCTATTCTTGTAACACCTAGCGAGGAAAAATAGAAGCTCCTTCTTTCCTTATGTATGGATGAAAGCTTTCGTAGGGACGACCTTATGTAATGAAAATGTTTTTGATAGGTCATTCAGAATATTGTAAGACGGAGTCCTTGAAATTTTAAGGTGTAACTTAGATTTCTAAGTTAGTTGTGGTTCCGTCCTCAAAAGCTAAAGTGGCTTGTAAACAAATAAATCTTTAAACTCTGTGGCATGAATGGAAGTTTCTAAGTTGAATTAAAACTGTTTCACGTTGTTCTAAAATCTGAATTTCATTTGTTTACGCGAATTTGTTTGTAAGAGCTTTATTGTTAGGGACAGAAAAAGAACTATGTGAAATTTCTTTTAATTTAATTTTTGTTCACATTAATTGTTAAACTTGTAAGTTTGCGACATATTATGTTTCCGCAGGGAAGAGTAAATATCTTGTGGTGATCTTGGTTCCTGAGGAAACCCGGGAAGTTAGTGCATGACCATTCAAAGCCTTTGAAAGAAGTTATCTAATTTATTTGACGGACTTTCTTCCTGGAAAAATCTGCGGAACTCGCGTAAAACTGTTGAGAGTAAATTTCCTAAATTTTGTAAGTAAACTACTCCTGTAAAATTCTTCTTAAATTATAGAGTTTGAATTTAGTGTTATTTCTAGAGTTACACGCAAATAAAAAAAAACCTCTGTATAAATGCTTTTGAGACAACTATTGCAAACATTTTCTTTAAATTAAGAAATGGATTCGTAAATGTACTCTGTCGATTTCTTTTAAATTTGTGTCCTAATTTGAGCGAAATTAAATAAACTTTATAAGAGGGAGTGTGTTGTTTCTATGCTACGTTGCAATAGGCCTCTCTTGTAAGTTGAGGGAAAATTAACATTGAAAGTCGAAATTTAAAGTGGGCTTCAAGGAAGCCAAGAAAACTACGCGCATAAAATTGAAGGGCCATCCGAGTGGATAGGCAGAGTCATCCTGAAAGAAACGAACCCGCGCGTGTGAAATAAGTGCAACCGCGAAAAAGGAGTTGCACCACAGTTTAACTCTTCATACTTCCACTTAAACTCTGAATACATCAGTGAATAATATATATATATATATATTATATATATATATTATATATATATATATATGGAATGAAGATGATGATGTCTGCCGATCTGTCTGTCTGTCTGTCTGTCTGTCTCTGTGTCTGTCTTTCTTTTTATGAAGGAAGGAGGAGACAAGGGCGAATGCCCGCCAAAGCGCCCCCGCCCTATAGAAGAAGAAGAGAGCCAAAATCAAGGCCGGAGGATTCCGAGATGCCTCGCCACTCTGCGTTTAAAAGATGGGAGGTCATAGACAGGAGGAAAGATGGATTGAGGAAGATTGTTCAGAGTTCACCGGTTGAGTAGATGAAAGGTTGAAAATACCGATTAACCCTTGCGATAGAGAGTTGGACAGAAAAGGAATGAGAAAGTGCAGAAAGTCTGGTGGTGCGTGCTCTCCTTAAAGGAGGAGACATGCAGTTAGTGAATTCAGAAGAGCAATGTCCGTTATGATAGCGATAGTAAAGAGAGAGTGAGGCAACATTGCGGCGAAGATAAAGAAAGTGAAGACAGTGAGTAAGAGGCGGGGAATTGATGGGGCGAAAAGCCTTTGATTCCACCCGGTCAAGTACTGCTGTATGGGTTGAGCCACCTCATACATGAGAGGCATACTCCATACAGTGGCGAACAAGACCCCTGTACAGAGACAGCAACTGAGTAGAGGTGAGAAACTGCGGAGCCGGTACAGCACACCTAACCTCTTAGAAACTGTTTTAGAAAGAGAGTATACGTGATCTTTCCAGGAAAGATCACGAGAAAAGGAAACGCCAAGAATGTTAAGAGAAGAGGAAGGATTCAGTTGTGTGTTGTTGAAGGTAAGGGGATAGTCGTGTGGAAGATAGTGACGAGTAGACAGATGAAAGAACTGAGTTTTTGAGTCATTGAAAGCCACAAGGCTTTCTCTGCCCCAATCAGATATAGCAGAAAGATCAGAGGTCAGGTGCTCCATAGCCGTCCTATGCGAATCATGGAGTGACTGTTGGGAAGGACGTTTTCGGAAGCGGGTGGAGAAGTGGAGTGTGTAGTGAATACTCTTATTTTAGTTTCAAGATAAATGTTAATTTTACCGTCTTGAATTTCGGAATAGCTATAAATTCATTTTAAATTAGTTACCCATCATAATTCAATTGTAAACCACATTAATACTAATTTTATGTATACTGTATTATTTTATTGTATGTAAACATAATTAATTATATATCACAATTGTCAGTTAATTATTTATATTCAAATAATTATTTTAATCTAATACCATGTCCATTTTGCATAAATAATAGAAATCCAAGGGTTATATTTTCCATCCTTGGTACTGTCGCAGTTTCGCCTAACGGACTCAATACGGCTAGTGAGATAATCACTGGTTGGCACTTAAACCAGCGGCAGTGCTATATGGCTACATCATCCAGGTTAACCTATACCGGATAGATGCGCTACGGTCCCAAGCCGTAGCTTGCCTAGGCCCAACGACGACGACGACGAAAACCAACAATTGGTGACCCCGGAGTTGGATTCCCCCCTTTTACCCGAACGACTAGGACTAGACTGTAACGTCGTTCGTGCCCATCACCCCCTTCACCGCGAGCGACTAGGACCAGACTGTAACGTCGCTCGTGCCCTCTGCCCCTCACCCCTGCCCGTGCGCTCTGTGCCTGCGCTCGTCTCAACCTCCACTCCTTCGTTGGTAACTTGTCGTCTGCTTGTACGTCAGCAAGCATAGGAGAAATGCCTGACGACGCTGGTGCCATCTCCCACTTGAGCGTAAAGTTCCCCGTCTTCTGGCCGGGTGATCCATTTATTTGGTTCCACCAAGTGGAATCACAATTCAACTTGGGAAGGATCACCGCTAGCAGGACAAATACGATCATGTTTTGTCCTCTCTACCAGCGAGCATCATCTCTGAAGTCCGTGACGTCATCGTGTCTACTTCCACGAGTGAGGACCCATACAACGATCTGAAGTCTGCCATCCTGTGCCGCACCACTGTCTCCGAGCGTGAGAAACTACATCAGTTAATCTCAAAAGAAGAACTTGGAGACCGTAAGCCCACTCAAATGCTGAGGGCTATGCAGTGCGCTCTAGGCGAACGCACACAAACCTTCGATAAGGACATCTTTAGACAGTTGTCCTTGCAGAAACTTCCTCCATCAGCTCAGCGTGTCTTGGCCACTATGGATCCTGCTACTCCAGTTGATAAACTAGCAGAAACTGCCGACAAAGTAGTGGAGATTGACACAGCCCGGTCAACAACGTGAACACACAATCGGAACTGGAGTTGAAAGTGGAAGAGTTAAGTCAGCAACTCAACCACGTTTGTTCTCTGCTACAAAATCAACGGCAAAGAAGCCATTCTCGGTCAAGATTTACGAGAGGCATCGTTCGAGTTCCGGGAAGATCTGCTTCTACCACTCTAAATTTGGAAAGAAGGCTAGGAAGTGCATCTCCCCTTGCAATTTTTCGTCGGAAAACCCCAGCAGCGAGTCCTAATGGCGTCTAGTACTCGCACTGCCAACCTGTTATTCATAAAGGACAGGAACTCTGGTGTCAATTTCTTGGTCGATACCGGAGCGTCAGTCAGTGTATTCCCTCAAAAATCTGGTCATACGCACTCGGAATCTCCGCCTCTATACGCTGCTAACGGTTCACGCATACCCACGTACGGTACTCAGTCGCGTGAACTAAACTTGGGCCTTCACCGATCCTTCAAGTGGATTTTCATCTGTGCTCAAGTGCAGCATCCCATAATCGGCGCTGACTTCCTCCAGCATTTCAAACTCCTGGTGGATCTTGACAAGCGACGCTTATGCGACCAGGCCACACTGCTTTCTGTTCTTGCCAAACAGGTTGCCCTTCCGGACGCCTCGAACTCTGCACTTTCCCTCGTTCCCCCTAATTCCATGTACCAGTGCCTTTTCCAGCGATATCCAGGAATTCTTCAACCGATGCAGATGGGTGATACCATTAAGCACACCATTACCCATCACATTACAACAAAAGGTCCCCTGTGTTTGCAAAACCCGGACGTCTTGCCCGGACAAACTGAAAGCTGCCAAATCGGAATTCAGCTTATGATAGATCTTGGGATAATAAGACCTTCCAAAAGCAGTTGGTCCTCTCCCCTACACCTGGTCCAGAAGAAGTCAGGAGACTGGAGACCATGTGGGGATTACCGGTTTTTGAATTCGACAACCATCCCTGACCGATATCCGGTACCAAATGTCCAAGACTTTACTTCTCTTCTCCACGGCAAATCTATCTTCAGTAAAATAGACCTCGTTAAGGCTTTCCACCACATTCCCGTAGAGCCTTCGGATATTCCCAAGACTGCAGTTTGTACACCATTTGGGTTATTCGAATTTGTGAAGATGCCGTTCGGGCTACGGAATGCTGCGCAAACCTTTCAGAGGTTTATAGATGAGGTCACCAGAGGCTTAGACTTTGTTTATGCCTACATCGATGATTTGCTTGTGGCCAGCTCAACGGAAGAGGAACATAAGGAACATCTTTCACTCCTCTTTCAACGCTTAGAACAATACGGTGTTACTATTAATGCATCTAAGTGTGTGTTTGCACAGCCAACCTTGGAATTTCTTGGTCACACGATTTCGCAGCACGGAATTACCCCCCTTCAGGACAAGTGTGAAGTGATAAAAAATTACCCTATGCCAAATAACACTAGGCAACAAATTTCAACTTTTTTTTTGTTACAGACACGTGAACTACTGATTCCTACTAAAGCGCTGATGCTGATTTCAGATCTGATATCAAAATTTCTCTATCACGTCCAGATTTTGTGTAACCGAAAACCCCTATTTTTCATTTTTTTTACTCACCCGCTTCTATTACGAAAGCCGTCTAAACTACTTTTCCGTGCCACGTTTTATGTTAAGCATACTTAAATAATTAGTGAACAGGGATGTCTTTCCTCCTTTATTCTGGCTTAAGACAGACAGCGGAATTCCGCTGGCGGAGTTACCACCCCTGCGCCCAACCATCCACCCAAAGCGCGTTAGTATTTTGTTGTTACTACTGAAAGGCAAATTCCTGTTCTTAAGTGAAACTTTGGTGTGTCCTCTTCCTTTGTCGCTTGTAGGATGACGAGCTCTCCTCCTGCAGGAACCAACAATAATCTCCCATATTTGGGTTGAAATTACCTTGGTATCTGTTTTCCATAACTGAGATCTGTTGGTGGAAGCGCTCACCATGCTCGTCACTTACAGCCCCAAGGTTGGCCGGGAAGAAGTCAAGATGAGAATGTAAAAATGAATTTTCAAAGACATTCTGCATCCCATTATTTCATAAGATTTAAGCATGTTTTCTACGAGTTTACGGTGGTTTTCAGCTTTGTGGTTTCCAAGAAAATTTTTGACAACTTCAACGAAAGATGTCCATGCTCCTAGTTCATTCTCATTTAGGTTAGATGGAAACGATGAATCGTGGATGACACTGCGGATCTGTGGTCCAGTGAAAACTCCAGCTTCTAGCTTAGCATCTGTCAATATTCCTTTGAATTTATCCTTTAAATATTGGAAACCACTACCTTGATGATCCATACCCTTCACGAAATTTTTCATAAGGCCAAGTTTAATGTGAAGTGGTGGAAGATGTACTTTCTGAGGGTCAATAAGTGCTGGGTGTTTCACATTGTATTTACCAACAACATGTTCAGTTCTAGATGGCCAATCATGTTTTTTGTAGTGGTTCTTGTCATCTCTGCTGTTCCATAGACACAAAAAGCACATATGCTTTGTGTAGCCCAACTGTAACCCAAGAAGTAATGATACAACTTTAAGGTCGCCACAAATATTCCATGTGTGGTCCTTATATTTGATGAGTCTTAGCAGCAGTTTCATCGATTCATAAGTCTCATTAAGGCCAGTGGCATGTGCTACAGGTATTGAAGGTTTTTCATTGCCGTTGTGCAGTAATACAGCTTTAAGGCTAGCTTTACTAGAGTCAATGAACAGTCTCCATTGTTCGAATTTGTATATAGTTGGCAAAAAAAATTGCTTTAACCTTGAAAAGCAAGTTTCATATTACTGGCATTAAGCCGATTAAAACCAAAATCTGGACGTGGTAGAAAATTTTACTAAAAGTGATTTGTATTTTACACAAAATCTAGACGTGATAGAAAAAATCTAATTATAGATTTGAAATCAGCATACCGAAATTAGCTAGGAGCACCTATTTGGTCTTCTGTAACAAAATCTTTGTTGCCTAGTGTAATCAGCGTGAGTTACGTCGGTTTCTAGGTTTGGTAAATTATTACCACAAGTTCATTAAAAACTGTGCCAGTGTTCTTGCTCCTCTACACGCTATGATCACACACAAACGCAAGGTAACGAAATTGGTATGGTGTAGCGATAGTTTACAGGCGTTCGACAATGCCAAAAATGCTATCAATAGTGCATTGTCTCTGTCATTTCCTATCAGTGATGCCCCCCTAACTCTGACGGTCGATGCATCAGATGTTGCGATCGGTGGGGTGTTGGAACAAACCATTAACGGTCAACAAGCACCCATCGCGTTTTACTCGAAAAAGCTGCAGCCAGCCCAAACGCGTTATAGTGCTTTCGGACGTGAACTTCTTGCTATTTACTTAAACGTGAAGCATTTTCAACATTTCCTTGAAGGCCGAGAGTTTTGTGTTTTTACCGACCACAAACCTTTGGTCACTGTCTTCAATAAAAACAGCTGTAACCACTCTCCCAGAGTCATCAGGCAACTCGATTATATCTCGCAATTTACCACAGATATCCGCCACATCAAAGGTGTCTTGAACACTCCAGCGGATGCACTTTCAAGAATAGAGATTACTTCTGTTACCCTCAGCTCTACACTGTGGAATGCTATTGCACAGGATCAAGATAAGGATACGGAACTACAAGGCCTGCTCAGAGAAGACTCCACTCACTCACTTTCCCTCAAGAAAATGAGTATGCCAGGATTGTCTGTGCCCCTCTATTGCGACGTATCAACAGCTGCTATTCGCCCTTATGTCCCTCCATGTCACAGACAAGCAGTCTTCACGGATCTTCATAAGCCCTCCCATCCTGGTATCCGTGCTTCGCAACACCTGGTTACCTCTCGCTTTGTTTGGCCCTCGATGCGGAAGGATGTCAAACATTGGACCAAAACGTGCCTTGCCTGCCAGCGTGCCAAAGTCCAAAGGCACACCAGGTCCCCCTTTGGCGCATTTCCGCCCCCATCCCAGCGATTTGAGGTAATTCATGTAGACATTGTTGGCCCTCTTCCAGTGATTCAAGGCCAACGTTATCTGCTCACCTGTCTCGACCGCTTTTCCAGATGGCCTGAAGCCATCCCACTTCCTGATATCCAAGCGGACACTGTTGCAAGAGCCTTTCTTCATGGATGGGTATCAAGATTTGGATTGCCGACAAAAGTCATCACTGACCAAGGTCGCCAATTTGAGTCTTCGCTTTGGAAGAAGTTTACCAGCTTGTTGGGTACAGTACATGCGCATACCTGTGCGTCTCATCCGCAAGCTAACGGCCTCGTCGAACGCTTCCATCGCCAGCTGAAGTCATCCCTTATGTGTCACGAAGACTCCCATTGGATGGATAAGCTTCCACTCGTGTTGCTTGGTATTCGCTCTGCATTTAAGAGTGATCTGAAGACTACAGCGGCTGAACTAGTCTATGGAACAACACTGCGGCTACCAAGTGGCTACTTCACTGCAGGGGATAAGTCATGTGATCCTACGGAATTCGCTCAAACACTTTCCTCTCACATGCAGTCCCTTCAGCCTGTTCCCCCTCGATTGACTAGCCAACAGAACATCTTTGTTTCCCCAGCCCTCCAGTCTTGCACCCACGTTTTCGTTCGTGTACCTGTCCCAAAACGGCCTCTCCAATGTCCATATGACGGGCCCTATGAAGTTCTCCGACGTACGCGCAAATCATTTCTCATCCAGCGCGGTTCCAAGGTCGACAAGGTTTCTATCGATCGTCTTAAGCCTGCGTTTTTGGAATCAACCTTAAGCGAGGTACATGTAGCTACCAAAAAGGTCAGGGGAAATCTTGTGTCGTTCGGAACTCTTTGAACTTCCTCTCTGGTGGGGGAGTGTGTAGTGAATACTCTTATTTTAGTTTCAAGATAAATGTTAATTTTACCGTCTTGAATTTCGGAATAGCTATAAATTCATTTTAAATTAGTTACCCATCATAATTCAATTGTAAACCACATTAATACTAATTTTATGTATACTGTATTATTTTATTGTATGTAAACATAATTAATTATATATCACAATTGTCAGTTAATTATTTATATTCAAATAATTATTTTAATCTAATACCATGTCCATTTTGCAAATAAATAATAGAAATCCAAGGGTTATATTTTCCATCCTTGGTACTGTCGCAGTTTCGCCTAACGGACTCAATACGGCTAGTGAGATAATCACTGGTTGGCACTTAACCAGCGGCAGTGCTTATGGCTACATCATCCAGGTTAACCTATACCGGATAGATGCGCTACGGTCCCAAGCCGTAGCTTGCCTAGGTCCAACGACGACGACGACGAAAACTAACAAGTGGAATCATCGTCTCACGTCCCCCTCGGAGTCTGTCTGTTTGTCTGTTCTATGTTCGTTTATACACACTTAAACGACAAAGGTAATCTGCACCAAATTTAGTATACACATTAAGGGAGAACCAGGGAAGGTTTTAGTAACACACTCGCTCCTCTCAGTCTTCTCCATAGGTTGTTTCGGTGAGTTTTTGCTGCAAAGCCCAGCGGCTGTATGATAATAATGATGATGAGAATGACGATAATGATAAGCTTTATTGGCAGGCAATAAAATATTACCTGCCATATTAAAATATTATATTATAAAATAATATTATATTTTTGAAGGTAATAAGCGATAAGATAAATGAAACAATAATAAATTAAAGAAAAGTCAAAACAAACTAAAAATTATGACTAAAAGAGAAATAAAAATAAGACACGGAGTGAAACAAGCAATAGTAAAAGTTACTTTAACCGATTCCTTCTCTTATTAAACCTTGCTTGAGGTGAAGAGCCCAAGTCAACCTCTCTCCGTTCAATATCAGTAGTACAGTATGTACCCAGAGACAATCGCTCTTCAAAGACAGGCTGTACCATTTCACTTATAATTTGCAGGAAAGTTCTGGCAGTAGTATTGCCAGTCAATCAATCAGTTACTCAGTCAATCAGTTAATCAGTCAATCAATCAACTTGTTTGATAGAAGATATAGACTAAGAGCAAAAAGAAAACTACAGTTAATGTAATCAATTACAAGCAAATGCGTAATGAAAGTGAAGCGCAGTTGTTTCTGTTCAATAGGTGGATCAGGGATCGTCCTCTGCGTCTAGATGATGTAGCGAACCCGTGGTTCGGATTCCACGTAAAGCTATAGGTTTCCCTTTGTCACGTGACTTTTACCGTTATAAAAGAGGTTAAACCCCCCCCCGACATTCGTCCCTCAAACTCCTCGACTTACTTTTTAATTTGAAAGTAAATTAACAACAGGATATCGAGTATATCTTAAAAAAATTGAGGTCAGAGGTCAGAGGTCTAACCAAAAATTAGAATTGAAAGTTTATTTTCTAAAATATAATGTTAAATAAATTTACTTCATTCTCTGAGAATGAAAAAGAGAGTCTGTATCGTGACGAAGAATAAAGAAATACCCTTCAATGTGTTACGTTAATCACTAAAAATTTAATGTAAGAAACGACACTCAAACTTAAACACTGATTTAAAATTACTTAATGAGGAAAAGTTCATTTACGATAAACTAGGAGGAAGTAGGGGGAGGGAGTGAAGCAATTGACCCCATTTACTGTGAGCCTGAGCAATATCGCGCCATTTGTTGAATGTGATTTTAGGGTTGTTTCGCGGCTTTTGTAACCGAGGGAACCTACAGCTTTACGCGGGATTCGAACCTCTGGACACGGGCGACGGCCACCCATCCAACGCCATTTATTGACACTCGGCGGAATCCTACTTTCAACAAATGGTGCGGGTATTCAGTCGCTTTTACCTTATACTAGTGGTTTTTAAACTGGGGCTAATTACCCTCCAAAGGGTAATTCTGCCTTTTTCGGGAGTTCAATTTCAAGTTACAGTCATAAATATTTGTTCAGTTTTATTAAATAAAACATTCCTCAGATCTTTTTGTTGTTTTTTTGACCATGTTTTGCGACGAAAGTAATCCTAATTTCCCTGGATAGCTCTAGGGTAACAGTGATAAAAAGGTTAAGAACCACTGCATTATATGATATATATATATATATATATATATATATATATATATATATATATATATATATATATATGAGGAATACAACATTCAATTAATGAAGATCTTGTTCTTTGTCAATAGCTGCAAATCTACGGGTACAACTCGCAACTTTACAAAAACTTTTCGCACGCTTCCAGTCAAGTTTACGGTGTAGTTGCCATCGCTATTCTAATCCAGGTGAGACTCTCTCTCTCTCTCTCTCTCTCTCTCTCTCCCTCTCTCATTATAATATTACCGTATAAGTGCTTACACTTACATAATATATATATATATATATATATATATATATATATATATATATATATATATATATACTGAGGGTAGACATACATATATATATATATATGAAAATGAAAATGAAAAGGTTATAGTCCATATGACAAATATTATTAATACAATGACAGTTCATATACTAAGGATAGAAATATATACAATTGATTAGAAATAATACTGTAATGTCGAAGTTAAGTGGAGCTACAGACAGACGTTTTCGTATCAAGAAGTCCATAGCTTAGAGGATAAATGGCAGGACTCATGGATAGCTTGGATGATCGGGTTGGTTGATTTTTTAATTCTTTGCATTAGACTGTGTTGAGCACGTCTTGTTACCTCCGGGAAGCTCGGGACATTGCGGGTAGCAAACTTTTGCGAAGCTGAGCATCTCGGGAGTAATTTATGTAAGAGTCTAAAAGACCTGTTGTACAGCAAATTTAGGGTTCTGCCAGAACCATTTTTATAATTCACCCAGAGTTGCTGTCCGTATATATTACTGCAGAAAGTACGAAAGAGAGTGTCTTTAGCTTCACTTGTACAGAAACGAAAGTTCCTTATGGTCATATTCGCTTTAGCACACAGGCTTCGAGATTGTTTTCTTATATCCGAGTCATCACTCAAGGAGCTGGTAATAGTTTGACCCAAATACTTAAACTCTTGTACTTCCTCAATTACTTCACCATTCATTTTAAACCTTATATCAGCTGGCTGATTACAGCTTTTAGGATGAAATTGCATAACCTTAGTTTTGTAACTTAAAAAGAATATCATGTTTCTGCGAATACACTTCGCAGACTTTTAGTAGCCGATCCAGACCTTTAACAGAGGGACTTATTAACACCATATCATCGGCATAAACTAAGTTATTTATCCTTGTGTTATCTATACAACATCCCACTGTTGCCTCATTAAGTGAAGCAATTAATCCGTTGATATACACATTAAACAGCATAGGGGAGAGCAAGGAGCCTTGTCTCACCCCGCAGGAGGAGCCAAAACACTCGGATAGTTATATATATATATGTGAAATGTCATAACTTCTGGAGCTTATAGCTGAGGTCATTCCCAGTCAAAAACTTCATATGAAAAGGAGGATCACACGACGACGAACATTCCCATTTATTTCCAAGCGTTTCGATAAATGTTTAGCGCTCTAAAGGATTTTTTAAATTTTCTTAAAACACTGAAATGTAGACTTAAATTAAATGAAAATACAATACATTACAAGACATTCAAAACAACATAATCAAATGAAACTTATAACATTACATTTAAAAGGAATAGAATGGACACCAAACAGCAACAAACCAGCCGGTCCATACGAAGGTGTCTTTTTTTTATACAGGAAGGAGAGGGCAAAGGCAAATGCCCGCAAAAACGTCCGCCCACAGAAGAAGAAGAGAGCCAAAATCAAGTTCCGGAGTTTTCGAGATGCTTAGACACTCTCTGTTTGAAAGATGCGAGGTTATAGACAGGAGGAGAGAAGGACTGAGAAAGATTGTTCCAGAGTTCACCGGTTGAGGAGCTGAAAGATTGAAAATACCGATAAATCCTTGCGTTAGAGAGTTCGACAGAAAAGGAATGAAAATGTGTAGAAAGTCTGGTATTGCGTGCTCTCCTTAAAGGAGGAAGCATGCAGTTAGAGAGTCCAGAAGAGCAATGTCCGTTATAACAGCGATATTGAAGAGAGAGTGAGGCAACATTGCAGCGAAGAGAGAGAGATTGAAGACAATCAGTAAGAGGCGGGGAATTGATGAGACGAAAAAACCTTTGTTTCCCCCTGGTCAAGTACGGCTATGTGGGTTGAGCCTCCCCACACATGAGAAGCATACTCCATAAAGGGGCGAACAAGACCCATGTACAATGAGAGCAACTGAGTGGGGGTGAAGAAACCGCGGAGGCGACACAGCACACCTAACCTCTTAGAAACTGTTTTAGAAAGAGAGTATATGTGATGTTTCCAGGAAAGATCACGAGAAAAGGAAACGCCAAAAATGTTAAAAGAAGAGGAAAGATTGAGTTGTGTGTTGTTGAAGGTAAGGGGATAGCCGTGTGGAAGATTGTGACGAGTAGACAGATGGAGGAACTGAGTTTTTGAGGCATTGAAAGCCACAAGGTTTTCTCTGCCTCAATCAGAGATAGCAGAAAGGTGCTCCATAGCCGTACTACGTGAATCATGAAGTGACTGTTGAGAAGGACGCTTTCAGAAGCGGGTGGATAAGTGAAGAGTGGAATCATTGGCATAGGAATGAATAGGACAGGAAGTGCGAATTAAAAGATCATTAATAAATAAAAGGAAACAACAGTGTTAATAACTTTAGGAGAAGAACAGTGGCCATCTACAACCGCAGCTATAGATCGGCCAGAGAGGAAATTAGAGATGAAGGCACAGATAAAAGGATAGAAACCGAAGGAGGGCAGTTTGGAAATTAAAGATTTGTACCAGACTCTATCAAAAGCTTTTCATATGCCAAGCGCAATAGCAAAGGTTTCACCGAAAGCCCGATAGTAGGATGACAAAGTGTCAGAAAGATATGAAAGAAGATCGCCAGAAGAGTGTTCCTTCCTGAACCCATACAGACGATCTGAAAGAAGATTGTGAGAAGAGAGGTGTTTGGTGTTTAAGAATCTTCCTATTAAGGATAGATTCAAAAACTTTAGAAATGCAAGAAATCAAAGCAATTGGACGATAGTTGGAAGGTTGGGAGCGGTCACCCTTCTTTGGGTGAGAGAGGCTGAATAAAAACGAATTTCCAGCAGGAAGGAAAAGTACCAGATGAGAGAGAAAGACGAAAGAGTTTGCCTGTGGAGGGTTTCAGCATAGAAGCACAGTTCTTGACTTCAAAAGGAGGAACATTATCAGGACCGTATGTCTTCCTAGAGTTGAGTCCAGATAGAGCAGAAAAAAATACCTTTGGAAGAGATTCTAATTTCAGACATAATAAAGTCAGAGGGAGGAAGAGATAGAGGAACAGCACCGGAATCATCCAGGGTTGAATTGTAAGCGAAAGTTTGAGCGAAGAGTTCAACTTTGTCAGGAGAAGAGACGGCAATTGAGCTGTCGTAATGGAAAAGAGAAGGGAAATAAGAGAAAGTAGTTATTGGAGTGGTTCTTAGCCAGATGCCAGAAAGAGCGGCAAGAATTAGATTTGGATAGGTTATCACATTTTTGTCGGCTGAAGGAGTTTTTGGCGAGTCGAAGAACAGATGTTGCACGATTCTGAGAAGAAATATTAGCTGAGTGAGAGTCAAGAATTGGATGGCGACGATACCTTTTGAAAGCCCCCTCTCTGTTGTGGATAGTATTAAAATAAGTAAAGTGAAAGGTTTTTTGCATTAGCAGTAGGAATAGAATATATAATGTACGCCTCCATGCCTGAGAGCATTACCTCTGTAATGCGCTGAGCATACTAGGAAAGGCTCCAGCCACGGAAGCAGTAATCATTCCATGGCAAAGCACAGAAGTACTGCCTAAGGGCTTCCCAATCATCGGCGCCATAGTGTCAAGGGCGCCTCCTCTTGGGAGGATCTAAAAGCCGAACTTGAGCGATGGGACAAGAAACAGTTATAAGATTGTGGTCGGAGGAGCCCAACAAAAAAAAAAAGTTTGGCAGAGTAAGAAAAATGATGAGAGGTGAGAAATAAGCACAGGATGTTGAGTTTATTTCCAAGGCGATCGGAGATAAGGATAGGATGCTGTAAAATCTGCTCTAGGTCATTTAACATAGAAAATTTGTAAGCTAGTTCACCATGGGTGTTAGTCAAATGGGAAGAAAGCCAAAGGTGGTGGTCAACATTGAAATCTAAAATGGAAATTTCAGGAAAAGGAGAATGGGATAGAATGTATTCCAATTTGGAAATGAGGTAGTCAAAGAATTTTGGATAGTCAGTAAAATTAGGAGAAAAGTAAACAGCGCAGATGTATTTAGGTTGAGTTTGGCACCGAAGCCGAAGCCAGAAGGTGTTGAATTCGGAGGGTTCAAGTTCGTGAATACGAGAACAAGTTAGGTCAATTCGTACATATACGCAACATCTATCTTTGGAGTGAAATTGAGTATAGAGAAAATAAGAGGGCAGAGAAAAGGGGTTGCTGTCAATCGGTCCCGGACACCTGAGTTTCAGTGAGGAAGAGAAAGTTTGGTTTAGAGGAGGAGAGATGGTTTTCAATCGACTGAAAATTTGAGGAAAGGCCACGAATATTTATGAAAGGTGAATCAGGCAAAGGCCCAGAACATCTCGAATAGTGGATATCAGATCCAAGCCCGCTGCCCGAGTCTACTTCCCGGTATCGTCGGCAGGGGCGCCAGAAGTGGGGCCATTTATGGCTCCCTCCTCAGAGGACTCCGAGGTTCTTAAAGTTGTTCGCATTTTTTTTTTAATTTTGAAAACATTACGTAGTGTGTATGATGCATATATACAGTGGTGGGCACCGTTAACCAAAAAGTTAACTTCGTTAACCGCTAATCCGTTAACCAAAAAGTTAACTTCGTTAACCGTTAATCCGTTAATTCGTTAAACATGTAACGGAAGTTACCGATAAAACCGTTAACGTTAACTTTTATTATAAAAAAAATGAAAAACATAATATATATAAAATTTAATTTTCCCTCTTCTTCTCGTTCTCCATTTTGTCCATGAGATGCATGTTGCCCTTCATGAAAATTAGCATATCAAAGTTTTCATCAGACAGGGATGATCTCTTGGCCCTCAGGATGTCCTTGCCCATAGAGAACAAACGCTCCACTGCAGCACTGGAGGGGATGGCTGTGTTGAACTTGATGAACAAGTCCACCAACACTTGCTCACCCAAGAAGGCAAGGATCAACCGGGTAGAAAAATAATTATGGAGATTTTAAAGATGTGGTACCTAGAAGTACCGCCAGGACATAAAGGGTTAAGGTGAAAACGCTCCCATTGTAAGACATCAATTGACTTAATTTATGTCATCAAAGTGACATGAGAATTGAAATCTTACCTGATCAGTTTTATGGTTCTTGAAATGTATCAAGGAGACTACTAATAAGGTACTCACAGACATATTATAAATATACATGACTTACTTGACAACGATTATTTTTAAATATTCACTAGCACAAACATGTTGCGCAAGAGACAGACTGCAAATGAAACGAATGTAGTTATTTGTTGTAATTGTTACATATATATTATTGAAAGTGCCTTAAAATGCTCGTGATATTTCTTGAAAGAAGTTGAAACATTCAACTCAAATGGCAAATCTTTCCGCCTGATTTTACAGTCGACCATGTTTTGCTCAAACCAATGCCATAAATAACTACCATATTTGGTAAGACACAAATTGTGGCGACGGAAACAAATATGTCGCCTGATTTTGCACTGCGGAAATGGAAATTCGTTCATCACTATTAACACTGGCGGATTAATTGCGCACCTGCTCAGCACTGAAAATAATAGAAACTTTTAAACGTTTATTTATGAATTTTTTGGGTTAACGGACTTGAGTTAACGGAAGTTAAATGTAACGGAAGTTAATTAGTCCGATAATGAATTTCAAAGTTAACTTAAAAGTTAAATCGTTAACGAAAAAGTTTATCGGTTTAAGAGTGTCGGCAACAATTATACATAAATCTTTCTCTTCCGTAACACTCGTTAGAGTCTTGCTGCACATAGAATACATTTCTTTAACATTGTTTCCACCAATATGCAACGTTTTACATTTATCGAAATTAAAGTTCATTTATGGAATTTCAGCCCACTCGAGTAATTTATTACTATCTTGTTGAATCTGCAAACGTTCTGCCCCTGATTTTGTTCGTCCCCCTAGTTTGGCATCGTCCGCAAATTTTGAAATTATACTTTTAATTCCTATGTCGATGTCAGTGAGAGAAATAATTAAAAGAACTGATCGCAGAACTGATCCCTGAGGCACCCCGTGAGTTACACTTTTCCTGTTAGACGCATTGTCATTAATGACCACTCTCTGTTTACGTCTACTAAGCCAATTTTCGATCCATTTCAGAACATTACCATCAATTCCGTGAGAATGAAGTTTAGCTAATAATCTTCTATGAGGCACTTTATCAAACGCTTTTTGAAAATCGAAATATATAATATCTACTGTTTTACTTTCGTCATTATACAGTATATTTACAATATCATTAAAGAAGTCGAGCAAATTAGTAAGACAAGAACGATTACGTCGAAAGCCGTGTTGAGAATCTTTGATAAATTTATTAATTTCTAAGTGAGCAAATACTTTGTCCCGAACGAAAGCCTCCATAAGCTTACCAACTACTGAAGTCAGACTAATGGGACGATAATTTCCCGGAAGCGATTTATCCCCTTTTTTAAATGGCGTAATGTTTGCAAGTTTCCAATCATACGGAACTTCTCCAGACTGTAACGATTTATTATTATTATTATTATTATTATTAAATATATATGTGAGAGGAGAGACTATTGCGCAGTTTATTTCTTTAAGCACCTTAAGGTAGAGCTTATCTGGACCGGGAATTTTATTAGGATTAACTTTACCTATGGTCGAGAGTACTTCAGTTTCACTCATGGTAAAATCGTGAAGCTCTAAATGATCATCACTGAGCATGCTTACAGGCACGGGAATGTTGTTCATATTTTCGTTAGTAAACACGGAAGAGAAGAATTTATTTAATATTTCCGTCATTTGTAAGTAATCGTAAATTTGATCGTTGTTTTTGCCTATGAGTGGGGCCAATAGTCTGCGAAGCTACTTTTTTTATTCCTAACATAATTATAGAATTCCTTCGGATTCAATTTAACCTGGTTCACTCTATACTGTATAGCTCATACTTGTGCTTACTTTTTTTTTAATTTTTTGCTTCGCCTTCTCAATAGCTTAAACATCTCATAACCAAGAATATGATATTCTCCGAGAAAATCTCTACTCTCTGTATTTAACCAGGATTCAGTAATTGCTACAACCTCAAATATTTGATCAAGGACAATACTTAATAGTTCATCAAATTTAAATCTTAAACTTCGAGCATAAATATAAAATACATTTATAAAATCTTGAGTACCACAGTAGAATCTCGAGGTCCTTCGTGAAGGCAGTCGTTCACTGTAAGCAAAATTTATGTTTGGCTGGACACTTTCGTAGGAGTTACGCCGTTTTTTGCCTGAAAAGCCATCGCAGAGCTATGCAATAGTTTGCGAAGACGAGCTGCTCCCACACCATTCAGGTGAAGGCCATCACGCAAAAATAAATCGTCTTTGTTAGGAAAATGACTCTATAAATCGACGAATTCAACATTTTTCTGTTGGCAAGGAGACTTAGAATATTATTCATGTAGGAAGCTCTGCTGAAAACGTTGTCGGATCCTGATGCTCTTGGGAGAATTCCTGAAAAGGTTAATTTATTGGTCCTATCCCTTGGAGTTTGCATCAGCCGCGTGTATTTCTCTATTAGTTCCTCTGACCTGGAAATCTTAACATTGTTTGTCCGAACATGCACCCTAAATATCGTACTATAATCAGTATCTTTATCAAATTCGCAAGGACAGTATCGGATTATCACTAATGTACAACAAACGTCACCTCAAATATCGAATCCAAATTAAAACATTAGCCTCCATATTCGACAAACGAGAGATTGAAACTGCACTATGAATATATGCTAACATACTATTATGAAGAACTTTGATAAAAAAAACTGTCCCATCAAATTTAAGCCTGCGTACTATAGAACAGTGGTTTTCAAACTGTATTCTGCGGAACCCTTGGGTTCCACTTGAGATGGTTCCATGAAAAATATTTGGTAATGGCAGACATGACATTTCCATTTTTTAGCCACTCTATTTTAAAATGAAAATTTGAATATTTTAAATCATGTGAGATTTGCTTAATGATTTTTTTATCTTACATAATTGGCTGATACATTAAAAACTAACCCAGCCTGAATGTCTTGTTTATCTAGTTGCTTTTTTCCATGAAAAATAGGCAATATATAAAAAATGTGGTAACCATATTTCAAACTGTACTGAGGCAGTTTGGTGATATATTACAAAACCATAGACTTAACAACGATAGTTCCTCTTATAAATTACATGTTTTTGACCAACTAACAGTTCTTCACACAAACCAACGAACTAAACAGTAACGTTAGCATGAACTCGTATTCCAGTTTCAATCTCTCGTTTGTTGAATATGGAGGCTGACGTTTTCATTTGGGATTCAGTAACTGAGGTGACTTTTGTTGTACATTAGTGATAATCTGATACTGTTTTTTTAACTTTTAATTTCATAATTTTAATTTAATTACAGCATATTGTTCTTAATGTCTTGTAAATTTATTGTATTTTTGCTTAATTTAAATGTCATGTAATTTATTTTGTTTTTACTTAATTAAAGTCTAAATTTCATTGTTTTCAAAAATTAAAAAATCGTTTGGACCGCTGAAGATGACGAAAGCATTTGTAGAAACGTTTAGAAATAAATGAGAATGTTCGCCGTCGTGTTGGTCCTCCTTTTCATATATAAATATATGAAGGTGTGGAAGGTGTATGGTGGTGTGGGCACGTGGGAAACTTCAACCCGTCAGGTTTTGGCCGGTTCCGCCAGCTGAAATTTGAAGGTGCTTGAACTACATACAAAAATGCACTTGGCTTCCGAGTATGTTTTATTATTAAATCATGAAGTAGCTCTTTTAGTTTCATGTTAAAAACTCTCGCAACAATATATGGCTTATGTTTTGGTTTTTGATAAGTTTCAATGCCTTCAGCGATTTCAGTACATCTTGGATTGAGAGTAAACGTTATAAATAGATCCGGCTTCCCAAATTTTCTTACATTTCAACCTTAACCTTAACCTTAAAGCGCTTCTGCCTCAAGGGTGCGCTGCTCCCACGAAGTCCGCTCAGCGCCTCCTGAGGCGGGGCCACGACGGGGTCGCCACCCTTCTTTCCTCTTGCTCCTGCCATACGATTTGGTCCCCTATTGAATTTGTGGGGGCTGGTCTGGCAGAGGAATACCCTGACACTGTGGGTTGGTCGGGTATGTTGGCTAAAAACATGTCCAAGTGTTTTTTAAAAGTATCTACTGGGACTGCACTTATATCTCTAAGGTACTGAGGCAAGGAGTTAAACAGGCGAGAACCCTGCCTAGAGATACTATTATATTGAAGAGTTTGAATCCTTCTCAGACTGTTTGGTGGGAGGTGATATTTTTTACACATTCTACCAGTTCTTGTTAAGGTGGGCACAATTGGTTCAGTATTGGGGGCAACTAAAAGCCCTTCTAGAATTTTCCAGGTGTAGATTAGGATGTATCTCTCAAACCTTCTCTCTATGGAATAAAGGTTGAGGCCTCTAAGCCTATCCCAGTAGTTTAATTTGTTTTTACTCACCTGTTGCCCATCAGGTTGTTTAATATACGAGGTAAAGGTTCTTTGTAGGCCCTCAATTTTTTGCAATTCATTCTGTTTGTGGGGAAACCATAATTGGGAGCAGTAGTCAATGCGTGGAAGGACAAGTGATTTCCACAGGGTAAGCATGGTCATACTGTCCCTAGTTCTGAATGTCCTCAGTATATAACCTATTAGTTGTTTGCATGATGAGGTTACTTTGTCAATGTGCCTGTTGAATGTTGCATCTTCTGATAATATAATCCCTAGATCCCTGACATGATCAGGTTGTGCAATATCTTTTCCTGTGGGTCCAGTGTAGTTGAATTGTTCTTTCAGGTATTTATTTGGTCCATACTTAATTAGTTCAAATTTGTCTTCATTGAAGGCCATATTGTTTGCATCTGCCCATGCATATATAGTTTGTAGATCTTTTCGTAGCTCTACACAGTCTTCTTTTTCTGTAATTGGTCTTAGTATTCTGGTATCATCTGCGAATGACAGGAGAGAGCTTCCTAGGTTACAGTTTATATTGTTTAGCATTATAATGAATATAATTGGTCCTAGTACTGTGCCTTGCGGCACTCCACTAATCACTTCTTTTTCTATAGATCTTGCTCCATTTACAGTTGTTATTTGTTTTCTGTCAGAGAGAAAGGCATGGATCCATTTTCCTATTTTTCCACAAATACCAAGTTCTTTTAGTTTATGGAATAATATACCATGGTCAACCTTGTCAAAAGCTTTTGCAAAGTCTAGATAGATGACATCAACATTGTGGTTTTCTCCCAAATATTGTAGGATTGTATTGCAATGGTCTATAAGTTCAGTAAGGCAGGATCTTTGTGTCTGAAGCCATGTTGAAAGTCTTCTAAGAGATGTTCATTTTCTATAAAACTGACAATGTGCCTTTTCAGGACTTTCTCAAATATTTTAATAATATGGGAAGTCAAAGATATGGGTCTATAGTTCTTGGCTTCCTTTCTTTTGCCTCCTTTGTAGATTGGGGTAATATTTGCTTGTTTCATGATTGGTGGTATTCTACTGGTGTCTAGTGAGGATCTCCACAGGATTTTCAAAGGCAGAGATAAAGTATGTTTGCATTCCTTAAGAATCTTGGCTCCAATTCCATCTGGACCAGGGGCTGAACTCCCCGGTAGCTCTGTTATGGCTGCATTGCTCCGGGGCTGCCTTAATAAAGGTACTAATTTGACCGCAGATGTTTTGTATTTATATTCATAGGCCTGCTTTTACACATGAACAGCTTTATGTAGCTTTTTTCCGCGCCTTCGTGATGTACTGCCGCAAAGTCTTTCTTAGAATCGCTCTTAGCTCCGCCCGTTTTATTCTTATCTTCACCCACTTTATGCGAGTCATCAGACCTGTCTCGTAGATGCCTGGCGTACGACGCTGCATGTTCTTTCTTTAATGACGATAATAAACTTTTACTCATGGAATTTCGTTCATAACTTTTACTTTTCACATAAAACCAAAAATGTCTGCAATATGTAATTCTTTCCACTGGATTTGTAAACAGTTTAACGCCGCTCATCTTGATAGATCCGACCCTAACGGACGATTGAGCGAGAGATATTAGCTCCACCCACTTTACACGAGCCAGCCAATCATAACAGGCGACTGAGCAAAAGAGATATTTGTTACTCCGCTCAACTCCGCTCAAAATCGTGCAAAGTTTTTTGTTTATAGATAGATTCCACACTTTATGTATTATCGTTATCATTAATACTCGCAAAGATATCAAAATGCCAAAGTTTTAATACTGCACTGAGTAAACTACTGTACACCTGATTAAATTGACTGGTTAGTTTGAGCAATGTCACATTAATTTGGTAAATTTATAAGCCTATTTATCTCAATATTTTCTCCAATATATGTTTTTTAAGTCAATCATTGCAATGAAATGTGTAAATTATACATCTTGGGATTTAGTAGTGTTGCTAATATTTGGTGGAATTATATTTTAATGGCATTATTTTTCTCAATAATTTAATTTATTTTATTTGGTATAGAGATCGTCAATTTCTGTTTTAACTGAAACGAGTATAGTATTGAAATAAGTTTCTTACTAAAAATATTTTCTATACTAGGGCCATAAGTGTTTTTTGAGCAACGTTATGTATGAGCCGTACCTAAGAATTCCTTAGTATAACCCAATTTTGTAAAAAAACATCTTTAATATGCTTAAACGTTCCTTCTACTGTACATATGGCATTCACAAACACAAACAAACTCAAAAACAACCCAAAAACTCCTTCATTTCGCGAATCTGCGGAATGACCCGAAAACTCACTTATAATTGTGCCTGAGTGAGTAGACATTTAAATTTTAAAAGTAGCTTTATTGTTCGAATTTTGCAAAAGGCGAATGTCTATGAGAAGGGAAACTGTCCGTTGATTTCTTTTTCATGGGTAAAGTGGATGGAATTGGAAAACGACCAACTACATGACCTGAAAATGTTACTTGGTTATTTTAGTTTACCTTGCGGAGTTTTAAAATAGTAAGTATTCCTCGGTTATTTATATATATATATATATATATATATATATATATATATATATATATATATATATATATATATACGGGGCTTCAATAAACCTTAGCCCCCCCGCCCATGGCCTAAACCATTAGAGGTACAGTAAAACCAAACATACCTTACAAAAGAGAATTTAATCCTGCATTTAATGAGAAACAATTAAAACTTGGTGTTCCCGCCATTGGCTTCCAAGACAGCCTGAATTCGCTTTGGGTAGCTTGCCAAAAGTGACGTGAATAGATCTTGATCGTTACGCAAATTTGCTAAAACAGTTTCAATGTGTTGCGTCATTGTATCCTTCGAAAATCGATTTGCTGCAGGTTCTTGAAACAATAGACATTCAACCTTGTCCTTTATAACTGATCCAATGTGTTCACAGACGTTCAGGTCAGGAGAATTTCCTGGGCATTCTTCATTTTCAAAGAAATCGAATTCATGGTTCCGCAACAACTGTTGAGTGGCTAATGCCTTAAAGCAGGGGGCCTTATCGTGCAGAAGTGTGACCTGATCGACATCCATAACATTGTTTGGGTTTCTTAGAAAAGGAATGACATGCTGGGATAGAATAATATCACGAAAATACTGTCCATCCCAACTCTGACCATTTCGCTTCAGCACCCACATGAGCTTCTTTGCAGTGAACAAAACAAACACACCAACACAGTCTGGACTTTTTAATAATTCGCGATAATGTTCATTGTCATCGATTTCATCTGGTGTTGTGGCCCACACTCGATCATTTTGATAGTTAGGCCGACGTGTTACGTAAACAAAAAATTCATCGGAGACAGCTAAATGCATGAAATCATCCACATCCCAATCTTCAAGATAATGGGCAAACCACATTCTGTCATCGATGTTAAGTTGGATTTTCTTGGCTTTGGAAGTTCATGCCAAGGCTTTAAACCTTGCCTATGACGGTACGGTCGAATGATCTCACCACTAACGATCTTTCCTCTCAACACTTCGATCTCTCTAGAAAGTTTAGCACAGCTGTTTTTCCGCTTACGCGTACCGCTTTCAATGATGTCCTTTGTTTCCTGAGAGAGTGACAAATTTGGGGGCCCAGATTTGGTTGTATCCATTTCACATTCATCCAAAGTTTTATTCAAATTTCTTTTGACGAAGTCCTCGCCTCTTCGCAACTTTTTGGTAACCCATGAACGTGTTATAAAGGTGGCTCCAGCATCAAGAGCTTCCCGAAATGTTATTACTCGTATGCGATCTATCACACGTTGCCTCTCCGAATCACCAATTAATTGAGAAGCCATTATATTATCACTTTATCAGCTAGAGTAATTTTAATACCTGCAATAAATAAAGAATTTTATATATTTTTATAATCACTAAAAACTATTTCGATATAAGTAAACATGTAAGCTGCAAATGGGGGGGCTAAGGTTTTTTGGAACCCTTTATAGGGTTTCCTTTTTTATTTGCAGACCCTGTATATATATATATATATATATATATATATATATATATATATATATATGCTACTAGAGTATGCGGTCTACCTACGATTGGTTAGGTTTAGTTAAACCTAACCAATCGTCAAGGGTGATTCACAATTTGATGTAAACAAGCAGTTAGTAAACAAGATAAGACGCTAATTCAGATATTGGGTGAGGCCTGTCCTCGGCCTCGAGGCCGACCTCGGGCATATTTATCAGGTCTCGGACCTCAAAAGTAGCCTTGGCCTCGGTCTCGGCCTCGAGGCCTGGTGAAAAGTGAAAAGGCCTCGTAACTTTCGTGAGGCCTCAGGGAATCCTGATTTGTTTTGTGTCGTAATTTTCAACCCCCAGTAGCGTCGGGGTGGACATTCTTTAGGTGGGCGCACTCATGGTGGATATTCTTCAGGTGAGGACCATGACCTGACAGGTGACCGTATGTGGCGGCATACTTTGATAAATATTATTCATACAGGTGACTAGTCAGGCGGCAGTCTTTGATAAATACTATTCAGTTAGGTGACCAACGGATTAGTGACAGGTCACTGTGACGTTAGGTACATAAATATTATATATGTCGCGATATATAAATATTATTCAGTCAGTCAGGAGCAGACCAACTGACTTAATGTAGCAAAACTAGTGTGGGAAAGCAATCAATCAGTTGGTCATCAGTTGAACTGAGCTCATATAAGTGTTTGTGTTATTTATGTGTATGAACTATTGTAGTGTATCTATTTCTATAACAAAAAATAGGCCAAACTAGAGAAGAATACCACCTGGTATACTGATAACAAGCTACGAGCGTCGATAATTTTGTTTTTCGCCCGTCGTAAATTGTAACATATAAATTTCTAAATAATATGATTTGAAATGAATATATAATATGGGATGTAAACAGTAATTTTGCTTATATCGGGATTATAACCGAGAAGTAAATTGTTATACTGTTTGCAAATAATTTTTTCGGTCTTTTACATTTACTTTAATAATATAAAGTATTATACGAGGGCTACTCAATATATTTTGCCCCCACCTTTTTTTTTCTTTCCAAGTTTCCTTGCAAGTTCCAGAAACTTTGTACACAAGTAGGTACATACCTTTTTAACAAGTTTTTATTTTTCCACATAGTCTCCATCCTTTTCTACGGCTTTCTTCCACCTCGAAAGAAGGGCCTTTATTCCTTGCTGGTAAAAGTATCATACATCTGCGCTGTTTATCGTTCCCCTAATTCTACTGACAATCCAAAATTCTTTGACTACCTTACATCCAAATTGAAATACATTCTATCCCGCTCTCCCTTTGCTGAAATCTCCATTTTAAGAGATTTCAAAGTTTACCACCACCTTTGGCTTTCCTCCCATTTCACTAACATTCCTGGTGAACGAGCTTACAACTTTTCTATCCTAAATGACCAGAGCAGCTTGTACAACACCCTACTCGTATCCCCTATCGCCTTGGAGATAGGCCCAACATTCTGGATTTGTTTCTTACCTCTCATCCATCTTCTTACTCTGTCAAACTTTTTCTCCGTTGGGCTCCTCCGATCACAATCTTATATCTATTTCCTGTCCTATCGCCCCAATTCGGCCTTTGGATCCTCCCAAGAGGAGGCACCTTTGGCACTTTAGCGCCGGTGATTGGGAGGCCCTTAGGCAGTACTTCTGTGGTTTTCCATGGAATGATTACTGTTTCCGTGGCCGGGGCCCTTCCAAGTGTGCTGAGCGCATCACGAGGTGATTCTCTCAGGCATGGAGGGGTACATTCCATATTCTATTCTTACTATTAATGCAAAAAAACCTTGGTTTAACTTTACTTGTTCTTATGCTCTCCGCAACAGAGAGGTGGATTTCACAAGGTACCGTCGCTATCCAACTCCTGACTCTCACTCAGCTTATATTTCTGCCCGGAATCGGCAAAATCTGTTCTTCGACTCGCCAAAAATTCCTTCATCCGACAAAAATGTGAAAATCTATCCAATTCTAATTTTTCTCGCTCTTTCTGGTATCTAGCTAAGAACCTCTTCAACAACTTTACTTCCTCTTCTTTCTTCCCTCTTTTCCATTCCAACGGCACAGTTGCCGTCTCTTCTCCTGACAAAGCTGAACTCTTCGCTCAAACTTTCGCTTACAGTTCAACCGGGTTAAAAGAAGAGAATAAGCGGTTAAGTAAGTAGCAAAACCTATCATTTGTGGGCTAACATTCATTCAGAAAAAGAGAAAGAAAGACTCACCATCATCATCCGCCGGCCACTGCCGACAAGTCGGAAAAATAGTCGAAGAGAATAGGAAAGGGGTGAAAGATGAAAAGAAGTAAAATAAGAACGCTTACAAGCCATGCAAACACAGTCTTAATTCAAACACTGTCATACCATGCAAACTACAGACAAGCAAGTAAAGAGAGGATAAGAAAAAGAAAAAAAAAGTATGAAGAGTATAACAAAAAGTGGGTTAGTTTACGCTACGAGCTACATCTAAGTTCATGTTAGTCTAATTTTTTTTTTTATTGTTGGCATATCAGACGCTGGCATGTCACAAGCTGGCATTATTCGTCAACAGACTCATCCTCAACCACTACACCCAGAGTTCCTGTTGCCAATTGTTTTATTATTTTAAACAACGTTAATATTTTCAAAATGCCTCTCGAAACGGTTTTTAAAACATATTAACGCTGGTAGAGTTCATGACGGGCGCGGGAAGATTATACCATTTATCAATTACTTTAATCGTAAAGAGGTTTTAGCGATGTTAGTAATGAAACGTCTGCCACGCAACTCCGTTAATGCGAGTATTGCTATTATCGAAAGTGAACAGTTTGTCAAAATTTACGTTACCGATTTTATTAACGATTTTGGGAACTTCTATAAGCTCCCCCCTCAATCTCCTACTTTCGAGTGAATGCAAGTCTAACTCTTTAATCCTATGTTCGTAAGACTTGTTGCGCAATGACGGAATTAGTTTCGTGGCGCGACGCTGAACCTTTCCAGCCTATCAATATCCTCACGCAAATACGGGCACCAAAACTGAACGGCATTTTCTAAATGAGACCTGACAAGGGACTTGTAAAGGGGCAATATAATATTCTTCGATTTAAATTCGAAATTACGCGCTGTGAAGCCTAACATCCTATTAGCTTTTGCGCAAGACTCCAGGCACTGGTTCCCAACTTTTAAATCCTTAGATACGCATACGCCTAAATCTACTTCCTCGTCAACGCTCGTTAACTCTCTATCATCATCGCGTATGTGTAATTATTGTTACGAGAACCTATATGCAAAACTTTACATTTGTCTACGTTAAATTGCATTTGCCACTTATCCGTCCACTCCATAATCCTATTTACATCGTCTTGGAGCCTATTTCTATCGTCCTCGTTAACAACCTGACCGCCTATTTTAGTATCGTCCGCGAATTTTGACACGTTACTGGTCAAGCCTACAGCTGTCGTTACTGTAGATTACGAATAGCAATGGGCCTAACACTGAACCCTGTGGGACACCGCTACCTACATCCAACCACCCCGATTCACTACCATTAACAACGACCCTCTGTTTCCAGGCACGAAGGCATTCCTCTTCCCAATTAGCTAACTGACCGCGTATACCGTGCACTTTAACCTTCGAAATTAATCTTCTATGCGGAACTGTATCGAACGCTTTTTTAAAGTCTAAATAAATGCCGTCAGCCGCTCTATGCCTATCGTATTCGCGCACTGTTTCATTATAAAACTCTAACAAATTAGTTAAACAAGATTTATGGCATCGAAACCCATGCTGACTATTATTAATCAAATCGCGACTTTCTAAGTGATCGATGATACGATCCGTAACTACGGATTCCAAAAGTTTACCGACAACTGACGTTAAGCTAATAGGCCTATAATTGCTAGCTACTGTGCGGTCGCCTTTTTTAAAAATGGGCGTGACGTTAGCTAATTTGAAGTCTTTAGGAATAATCACCGCTTCCAGCGACTTATTAAAAACTTTTGTTAAGGGGCCTACGATAACGTCTTTCAAATCTTTCAAATGTCTTGGATAAAGCGCGTCAGGGCCTGGAGCCTTGCTCACTTTTAGCTTATCGATATAATGCGCAATCTCACCCTCGTAAACAGTTATTTCATTCAAAATAGTCTCTCTACTAAATGGAACGATGTCGTCCAAATCGGGGACATTATTGACGTCTTCTACGGTAAAAACTGTCGCAAAAAAGTTATTAAAAATACCCGCCATCGCCTGAGCATCGGAAGCCAAAGCGCCGTTGACGTCCACTAGAGGGCCTATGTTATCTTTTGTCGGCCTACGATTATTGACGTAGTCTAAAAACTTTTTTGGATTATGTTTACTATCCGCAGCTATAAGTATCTCTACATTTCGCTTAGCATTCCTAACAGATCTTTTAACCTGACGTCTAAGCTCGATATATCTGTTAAAGTTAGCTACCGTGCCATTGCGCTTATTAAGTCTATACGCTCTGTTACGCTCGTTTAAGAACTCGCCTATTTCCCTCGTCCACCACTTGGGCCTACCATGATTTCTAGCGCGCTTGGGCCTACGAGGAATAAACTCCCTTTCGATATTCATAAAACTTTCTTTGAGTCATTACCCATAAATAAATTATCCCAGTCCACTACTCTCATCCTGTCCGCAAAACTATCAAAATTAGCCCCACGAAAATCAGGGACTTCTATTACGTTACTATCCTTACTGTTTTCTATCAATAGCTTAAACCTAATAATTTGGTGATCACTACATCCCAAACTCTCACCTACTTCTAAACCTTCGACTATATTATCGTCGTTCGTCATCACCACGTCTACGATATTGTCACCCCGCGTTGGTTCGGTAACCATCTGTCGTAAAAAATTATCTTCCATAAACTCAATCAGTCTCAAACCCTCATCATTACCAGTAAAAGTCTCGTAATTAACATTAGGGCAGTTAAAGTCTCCGACCCTTGCGGAACCCCTACTGACGATCTGAAAGAAGATTGTGAGAAAAGCGGTATTTAAGAATCTTCCTCTTGAGGATAGATTCAAAAACTTTGGAAAGGCAAGAAATTAAAGCAATTGGACGATTGGAGGGTTGAGAGCAGTCACTCTTCTTTGGGACAGGCTGAATGAAAACGAACTTCCAGCACACAGGAAAAGTACCAAATGAGAGACAAAGACAAAAGAGTTTGACTCGGGAGGGTGTCAGCAAAAGAGCACAGTTCTTAAGAACAACAGGAGGAACACCATCAGGACCGTACGTGTTCCTAGCGTTGAGCCCAGATAATGCAGAAAAAAATTCTTTAGAAGAGATTCTAATTTCAGAGATAATAAAGCCAGAGAGGGGAGGAGATGTTTGAACAGCACCGGAACCTTCCAACCCGTACTCTCTCCTTTCTCTCAGGCTAACCTTAGAGTGGATATTAGGGTCTTTGTTAGCCTTAGCTTCCGTACATCTTTAGATCCTCCTTTCAGGATTTCGGTGAAACTTTTGCTTTGGCGCTTTACATATCTAAAGCTTCTGATCGAGTCTGGAACAAATCTTTACTTTCGAAACTGCCCTCCTTCGGTTTCTATCCTTCTATCTGTGCCTTCATCTCTAATTTCCTTTCTGGCCGATCTATAGCTGCGGTTGTAGATGGCCACTGTTCTTCTCCTAAAGCTATTAACAGTGTTGTTCCTCAATGTTCTGCCCTGTCATCCACTTTTTTATTTTATTTATTAATGACCTTTTAATTCGCACTTCCTGTCCTATTCACTCCTATGCCGATGGTCCCACTCGTCACTTCTTCACCCGCTCCCCAAACCGTCCCTCACAGCATTCATTCCATGATTCGCGTAGTACGGCTATGGAGCACCTGACCTCTGATCTTTCTGCTATATCTGATTGGGGCAGAGAAAACCTTGTGGCTTTTAATGCCTTAAAAACTCAGTTCCTCCATCTGTCTACTCGTCACAATCTTCCACATGGCTATCCCCTTACCTTCAACAACACACAACTGAATCCTTCCTCTTCTTTTAACATTCTTGGTGTTTCCTTTTCTCATGATCTTTCCTGGAAAGACCACATATACTCTCTTTCTAAAAAATTTCTAAAAATTTAGGTGTGCTGTACCGGCTCCGCAGATTCTCACACTTACTCAGTTGCTGTTTCTGTACAGGGGTCTTGTTCGACCCCGTATGGAGTATGCTTCTCATATGTGGGATGGCTCAACCAACACAGCTGTACTTGAGTGGGTGGAATCAATTTCCACCCTCTTACTGACTGTCTTCAATTCTCTCTCTTCGCCGCAATGTTGCCTCACTCTCTCCTTACTATCACTATTATAACGGACATTGCTCTTCTGAACTCTCTAACTGCATGCCTCCTCCTTTAAGGAGAGCACGCAGTACCAGACTTTCTACACTTTTTCATTCCTTTCCTGTCTAACTATCGCAACTTAACGCAAGAGTTAATCGGTATTTTTAATCTTTCATCTACTCAACCGGTTAACTCTGGAACAGTCTTCCTCGGTCCAGCTTTTCCCCTGTCTATGACCTCCCATCTTTCAAACACAGAGTGTCTAGGCATCTCGAAAACCCCGGACCTTGATTTTGGCTCTCTTCTTCTTCTATGGGAGGGTTGCGTTTTTACGGGCATTTGCCCTTGGCCTCTCCTTTCTGCATAAAAAAAGTGTGTATATATATATATATATATATATATATATATATATATATATATATATATATATATATTATATATATATAGAGGGTGTTTCATAAAATGTGGATGCACTTTCAGGATGGATTCAGGACCTGAAAACAATGAAAAAAGTTTACATAAACATATGCCCGAAATCCCTTTGTTTCCGAGTTATTGCCCATTATGTGTTCCAGCAAGTATCTGCCTTAACTTTAATGGAAGTGCTCAAAATGAACCATCTTGCGTTTGAATACACGCCTGAACACGACTCGTCATAGACTGCCTGACGCGTTCAAACATTCCAGGTATTGCTCGGATTTTCTGGCATCCTTGTTCTACACGTTGGCGAAGCATTTCAACGTTGTCAATGGGTGTCACGTAAACGATGGATTTAAGATGACCCCACAGGTAAAAATGAGTGGATTCAGGTCCGGGGAGCGAGCAGGCCAAGCAATGGGTCATCCACGGCCTATCCATTTATCATGGAAATGGGGTCATCCAGAGTCTCTGGCTACTCGACCAAAATGAGGCGGAGCGCCGTCATGCATAAACCACATACGACGTCGGAACTTCGCTTAAATCATTCCTTAAAAAATTGAAATAGGATCCTCCTGTTAATCTTCCAGGCAAAACAAAAGGACCGATTAAATTGCTGGCAATAAGTCCTGCCCATACATTGATACTAAATTGTTGTTGGTACCTTGACTGGATGATGGCATGCGGATTCTCTTCGGCACAGTGATGAGTGTTGTGAAAATTGATCACGCCATTTCTTGTGAAGGTAACCTAATCAGAAAACAACACGGAGGATAGAAAAGAGGATCGCGAGCACACTGTTAAAAGAACCAAGTACAAAAAGCCTCTCGTGGTGGGAAATCAGCTTCAGTAAGGCCTTGTACTCTCTGAATGTGATATGGGTAAAGCTAGTGTTCCCGTAAAATTCTCCACACAGTTGTGTATCTTACACCCTCTGCTGCTGCTCTCCTTCGGGTGCTGACACCAGGATGCTCCTCCACGCGATTCAGGACCCGCTCCTCCAACTCAACATTTCTGGCGCTGATTGGTCTACCATCATCTGAAGCTCGCTTGTTGAATGATCCTGTATCACCATGAAGCTCGTCTATTCTCTGAAAGGTCTTCTTGTCTGGCAGACGGCGATTCGGAAACCTTTCTGCATACAGACTTGCATTACACTCAGCAAGTCCATACATGAGATGCATGTCTGCCATTTCTCTGTTTGAATAAGCCTCCATTCTCATTTCAAATGCACACTGTCAGTGAATAGCACAAAAACTTTTAAGTTTTTTTTTCACTGGACTGCACTTATTCACGGTAAGAAGTTACGAATACGAACAGTGAAACACCGCGATGCACCTCTGACTGACTGATGGCTCTACACTCAACTATATTGAAACATGTCATAGAGTGTACGAAACATTACAATCGGCAAGGCCCTACATTAAATAAGTCTTGTACACACTTACAAACATTGTCGGCAAGCAGTGTTTGTAAACAGTTTGCGAAAAAAATTGCTGGAATACAAAACGGGCTGTAACTCGGAACCTTAAAAAATTATATTAAAATATTAAATTCAGGATGTTCATTGAATATTCAGAAATATTAATCCATTGTTAGGAAAACTCTCAAATAAATTAACAGATAAATTTTGGACTCGATTGAGTTAACTGTTTTAAACCCTTTACAGTTAAAATGTTTGGCACCGATTTTGGTTGATCAAAGAATCGTATTTCTGGGTACCCCCGTGCAATGTTTAGTCACAACGATCTCTAAAGGAAAGTTATATAAACTCATGACAAAGGCTAGAACACTCGTTCTATCTGTTCACCTCCTCTACAAGAGCATTCGCACAGTACGTACCCGTTAGGGTAACCTGTAGAGGTAGTGGTAGCAGTGAATTGTCTGTCTGTTAATATGAAGATCCTGGGTTCGAGTCTCGTCTCAGAATTCACATTTTAGCAATTAAGGTGATTTTCTTGGTCTTCCTTGGTCGGGCAATGGTTCATATCTTACGTACAACTGTAGGTCTCATTCGGCATATGATCTTAGATACTCGTAGTACGAAGAGGGTTAAACAACTGAAGACATTTTTTTATTATTATTCAATATGTTCATCAGATCAATTCTAGGGAAGCAGTCATTCTATATTGTTAATCGATCCAGAAGTTTTAGCAGAACATTCGTTCCATATGTTCATCGATCCAAAAGTTCCACAAAATACTTGTTCTGTATGTTCATTGATCCAAAAGTTTAAGTAGAACATTTGTTCAATACGTTGCTCTGTTCATATCCTTCAACAATCACTGAATTTTGCTTTTCTCAGACTCTGAGATTCGTCGATAAAGGTTTTGGCCGAATGACTTTAAAAGCAACTACAAATATAGATAAGGGTTTCCCCTTACCTAAAGGGATTAGATATACCGCTTCAGAATTCCCTTGGCTTCATTTTTCCCGTTTCCCCTCATCGCCGAATTCTGGAAAGCGATATTATTTAAAAAATCCTCTTTGTTTCCTTCTCTGCATTTATATTTTCTTTTCTTTTCAGTTTCAGAGTTCTAGCTCGTGTGTTAAGCACAGTTTTATGCATTATACCATGTTGCTTTAGAAACCAGATTACCAGATTACTTATTTTATATATATACAAGTATCATATTTAAACTGTGTGTGTGTGTGTGTGTGTGTGTGTGTGTGTGTGTGTGTGTGTGTGTGTGTGTGTGTGTGTAGAATTCTAACCTCGTTCGGCCATTTCGACTTTCTCAAGAAGAAATCGCTAAGAATTGTGATGTAATTTTCCTTACCAGTTTCTTGAATAATGGTGTTTGCATAAAGTGAAAATTTTGAATTTTTCCCATATATTAATATATTATTCATTAACACGCATCATTTTGCCTGCGAGGGCACCGATCATTACGTTGCGACCGGATAAAAGTTAGTACAACCTGGCGCATAATTCAACACCCGAGGGAACACATAACGCTTTCGTTTTCAGAGGTGTTTTATGGTGTTGAAATATGCGTCAATTTGTACTATTGTCTCGTTGCAGCGTAATAGCGCCCCCACATTCTATTCAGTAGGTGCTGGGTTCAAATTTTGGTTAATTTTGTGGATATATATATATATATAAATATATATATATATATATATATTTTTTTCTTTCTTTAATTTACTGCCGATTTGTACCTAGTGAAAGTGGTACATATCTCGGCGAGGCAGTGGGTGGGTGGTGTTACTGAGTTGCGGATGGTAGACTAAGGGGGGTGAGTAAGGTTCAGTTGCTGGATACTGGGTAGGAGGGGCATGGTCTTAGAGACGATGAAGCAGATGGGAATGAGTGAAGAAAAGAAAAATCGCTTCCGCTGAAAAATGGGGGCCTTCGCCGAGTATGGATTGTAGACGCTCGGGTATGGGAATTTTGGACAAGAGAGGGAAACACCTGCGACGAAGAGCGGACAGGTTTGGGCATTCGACCAGGAGATGTACGACAGTGATTGGGGTATGGCAGGTAGGGCAGGTAGGGCAGAGCGGGGCTGGCGATTTAGCCATAAGGTAACCATGAGTAATGCATGTGTGTTTTAGGCGGAGACGGGCTAAAATCACTTCTTTATGGCGGGACCGGTGGAATGAGGAGGCCCAGGATCCAAATTGCGGTTTGATCTTGTGGAGTTTGTTTTGTGTGGCCTGGTCCCATTCCCGTTGCCAGATGGAGTGGAAATGGGAGCGGAGAGTCGGGAAGAAAGAAGTCGGAGAAGGGGAGGGGCCGGGGGGGAGGTCGGAAGTAAGCAGGCCGTCTTTGCCGTGCGGTCCGCCCCCTCGTTACTCTGGATGCCGACATGTGCAGGGACCTAGCAGAAGGCGATTGTCTTGTGTCGGAAGGCTGTTAAAAAGTGGAAGGTTTGCTGGATGGTACAGACGAGCGGATGAAGAGGGTTAAATCTCTCTAGGGAGAAAAGTGCGCTTTGGGAATCTGAATAAATGACGAAGTTGCTGGTCGAGAAAACGGAGGCCTCGCGGGGCAGGCTGACGCCTCGAGAAAGCGGCTGAGCCCATATCACCGCTGAGGCGGCCGTACCAGCCTCCGAGCGGGAACCATCTGTATAAATAGGGACTGTGTCCGGCTGTTGGGTTGCGTGTTCTAGGAAGAGTGACCTGTATACCGTAGCGATCGTGATAGTCTTTGGTAGGGCACACAGGTCTCTGCAAAACTTGATAGGGGTGAGAAGCCAGGGGGGGGGGTAGATGCTGTATGAAATGGGAGTATCTGAGGGGAGGGCATGTTGGAAAGGTCAAGGAAAGAGCGTACCGCTTCAGTGAAGTGCCAGCTCCGTCCCTGGGGTGGGAGTTCAGAAATAGCCGCGCATAGAAGCGAAGAGGGTAGTCTCTGTGCACGGAGGTATGTCCTCATGAGAAGCAGACCCCGTCGGAGGGCGAAAGGGAGGTAATTGCAATCCACTTAGAAGCTGGAGGCTGGGGAAGAGCCGAAGGCACCGGTGGCGAGGCGGAGGCCCCTATTAAGGACCGGGTCCAAGATACGGAGGCAGGCATTGGAGGCTGAACCGTATACTACACTGCCATAGTCCAACTTCGACTGCTCCATGGAATTGTAAAGGCGAAGGAGAGAGCGTCGGTCTGCGCCCCATGTGGTGTGGGAGAGGTGATCTAGGAGAGCGACGGGACGTTGGAGGGATTGCTTCAGGTGTTTGAGATGGGGAACCCAGTTGAGCCGTTGATCTGGAGTCACGCCCAGAAATCGCCTGGAGGGTGCCACCTCAAGAGGATTGCCGTATAACGTGACAGAGGGAACCGGAAGGGTTGCAGGTCTTCTTCTGCTGAAGAGCATACACTTGGACTTCAGGTTGGAGAAGCAGAACCTCACTGACGTTGCCCACCTCTCCACCCGGTAGATGGTGAGCTGAATTTGCCGTTGAACGACGGACGGTCCCGCCCTACGAAGTAGATTGCAAGGTCATCCGCGTAGATGGAAGAACGGATGGTGGGTGGAAGGCATTTTGAGACTGTGTTCATGACGATGGAAAAGCATAGAACACTGAGGATGCTTCCCTGTGGGACCCCGTCCCCCTGCACGAAGGTGTCTGAGAGGACTGAGCCCACCCGAACTTTAAAGGTTCGGGAGGAAAGGAAGCCCCTGATGAAGGTCGGCATGGCTCCGACGAAACCTAGATTTTGGAGCTGACTAAGGATTATTGTCTGACGGGTGGTGTCGTAGGCCTTCTGGATGTAAAAAAAAATTTGATAGGACGAACTGTCCACTGTCGAAAGCATTCTGTATGTCTCGGCTGAGGAGCAGGAGGGGATCATTGGTGGAGCGAAATTGTCTGAAGCCGGACTGCGTAGCCGGGAAGGAATTACTATTTTTAAGGAAGAACGATAGTCGCGTAGCGACCATTTTTTTCGAAGATTTTGCAGCACAACACGTTAGGGCGATTGGTCTGTAGTTTGTGGGATCGAGGGAATCTTTGCCGGGTTTGGGAATAGGGATTACGTGGGCCTCCCTCCACCGGGAGGGGAAGGCGCCCTCTATCCATATGCGGTTGTATAGGTCTAGTAGGAAAAATTGTAAGGTAGGGTGGATGTGCTGGATCATGCTGTGTGGGATACCGTCCGAGCCGGGACAAGGGAATCGTCGAGGGGCCAGTGCCGCCTGTAGTTCACGCATGGTGAACAACCGGTTGTAAGTGCTGTCTAGGAACGGTGAAGAGGAGTTATTGTTAGGGGCGGGCACGAGGGAACTAACTGCGGAGGAAGAAACTGCGGCAAAGGTAGAAGCTAGGTGGTTTGCCACCGATTTGGGCTCGTATAGAGTTCGTCGTTAGTCCGGAGGACTGGGGGCCGGGAGGGGACATGTCGCCTCTCGACACCCTGTACCTTCTTCCAGATGGTAGCCGAAGGTGTGGTGGTGGTGACGCCGGATACAAAGGCACACCAAGAAGCTCGGCGCGCTGTCTTCATTGTACGGTGGGTGATGGCCCTGGCCCGCTGCATATCCGTGCGATGGATGGGGAGTCGCGTACGGTAGAAGCGTCGAGTAGCCTTCTTCTTGGCGCGTACGGCCTTCCTGCACTCTGGAGTCCACCAAGGTACCCGTCGGGTGCGGGGGTAGGCGGAGGTCGTGGGATGTTAGTGCACGCAGCCGCTACAACGACTGAGTCGAAGTATGCGATGCACTCGTCGGAGGATGGGAAGTGGGCAGTCGTAAAGGTTGTATATGTATCGTCGTGGAAGCGGGACCAATTAGCTTTGGCAGTAATCCATTTCTCCGGTACCCGAACGGTCTGGTCGGGCCAATTGAGCGTGAGTTGAGCTGGGAAATAGTCACTTCCATAGTCCTCTTGGAGGACTTGTCATGTGAAATCTAGGAGGGCATCGGTTGAAACGAAGGACAGGTCTATACAGGATGGAGTGCAGGTGGTGGCATAGTAAAATGTAGGAGAGCCATCACTGAGGCACTCGAAGGAGAGCTTGTTCATGATAGTAATCAGAGTCGGAGCCATATAGGTGCAGTGTATATCTCCCCACAAGTGGTGGCGACTATTGAAATCGCCCAGTAATAGAAAGGGCCTGGGAAGTTGTTGTACCACCTCCACCAGGTCATCGCGGGAGACTTGAGTGTAGGGAGGGAGGTATATTGAACAGACAATGCACTGTCTATCCAGGGAGAGCCGGTTAGCAATCATCTGTAACGGGGATCGGATAGAGAGATTGTGGAAGGGGACTGCGTGGTGTATGCAAATGGCAGCCCCGCTTCGAGTGCAGGTAGGAGACGGGGTGGTGATGTAGGAATATCTAGTAGGGCAGGGCATGGGCCTGGTCCCCAGGATTATCTCCTGGAGACAGACACACACCGGACGGGAAGTGGCAATCAAGGAGTTAAGGCCTTCGTAATTCGCGAATATTCCTCTGTAGTTCCAGTGTACTATTGTAGTTTTCGGGGGATCCATTATTTGATGATGGGGATGGATAAAGGTGTAGGTGCTAGGAGGGTGGAGTGTGAAGGGAGATCTGGGGTTCGCGAAGGTGAAGGATGGGTCAGGAGCATGGCTGGCTATCTGCCGTTCACCAAAGAAAGAATCGGTCGGCCAGTCGACCTCCGCGGAGATTGTTGGGTCAGGGAGGGGGTCGGGGATGTTGAGGGGCCAGGTACTGTCGGGGTGGAAGGAGATGAACCAGAGTGTTCTCATGGAGTGGTGGAAAAATGGTACCAGGAGGCAAGGGCAGATCCATGGCTCATGGGTACGTCCGAGCTCCCCTCGGCCACACCATGTAGCTGCGCCAAGGCCACATCCACTGGATCCTCGGGGGAGAGGATGTTGTCCAGATTAGATCTCGTCGTTAGGAGTGAGTCATATAATTCGGCAACTATTGTCAGAGTCTGTGAGGGTAGAATGGTGGGACTTCTACGGTGGGGTAATATGGTCCTCGTAGACGAAGTGGGCGGTGTGAGGGTCCGAGCCGTCTTCTTAGATCTAGGGGAAGAGGGAGAGACATGTTGAAAGGCCGGAGGGCCTGGCGACTCGCTACGGCGTCTCCGCCTCGTCGGCTTCCTCCGGGCATTAGGTTCGGGTGTGTGCAGAGTGTGCTGGGAGGGCAGGGTTCGAGGTGGATGGGGCCTGGGTGTTCTGGTCCCAGACTCCTGGGGAATCTGTGGCAGGTGAGGTGCGTAAAGAGAAGGGATAGTGGCGGGACAGGAGGTCGTCAGGTCCTGTGAGGACTCCCTTTGGGAGGGATGGGGAGCAGTGGTCGAGGTGGGGGGTTGAGCGGTAGGCCAGGGCGGCGTGCAGAGAGAACAGAGCGGAGGGCAGCGGCGTAAGATACCCCCAGCCTCACCTCCCGACTCCGCACCCTGTCTCCCGCCTCTCGGAGGCTAAGGAAGTTCGCTACCTGCAGGCCTCGGACCTCCTTCTCGAACCTGAAAAACAGGCATTCGCGGGATGAAGAGGGGTGTGCGCCTTCACAATTGGAGCATTTGCGTGTGTTGGGGTACTTGTCTGGGTGAGCGATTTGTCCGCAGCGAACACACAGTTGGTGCGGCTGCCGGCAAACTGAGTTAACGTGTCCAAACTTGTTGTATTTAAAGCAACGGGTCGGGTCTGGGATGTATGGACGGACAGTAAACTCGCATGACGTGCGGTCTCCCATACCCCATACAATACGGTCGGGAGGGACTAAGCTATTGAAGGTAAGAAGTAAGCGCGGGTGGGGGAGGGGGTGCCTCCCTGTCGGTATGCTGCGAAGCGATGGATCTTAGTGACACCCTGGGGTGCGAGGTCCTCCAAAAGCTCGTTCACTGTGATCGATAATAGGCGGATGGCGTAAATAGTGCCCTGGCTCTGGTTCAGGCGAGGGTGTGGGAAGACGCACACCGAGCATCCAAGGACCTCAGCGAGGGAGAGTAGGGCTTTCGTCTCTGCGGTTGAGCGTGATTTTATGAGGAGGGAGCCATCCCTCTGTGGTCGCACATCATAGGGGCTGGAGTTGTTGCGGGCTCGGATCGTGTGAAACGTCCGTTCAGAGTTGATCGGAAGGGACCCAGAGGTAGGCCGGATCACTAGGAATTTGTGGATACTTGGAAGGGATAGGGAGGCTGTAGAATCGAAGTGGACTGGGATATCCAATGATCGATAGGATGGACGTGAATCCCGACTTCCCCGTCCGCCACGGGGCTCTCTCCGTGGGGAAGCGGGCCAACGGCGGGTGAGGGAGGCATACGGGGAGAGTAAGAAGCCGGGTATTGAAGACAAGTCTTGGACAGAACTTGACTTGCCCGAAGGCGGCTGAGGTGGGCAGGGGCGAGAACCCTGCTCCAGAGGGTGTATGTCCAAGGGCATGTTCAAGGTACAGGCTGGGGTCGGTAACGGAAGAGGAGAGTGCAAGTGTTCCGCTGCTGGAGGAGGGGCGACCTCCTCAAGAGGTGGTCTTCCAGTGGTAGAGGAATCGGGGGCTTGGTTGCCCACCACCCGAGTTCTAGGACAAGAAGTAAAAGTTTCCATACGTTAATAATTTTGTAGAACACGGACCGAGGGGGCGCGAGAAACTGCCTACCGTTGAGAAAGAGAGACCGAGCGCAAACCGCACAGGGCTGGGTACCTCGTACCCAGGGGACACACCGTCGGTTTCAAAACGGGTCCCCGTGATGCGAAAGTTTGCCCCCAAACGGCGCAAAGACTCCAGCCCCCCAAATCCCACCGGTCCGGACACTCAACCATCCAACACAATGACGCCCTAAGAGGGCCGTAGCCAGACCAAATCAGTAGGAGGGGCGGAGAAATTGACAGGGAGAACAATGAAAAAATTTAATGTCATTTTTTGTGAATATCGAAATATACTGCAGAAAATTACATTCAAAACTATAACAAGTAAAACACCGTAGGCTAAATAAAAAAATGATCAAACCGATACATAGGCATATTGGGTTATAGAATACAATATTTAGTCTAAATTTAGTGTAAATAAAAGTCTGTAAGTTTTTTTAATTTTAGAATAACTGTATGCGGCGAGTTTTTTTAGCGAAATTCTTTAGGAATTCAAACATGTCTATTTGCTTCGTTCTCTTATTTTCAAAGGCAAGTAAAACAAGTTGGCTTTGGCGTTTCTGTAGCATGGAACGCCGTTGCGGTTGGTTTTCCAAGGGGGGGCATATTATTTTCCAGGCGGGGCTTTTCCCCCCCTGGCCCCCGCTTAGCTACGGGCCTGCGCCCTAAGGGCGTCACCTCCGGAGGACAGCACTGGAGACCCGTACTGGGAGCCAAAGACTTTAGTGGCACTTAGCCCGTCTCCCCAATAGCCTGTCCGGCATGGGTGACCCTTCCGGTGGCTAAGCCCCTGCCGACGTAGCCCACTGGGTCAACACGGGAGCCCACGCATCACGACAAGGTGGCCACAGTTGGGTTTTATATATATATATATATATAATAACCTACCTGTTCATCCTTCTACACAAAAGAAATTGGTTGGTAGATAAATGGGTACCCTGGGTAGCCTAGTGATTAAGACGCTGGTCTGCTGGTGGGGCGTGGTTCAGATTTCACGATAAACTGTAGGTCTAAGGTGGAGTGAAAAGCTTGACCTTTGTCAGAATGAACAATTCGGACGGAAGCAAAACCAAAGGTGTTTTATATATATATATATATATATATATATATATATATATATATATACACATATACTGTGTATATATATATATATGTTACAGTCAGTGTCTAAAATCAGGCAATTTGTAAATTGACTGAAATTTTAGGCAATGTGTCAAATTGATGATACACACAAAACCTAACCTAACCTAACCTTTCTGGTAATGCTGCATATGCATGCCCACTGGTATTTCCCAATATGCTGCCTAAAAATTCATTAGGTTAGATTAAGTTAGGTTTTGTGTATCATCAATTTGAGACATTGCCTAAAATTTCAGTCAATTTACAAATTGCCTGATTTTAGACATTGACTGTAACAGATATATATATATCCTGGCTACGTCGTGGCCAATGTCGTAACACCGCTTCCCGGAGATCAGCGAAGTTAAGCGACATTGTGTCTGGGTAGTAGTTGGATGGGAGACCATCCTACCCGCTCAAATTATGTAGCAACCCGTGGTTCGGATCCCACGTAAAGCTGTAGGTCCCCTCCGTCATATGACCTTAGATGTTGCGAAGGAGATTAAACAACCCCAATAAAAAAAAAATATATATATCAAGCATGGGGCAATTACTTGGTCAATGTAATTAATTACAATTACAATTATATTTACAAAAAAATGGGATATTTTTCATAAATACACACTATTTGATTTATGTCATGCTTTTCTACCTATGTATTTCAATTCCATTTTCAGTTTTGGCCATCATCTTTGATGAAAACTAGATAATATTACTATTAGGTCAATAAAATGCACTCTTTTTTTTTTTTTTATAAATGCATGGAACTGTATTTTTCATCAAGCCGTTCTTGCTATTGACATTTGGACATTGGACATACGAGTATGTCTGTGATATGGTCTAATGAAACTAAGATAAGGCACTCAAAAAATACTAATAAAAGAAAAGAACTGGCATTTATTTTATCAAAATAACAAGGGCAAAAAATTGGCACTTTAGTTAGGAACATTTGAAATAAATGGAACATTTTATTTCAAATAAAAAGAATAACATTTTATTCCAAAAGAAAGCTCCCTCAGACATGATGATCAAGTACTTTAAACTACTGTATAAGTAGGACTCAATCTGTTTGAGAGACCGAAAAAACAATGTAATTGAAAGTAATTGACTGTAATTGTATCAATTACCTTGGTTTCCTAGTGTAATTAATTACAATTACAATTACATTTTAGGGAGTCAATTACAATTGCCTACCAATTACATGAAAACATTTAATTAATTACAATCAATTACAATTACCGTTTGCCTGATATATATACTTGTCAAAGGTTCCGCGCGTTGGTCTTTCTTCGCATTGGAGGTCAGGCTGGTGGCCCCACCTAATAAGCCTGGCTTGATGTAGAGAATTGTTTTCCTGGGTTCTCCATCTCACATCGTCAGATACATCCGGCTCATCAGGGATTGTCTTGAGCCAGGTGTCTAGTCTTCTTTTGAATGCGCTCACATGAACACCACTTGTGTTCCTGATGGCCTTTGGCAACTGGTTAAATAGTCTTGGTCCTCTAATAACAAGGCTATTTTCCTCCAGGGTTGAGGGGGGGAGGAGAATGTCCATTGCCTGGTCTTTGGTTTGGGAACACTACACATTTTACCTTTTCTATTTTGTAATGTTGTTTGGATGGTTATCGGATTCAATTTGAGGGTTGGCACATGTTTGTCTATTATTTTCCATGCGTATATTATGGTGTAGCTCTCTTTTTTCTTTCCAGTGAATATACATTTAATGCACACAGTCTTCCCAGTAATTTAATTCTTTGCAGCCATTGATATTATTTGTGAAATTTATTTGAATTCCTTCTAGCTCGTTAATTTCTTCATTTTTATATGGGGACGTCAAGACTAAGCAATATTCCAATTTTGGTATGATCAGAGCTTTTAGCAAGAGAACAATTACTTTCTTGTCCCTTCACTTAAAGGTTCTCAGTATCTGTCCCATAATTCTTTTTGTCTTGTTTATCGCCACCTTATTTTGTGTCTCAAATTTCGCATTGTCAATCATTATAACTCCTAAATCGTTTGCTTTTCTCTTTCTGTGAATTTTCTGTTTATTTGTGGCATAATATTCTGTCTATTTTGGTTCCTCGTTTCTTCTATATCTTAAGAGCTGAATTTTTCCGGTGCTAAATCTCATGTTGTTGTCTTCTGACTATCTGTATATTCTGTTTGTATCCTTTTGTAAGGTTTCAACATCTTTTGCGTTTCTAATTTTTCGGCTGAATTTTGTATCAGCAGTAAAGGATGTTACTGTACTATTATTAGCGGTTATTTCGCTGTCTACAGTATATTTCTATCAGGTATCACTATGTCACTTTTTGGGGTTCATTCATATTGAGCTCTCAATATTTCAGATATTTCTTTTAAATCGTTGATTAATGCATTATTTTCCTTCCTTAAAGGTCCCGTAGATGCGCAATTTTTTATTTTCCTTTTCGCAGAATTATAGAAGTGTTTTGGTTTTCCCTTTTACTTCTATCGCATCTTCCTATTCGCTCTCTGAACGACTCTTAATTAGAGCGTTTATTTCCCCATTGATGCTCCCTAGCTTTTCCCGTATGACCTTTCTGACATTGTTGTCTGTGTAGTTCATTAATTTTCAGCTACTCTCCTTCTTTTTCAGAATATTTTTCACTTTTGTCTCTCGAAATAAGTTCTCTTTCCTTGTGGCTGGTTTTTGGAACATTTCCCTAAAATTTCCAGCGTCTTTTCTTTCAACCTTATTAACATTTCTCCGGCTGTTTTAGCCTTAAAGACTGTTTCCCAGTCTGTTTGGGTCATATTGGATCTGGTTTCTTTCCAATTTATACTTTTGGAATTTTGGTTAAAAATCTCATATTTGCTTCATTCTTTGTTATGAATATTTTCTTTTACAACTGTCGTCATATTGGTTGATGTTTAGATGAAGTGATCTGAAATAATAGCTGGAATTATTTCTGTGTCATCAATTACTGTTAAGTTTCGGACACTTACTGAAACCACGTTGCGAAATTTGAAGGGGATTTGAATTTTATTTCTCGCAAGTGGTTACTTTTACTTAAGAATTTTTCGTTTCTCCTTAAGCAGGTTTCGTCCTTTTCTTCAAAATTACTTTTATTTTATAGTTTACCTGAGGTCTACAAGTTGAACGTACCTTTGAGACCAGTCATTTCTAAACTGGTAATGTTAATTACAAATTAGCCAAGTGGCTCTCTAAAAATCTCTCCTTTTTGATTGGTAATATTTCCAATACTCACGTAAAAAAATTTGATTGACTTTATTAATAAAATTAGTGATACTGATCTTCGTAATAAACGGATGAATAGTTTTGATGTCGTTTCTTTTCTTACGAAAGTTCCCATCGAGACAACAAGGGAATATCTTGAGGAATATTTTTCTGAAAATTACATTCGACACGCTTTACCAACCCGTCTTTTTATAAAATTGATTAGACTGTGTTTATCTCATTCTTTTTTCACTTTTAATAACTCTTCCGACAAAGGGAGGGCCTCAGTATGGGTTTTCCCCTTTCGGCTACTTCTAGCAATTTATTTATGAAATTATTTGAAAGGAAGTTTCTCCCTAATATTACTCCCCCGCCCACTTCTGTTTTCTGGTATCGTTACATTGATGACGTTTATGTTCCTCTTCCTGCGGATCTTGATCCTACTGATGTCCTTAATCAGTTGAACAATATTCTACCTTTCATAAAATTCAATGTTGAAGATGAACAGAATTAAAAACAATTCCTTTTGGGATATTCAAATTATGAGGTCCTTCACCAACAAACCTGAATTCACTGATTTTACAAAAACTACTCACTCCAACTCATATGTTCACTGGCTTTCCTCTCATGGTTTCTCAACCAACTAAGAGGGGTATCCTTAGTGGCGTGTTTTTCAGAGCCCTTACAATTTGCAGCCCTTTATACTTGAACACTAAGTTTGATTATATCGAGGAATCTTTTATTGAATTGGGCTATCCCCTTATTTTTACTGAAAAGGCACTAAGATCTGCTAAAAGAAAATTTTACGGTAATGTTAGTTCGACCACAGATTTAAAGAATGTTTTAACTGTTCCTTTTTAACTTTGAGTTTTTACGTGACAGTATATCACAGGATATTAATGTGGTCTCCAAAGTGCCTTGCACTACTCAGTACTCATAGCTTTCTTCGTAGCAATCAGCCACATGGTCGCTGCTCTGATTTCGTGGTTTTGAAAGTTCTCTGCAAAGAGTGTTCAAAGTGTTATTTTGAAGAAATAATTTATTTTAAACGACATTTATACCAGCATAAATATACTTGGAATACGGGCGATAGAAATTCGTGTCGAAGACGATCATACAGTAATATGAAGACGATCATACAGTAATATGAAGACGATCATAACATTCACGCTAATAATTTCCATACCTTTTTAAACGTTGACAATGATGAGAAGAGAAAATGGTTTATCCATTTTACAAATTAATTTAAAGTTGACACTCTCTATTGGGTGATTTTCACCATACACACGATTTCTTAGATTAGAATGTTTTAAGATATTTAAATTTTAGTACTCTACAGACTAGTAAAGCCTAAAGCGAATTGTAAGACATTAAACATAAATATTATTATTATTATTACTATAATAACTTTCACCTCAACATTATTACAAGAGAAAATAAATCCAATGTTAAGAAGTTTTTGTTATAGTCCTACTTTATGTTGGGAAGAAGAGAATCTATCATTCTTTCATCGTAAAACCGAATTCATTGGTGACGATTTTTTATTATACTGAATATACTTGATCTCTCTCTCTCTCTCTCTCTCTCTCTCTCTATATATATATATATATATATATATATGATAAAATAAGATTTCATAGAATTCTATGGAATAAAATAATTATAGAATAGCAAATAATATTTGAACCGGATGTCAGTTTTTCAACATCTGCGGATGCGGATCTCTTAATTTCAATATCCGCGGATGCGGATGCGGATATTTAGTTAATCTATCAATATAATATAGAATTATGAATATATGACAATTTTTCAAATTTCGTGATATTAATATTAATTTTAATTCTTCTGCATTGCCTGCCATATGTTTTCATTATGATAAAAATAATAACTTTCTCAAGAGTTTCAGCCACAGAAAATTGAATGAAACAAGTTTCATTCAATTTTCTGTGTTACCAAACTATTTATATTTTGAGGTTTATATATTTGTTTGTTCATTAATAATATTAATACTTTACATGAAATGTGCATGACTGGGCCTTATAAGCTACTTTATAAGCTAATTTAATTGTAAATTGTATAATTTATTAGAGGTAATATCCGCATAACATCCGCAGTCAGAAGTGCGAATGCGGATGTTAAAAATGATGCGGGTGCGGATATCCGGTCCACCACTAAATTATATATATATTCAGAACTAAACACATGATCTCCAAGGGATCTGACCATAAAACAATGTAGCAGGTGCTATAAATTGAACGTAAAAGAAGGTTAACTTGTATACATTTCGTATTATTTAGAAATGTAAACCATAAAAGTTCATCAACCCTGTTCAACATCAACCGATGATAGGTGACAGGTAGCATTCGGTTTTAAAAGGAAAATTAATTTCCTATTTAGGGAAGAAATTGAAATAAAAAAAAAAAAATTAAGAACAATATATTTGCCGAGTTTTCACGTATGAGAAAAACTGTTAAAGAATAATACAAGCCATAAAAGGTCATTAAGACCATTAGCCATAAATCTTATTGTCTTATTAACCTATACCGTTGGTAACCTTTGGTTAGCTTCCGCCGGAATTGTTCATTCTGACGAAGGTCAAGCTTTTCACTCCACCTTAGACCTACAGTTTAACGTGGAATCCGAACCACGACTCACCAGCAGCCCAGCGTCTTAACCACTATGCCACCCAGGGTACCCATTTATCTACCAACCACTTTCTTTATTGTGTGGAAGGATGAACAGCTGGGTTTTGCTGCGCGCCGGCTGCCGTCACCGGGTCTCGATCTGGGGCCGATGGATTCGTAGTCAGCGACGCTAACCAGTACACCACTAAGGCGCGTTATATATATATATATAAAAAGAACGCATAATTTGATCACTCTTCTGTAGACGTCGCTGTTGTTGAAGTTTTATTGCCCCTATGCCCTATGTCTGTATATATGTGGACGCAGTCGCGACCAGTGGTAATAGGTACACAGAAGCTCTCGATTCAGTGACATATTTTTTCTTATTATTAATACCAGTGTCGTGACTAAAACTGTTGCCAGTGACCACTATACTCTATATTTATAATAACATTGGGTCAGCGTGCTACATTCAACGTGCTGCATTACACCAGGTGGTCTCAACCTTATATACTTCCAAATTTTTTATTTTTACTTTTATAGCTTTTAAAATGATGGTCACTGAAGGTCATAGTATGATATATATATATATATATATAGCTTAGTTTTTATTTATTTATTTTTTAGACAGGTTAGGTTAGATTAGTTAACTATACTTTATAATGAACGGGCACTCCCCCACCTCCTATCCCATTTGGCATTGACACTCACCCACCTTCTATCCTTCTTGGCACTGGCACTTCCCCTACCCCCTTTGCAAAAAGAAACCAAACTTTAATACTGAATAAACTTCTACTCCTTTACATATTGAAATTATTTTTTTATGAACTAAATATTAGAAAAATAATGTTTTTTAACTTTTAAAGTTCCACTATTGTATAGACCAGTGGTTCTTAACCTTTTTACTACCATGCCCCCTCTAGGAATTGGTCCTTCCCTCCACGCCCCCCTTCAATCAAAATAACATTCTCAATAACTTCTCAATATTAGCCCATGCTCTCGTTAAGAGAATAACAAATACAATTAGAGAAATTCCTGTTTCTAGGGGGGCGCGCCCCCCCGGTTAAGAACCACTGGTATAGACTCTTAATTTGTTTGTAATACAAAAAAGTAACTGTAACTTCACTTGTAAAAGAATTTGTCTTGAGAATGGGCTAAGAAGGTTCGAAACGTTGACCCTTAAATAAATGTATTTTCGTGTGAAATAATTCAAGTTTCATTGATTATCTTGGTTTTACTTGAAGTTATATATATATTCATTCTTTTTATAGCTCGGGGACAGGACTTCTCCGGCGTTGGAAGTTATTTTGGAAGAATTATCCGAGGTTAAATTTGGAGGTAAGAATTTTTACGCTTCGTTTCTCTTTGTCCTTTAATGTGGTAAAATTATTTTATTTATTGATCTGTTTATTTATATATTCGCATAACGACGCTGAAGTTTCTTAATGGAATGAGGTGTTATGATAATAATATACACGGTGTTTCAGGTCGACCCTAGAAAGACTGAAATTGTTTACGTACAATACTATATAGTATTGTACATGAACAATACTAACAATAAAACATATTATACTACGTCGCTTCTTATAGGGTCGACCGTTCGGGTGGGAGACGTTGGTATTTCATATTATATAACGACGCCGGCCCACATGATGCTTGTTATCTGGGTTGATTGTTGTGTTTTACGTCCTTCGTCCACCAGAGGGCGCTGAAAGGGTGGAACGCTACCAACCTGGAAATATAAGTCCCCCTCTAAAAGGGGGAGTGTGTCGATCCAAATACGTTACATGCTGCGGGCTTTACTGACCCCATCCAAATTTCTCAGACTCGTTTGGGATACTCCGTGGCTGGGTTGCTATCTGGCTATATGAAGATAGTATATTAGTTGTGGATTTGTAACTTAAGAGAGGGATCACTGACAAGGAACATGAGTGTGACGAGCTATTTGTGAAGATTTAATGTGAAAGTTAGCTCGTTGTTCCTCGTATTGGCTTTTCTCGTATTGGCTTGGGACAATCCATTTGGCTAAGTCTCCTTACCTATCACCGAGCTGCAGTTGCGTTTCTTAACAGTGCCAGAAAAGGTAGGTACAGATGAAGGCATTTAAGTTTTGGGTATCATTTCCCTTAAAATCAGTCTTTTCTTTAAGCATAATTAACTCTTAAATTCTAATTTTCTTTATAATAATAACAATAGTAATAATAGTAATAACAATACTACTATTACTACTACTACTACTAATAATAATAAATGATAAAATGATAAAAAATTCCAGTTATATAAAATACAGTCACTGGAGACATTAATTTTAGGTAAATTTTAAAGTCAAGTTATAAAAAGAAGATCATTCTCGTGTCCTTTGATTTCCTATTAATTTTCTTTCACAACAAGACACAATGTAATCGTTTCATCGATTATTTGTTACGCTTTCCAAACTTGTAGCTGCAGTTATTTGTTTAATTCATATGCATAACGTCAAAACTATATATATACACACACACACACGGGTGTCCCAATAAAATGTTTACACATCATATTAACATATATATATATATATATATATCAACATGCACACTTTAGATGATAGTAATATGCACTGATGTATTAGTATATTTATAGTACTTAGTAATAGTAGTATAGTAGTATAGTAATGGTGTATTGTACTTAAATAACAGTAGTATCCCTTGTTACAGGAAATGGCGGCATTGCAGTTATCGTTTGAGCAACGTAAGTGGATTCTGAAGCACTACTCGAAGACGGAGAATGTGGCTGAGGTACAGAGACATTGGAGATATGAGTTTGGAACATTACCACCATGACGGTTAACAATTACAAGATTACGTGATAAGTTTGAGACTGACGGAACAGTGCAAAACGTCAACAAAGGCCGATCTGGAAAACGTCGCACTTCAACTGACAATGAAAGTGTTGAGACCGTGTTAAAGGCCTTCACAAACTCTCCAAATAAGTCTACAAGGCAATGTTCTCGTGAGACTGGTGTTTCTAAATCTAGCGTTCATCGCATTTTGAGACGTGAAACGTGGAAACCGTACATACCTAGACTGCGCCATGCAATGAATGAGGACGATCCAGATCGCCGAAAAGAATTTTGTGAGTGGTTTTTGCACATGTGTGATGAAAAACAATCTTTTCCCGATTTCATTGTTTGGTCCGATGAAGCCACTTTTAAACTTAATGGTACTATCAATCGACACAACTGTGTGTACTGGGCCACCGAAAATCCAAACGTAACAGAAGAACGAGCACTTAATCAACCAGGAGTGTCAGTGTGGTGTGGTCTGTCTTCCAGAGGACTGATAGGGCCATTTTTCTTTGAGGACACTGTCACAGGTGCTGCTTACTTATCAATGCTGCAAGACAACGTTGTACCTTCAATCAGAGCTCTTTTTTTGGAAGAAGAGTGTTACTTTCAACAGGATGGCGCGCTACCACATTACCACAATGACGTTAGAAATTTTCTCAATGTTTGTTTTCCTAGAAGATGGATAGGACGTAGGGGATGTACGGAGTATCCACCACGATCTCCTGACTTAACACCCTTAGACTTTTACTTGTGGAGCACTCTGAAGAACACTGTGTATGCTGAAAAACCAAGGACACTACAGGCCTTGAGACACGAAATTGAAATAGCCTGTGCTAACATTCCACTCCGAACAATCCGAACAGTATGCCGATCTGTTGCGCGCCGTTGTCAAGAATGTATTGATGCTAGTGGCGGACATTTTGAACATTTAAAACATTAAAGTAAGCAGCACAACCATGAAGGTATTGACGCTACTGGCTGATATTTCGAACATTTAAACATTAAAGAAGCCTATATGCTATCTATTTACTAGATGTAAATGTGTAAGCATTTTTTTGGGACACTCGGTACATACCTTTCAACCTTTCAAGGGTTCCGTGCGATGATTCCTCATTTCACGAAGGTCAAGCTTGTCGCCCCTCCTCTCGAGTTGGCCTGGTGAAGTAGTGAGTTGGTTTCTTGTACTCTCTACCTCACATAGCTAGGTACGCCCGGCTCATTGGAAATTGTTCTTAACCAGGCGTCTAATCTTCTTTTGAAGATGTCTACTGCAACACCATTCGTGTTCCTTAGGTCTTTGGGCAGCTGATTAAACAGTTTTGGTCCTCTCACAACAAAACTATTTTCTTTCATGGTTAAGGATGTTCCCTCTCTCGCCTTTAATTTGGGAACACGACACAGTCTTCCTTTTCTACTTTCCACTGTTGGGAAGTTACAGGGTTCAGAGTAAGATTAGGGACTAGTTTCTCCATTATTTTCCAAGTATAAATAATGGTGTGTGTGTGTCTCTCCTCCTTTCCAGTGAACATAGGTTTAATTCACGTAACCTTTCCCAGTAGTTTAGTTCTTTGCACCCCTTGATCTTGGCTGTGAAGCTTCTCTGAATCCCTTCTAGTTGTCTAATGTCTTATTTTTTATATAGGGATGTTAGGACCGAGCAGTATTCCAATTTGGGTATGATCAGTGTTTTCAGTAGAGAAATCATTATATTCCTATCCCTTAGTTTAAAGGTTCTCAGTATCTGCCCAGTTACTCTCTTTGCTCTGTTTACTGCTATATATGTATGTAGGGTGTCCCAAAATGAATATATTCTAAAACATCTTAATTGTATATTTATTAATTCAGATAGCAGCAAAATCCAAATGACATTATATGTTTTTTTCATGCATGAAGGAGGGGTCAAGGGCAAATGCTTTCAAAAAACACCCACACAGAGGAAGAAGAGAGCTAAAACCAAGGTCCAGGGTTTTCGAGATGCCTGGACAGTCTGCGTTTAAAAGATTGGAGGTCATATACAGGATGAAAGATGGATTGAGGAAGATTGTTCCAGAGTTCACTGGTTGAGTAGATGAAAGACTGAAAATATGATTAACCCTTACGTTAGACAGTTGGACAGAAAAGGAATCAGAATGTGTTGAAAGTCTTGCACTACAAGCTCTGCTTAAAGGAGGAGACATGCAGTTAGACAACTCAGAAGAGTAGTGTCTTTATAATAGCGATAGTAAAGAGGGAGTAAGGCAGCACTGCTGCGAAAAGAAAGAGATTGAAGACAGTCAGTAAGAGGCAGAGAACTGATGAGACGAAAAGCCTTCGATTCTACCCAATCAAATAGGGCGGTGTGGGTTGAGCCATCCCACACATCGTGAGAAGCGCACTCCATACAGGGGCGGACAAGAACTCTGTACAGAGACAGCAACTGAGCGGGGGTGAAGAAACTGCGGAGTTGACACAACACTCTTAGAAGCTGTTTTGAAAAGAGAGTATACGTGATCTTTCCAGGAAAGATCACGAGAAAAGGAAACATCAAGAATGTTAAGAGAAGAGGAAGGATTCAGTTGTGTGTTGTTGAAGGTAAGGGGATAGCCCTAAAGATTGTGACGATTGTGTCGAGTAGACAGATGGAGGAACTGAGTGTTTGAGGCATTGAAATCCACAGGGTTTTCTCTGCCTTAATCAGAGATAGTAGAAAGATCAGAGGTCAGGTGTACCATAGCCGTCCCATGCGAATCATGGAGTGACTGCTGTGAGGGGCGCTTTGGGAAGCGGGTCAAGTGAAGAGTGGAATCATCGGCAAAGGAGTGGATAGGACAGGAAGTGCGAATTAAAAGATCATTAATAAATAAAAGGAAAAGAGTGGGTGACAGGACAGAACCCTGAGAAACACCACTGTTAATAGCTTTAGGAGAAGAACAGTGCCCATCTACAACCGCATCTATACTATAGATCGTCCAGAAAGGAAATTAGAGATGAAGGCACATACAAAAGGATAGGAACCGAAGGAAGGCAGTTTGAAAATTAAAGATTTGTGCCAGACTCTATAAAAAGCCTTTGATATGTCTGAAGGGTTATAAGTGTTTTTAGTTAATAACTTTGTACATGTCTTCCATCATTAGCTATTATTAATCTTGTTCTTAGTTCAAATTCTGGAAAACATTTCCAACATAGCTTCAGAAATGGACGTGATAGCATCACGAATACGGAGTTTTAGTTGCTGAAGATCCCTTGATTTATTATGGTAGACGTTTTTTTTTCGAACGCCCCAAACATAGAATCTAAAGGGGATAAATCAGAGAAGCGAGCAGGCCATTTAGTAGTTCCGTCCTTATCAATCCAACGCCTGGAAATGTTTCATTCAAAAATGTTCGAACGTTTTGAGCAAAATGTGGTGCTACATCTTGTTGGAAGGTTGTTCTTTGTAACAAGCAGAGAATTCCTTGGGACACCCTGTACATGTAACTGTAAATAACTGTTAAAAAAATTAAAAACCTCAATCACATGGATTTTTAAAAATTTTTACGATACCTATAAAAATAAAATGGCAAATAATGTGTGTGTTTGGTATATTCATTTTGGGACACCCTATATATATATATATATACAGAGCCTGTCCCCGTGTGTATATATATATACATAGGGAGAGAGAGAGAGAGAGAGAGAGAGAGACAGAGAGAGAGACAGAGAGAGAGACAGAGCGAGAGAAGCGGCTAGATGACACTGTAGGTATGTGGAAGACCCTTTATTGAAGAAGCCATAAAATATTAAGCAAGAAAAGTTTAACATCGTTGAAATGATTTGCAGGAATATTTTCACACATTTTTCATCTGAAATAAAATTTTTAATGGAAGACTTAAAAAGGATTTTTCTCTGCGTACTTTCTCTGTTGAAGACTAAATACGTTCGTCACCTTGCGTATACACGTACGTTGCACGAATCATTTATTGCCATTTTCAGCAATATCGTCTCGTAGTTATGCTGCTGCCGAGTTTACGAGTATTTATATCGTTTTATATTCAGTAGAGTAGCGTTTGCTGTAAACTTGGCATGACATTATATCGAACAATAATTACAAACTATCTCGGTGATTTCCTGTCTCGTGTTCCGAGAGTTTATTTGGATATAGGATCATTTTCTTGTCAGTTTTGTTTCAAGAAATGTCACGCAACGCATTTATGACCTCAGGACCTGAAAGGAGTCGCAAATACTGGAAATACACTAAGAGTAACTACATCTACAACTCTTTCTTTAACAAGATATGATTTATTAAAATACTTATTTCCCTTAATCACTACTTGTTACGATTTTTATAACCCCATCCCCTAATATTTTGTTTAAGCTGTACACACATCTATATATATATATATATACACACACAGGGTGTTCCATAAGTCCGGTCTCATTTAAAAATGTATTTTAAATTAAATTTACAAAAGTAAGACATTAGAACTGGGTGGAACTGGATGGAAGCGAGTTACTCTCCTCAGGAGTGTAACTCACTTCCGTATTAGCGAGTGCTTGTTATTCGAACTCCAACAAGAAAAAAAGGTCCTAAAACAAGACATCAATTTGAACATTTGTTTTAGTTGTAATGTATTACTTTTGTAAATTTAATTTAAAATAAATTTTCAAATGAGACCGGACTTATGCGACAACCTGTATATTCTACTTCTTCAGTCCCCGAAGAGAATTGCACTGCTAAATATACGAAGGACCTTGGAATCGATTTTCATTTTTTCCTGTAGATTTGCCTAATTTATTTCATGTTTAACTGGGAAATTCAATATATACAGTGTGTGTGTATATATATATATTACACACAGACCATGCAATGTGCATGGAACAAGGAACTCTCCTGGGATTTAATTTTTCTCAGAAGAGTTCCTTGTTCCATGCACGGTCTGTGTGTAACAAAAGTTTCTCAGGGGACAATTCTGAGTTGTATCATATACATATATATACATGCTCGTTTAGGTTAGGTTAGGTTACGTTATATTTATTATTATAGATATATAAATATTATACGTATGATTATGTACATTCTTAGCTTTCAGCTTATTGCCTAGGCCCTAGGCATTATCTTAATGTCTGATTTCGCTTATTGCCGATAACGGGTGGGCGGAAAGTAGCTCCCTATTTGGATTGGTAAAAAAATACGTATATTATCCATTTATTTCAGAAGAAATAATATGAAAAGGTAGGCATATATGGTAGGTTTTCTCTAAAATTCAATGTGGGCTCCAACTCTTTCCACCAGCTTCTGGAGCCGCCCAGGAATGGCGTCCACTGACTTTAGCAGGAACTCCGGCGGGATGGAGGACATGACTTCCCGAATTCGGTCCTCCAGTTCTTCCAATGTCCTCGGTTTGGTGCGGTAGACTTCTTCCTTTACCCACCCCCAAAGAAAGAAGTCGCACGGTGTCAAGTCGGGCTCCTGGCTGGCCATTGATGTGGACCACGACGACCCATCCAACGCCCAGGGAAGTGGGCATCCAGCCACTCACGGACAACAAGAGCGAAGTGCGGAGGGGCGCCATCTTGCATAAATATCAGATCGTCGATGTTCTCCCATGTGCTGACAACCGGCCAGACCTCGTTTCGCAACATAGCAAGGTACCGCTCAGCATTCATGGTGTTGCGCAGAAGGAACGGGCCCACAACCTGATCTGAGGTCATACCACACCACACCGTTACACTGAACCGATTCTGCCGTTTTTCAGCGGTAACCATGGGATCCTCTCCTGCCCAGTAGTGGCAATTGTGGCGGTTGACAAAGCCTCCGACGTGGAACACCGCCTCGTCGCTCCAGAGGATGTTGCGGAAGAGATGGGGCCAGTCTTCATGCCAAGCCAGCATGATTTCCCCGAACTCCATGCAAATGTCGCAGTCCTCGTCCGAGAGAGATTGGCAGTAATGCGGCTTCCACGCACGCCAGTTCAGCTCCTTCTTCAGCACAGTTCGCACTGAGTAGCGGGAGCGTCCACTTTCCCGAGCTGCCTGGCGAGTTGACTTTCGTGGACTCCGTGCGAACATTTCCTGAACTGCCTGCACCGTCTCCTGGGCCCTGGATGTCGAAGGGCGACCACATCTTCGAACATCTGCCACAGACCCCGTGGTCATGAGCTTCGAGTGGCAGTTCTTGATTGTTTTCGGGTCCACTTGGGCACGTGGTCCGTGAATGGCCCGCCACTATCTTTGAACTCGAACGACAGATTGCCAAACTTCGTACCGTGCCGCCAACTGGGCACGCTCCTGCAGTGTTAAACGCTCAGCCATGTTACCCTTCAATCTGAAATGAAAAAAAAAAATGAACGTTACAATTATACCACTTTAGAGAACACACCATAACAATATAACAATACAATCACAATTTATACATAATTTATATGTAATTTAAATTAGGGAGCTACTTTCCGCCCACCCTACTACCTAGGTCCGCACGCAGTTGCTCGATCGCTTCGGGCGTCTCAACATTGGCCCCAAGCCTCGTGTCATCAGCGAATTTGGCGATCTGACTGACGATGCCACCGTCGATATCATTTATTTAAATGATAAACAACAGTGGGCCCCAAAACGGAACCCTGAGGAACCCCACTAGTGACCGAGGCCCAACCCGAACTAACCCCTTTAATTACAACCCTCTGCCGCCTATTCTTCAGCCAGTTTTCAATCCACCTACCTACTTCCCGACCGATACCCAGCGCGCGGACTTTCGCCATTAGCCGGCGGTGAGGTACCTTATCAAAGGCTTTCTGAAAGTCGAGATAAAGTATATCAATCGCCCTACTCTTATCATACTCACTCAACATGACTTGGAAAAACTCGAGCAAGTTCGTGAGGCGCGACCTATGCCGTCCGTCTAAACCCATGTTGGGAGTCCCGAAGCAGCTTGTAGGAATCCAAATGGTCAACGATCCTATCCGCTATTATCCCCTTTAATTATTTACCTACAACTGAAGTGAGACTAATGCGACGATAGTTCCCTGGACTTTCGTGATTCCCTTTCTTAAAGATAGGGGTCACGTTGGCTTCCCTCCAGTCACAAGGCATCTGGCCCGTCTCCAACGATTTGTTGAAGACTGTAGCCAGGTGGGGAGCCACCTGGTCGCGCACCTCCCGCAACACTCTGGGGAGGAAGTGGTCTGGCCCAGGAGCCATAAACGCCTCAGTTTGGCTATTCTATCGGCAACGACTGTCACGGTACACCGAACACTATCCAGGCCAGCACCTTCGTGCCTGACGCCTGGCTCGGGGATGACGCGGGTGTCCTCCCTGGTAAACACTCTTCCAAAGTACTCATTAAGCACATTAGCGATGTCCGTGTCGGAGGTCCGCAGAACGCCGCTGGGGTTCTCTAATGGACCTATCATGCTTCTAATGGGCTTTCTACTGTTAACATAACTGAAGAACTCCTTAGGGTTCCCCTTGCAGAGGCTTGCCATCCGTAATTCTTCGTTTTTCGCTAGCCTAACCTTCGCCTTCACTTCCCTTTACAGGCGGACATACGCCTCAGTGTTCTTGTGGGACGATTGGCCTTCGCCCTCCTATACGCTACTTTCCTATTTCGGATAGCCGAAGCGATGTCACGACTGAACCACTTAGGCTGCGTTGAAGCAGAGTTGACCGGTTTTGAGGGTATGGCAGCAGACTGCAGTACCATAAACTCGTCCCGGAATGCATTCCACACTCCCTCAACATCGCCGCCGACCTCTAACCCCATCTCACCTACGCTATCTCGGAGGCTAACAAAGTCCGCCAGCCGTAGATTGAGCTTACTTCCTCTCGAGTTACTACGCTTCACCTGAGGGACGCAGACACGGAACCTAATAAGACCGTGATCACTCCCACCCAACGATTCGTCAACGGTGAGGCCAGTGACGAGGTTGTCTTCGGTCGTGAATATTAAGTCAAGAACGCTTTCGCCTCGTGTAGGCTCATTGACCCACTGAGTGAGGAAGTTCTCATCAGGAAAGTCAACTAGCCTCCTCCCTTCAGCATCAGCAGTCCTGTCTTCCCACTTTATGCCGCAACAGTTGAAGTCTCCTAAAACTACACACACCCTATCCCCTAGCAGGCTACGGAGTTCGGTGTACTGGGCTGTATCCATCTCGAGGAGGAGATGCGGAGGTCTGTACACCAAGATTAACCTATAGTTCGTCCATCCAACGTTCAGATCGACGCCAAGCAGCTCCCGTTCCGATCGGAACTGGCAGTTAACCTGACTCAACGTGTCCCTCACGTATATTAGTACCCCTCCCCCCTCCTCACGGGTGCGGTCTTTGCGAAACATTTTATACCCTGGAATTTCGAACTCCCCAACGTAGTCCCTACGATCAGTATGAATCCAGGACTCGGTGATAGCAACGATATCCTGGTATTCTGATGCTAAGAGCGCTCGTAGCTCGCAAAACTTATTCCTAATCGACCTAGCATTAAAAAGCATTGCACGGAGGGAGCCTTCCCTATTCTGACCTCCCCCTAGCACGACCCGTTTCCCGAACAGCCAGGGTTGTCGGGAGTTGAAGAACCCCTCACCAACGAGGGGGCAACTTCCGCAGCGACTCAACATCATCTCTCCCCGGTGGGGGCCCGTCATCTCTCCCCGTGCTCGACCTCACCATTCTGTATAGGTGCCGGTCGAGCAGCGCGCCTAGCACACCTTTACCCTTGTCATTGAGGTGGACACCATCCCTCTGGTAAAGGTCCCACCTACCCGAAAGTGCGCCGAACGGGTCAATAAACCTCACGCCCAGCAGGACGCACAAGTCTTGCACCCTCTCTTTGAAGCCAATGACTTTACTGAGCGCATGGTCACTGGCATTCATCCGCGGTAAAATACCCATCAACATTCCCCTGTCTGTCTTAAGTTTTAGATCATCCGCAAGAGACATGATCTCGGTGATGATCCCTTCTGTAAAACCTACCTTACCGCCTTTGAGGAACAGGTCGTTGTCACCAGCGTGGACAACGATCGCAGTCCTCCGACTAGCCACGCGCAGCTTCTCTAGCTCCTTCCTTAAGTGCATCGTTCCCCGCCCAGTTAAGCACCTTACCTTCCTCCTGTCCCGGTTTGCAGAAACATCGTACTTCTCCTGGCCCCTGATCTGCGAGTCCCCAATCAAAAGGGTGTCTTCCTCCTTCTCGCACAGGAGACTAAAGCCGTTGGAGGTCCTGACAGAGGCAACCGGGGTCTCAGGCTTCGGCTTCGCAGCCTTCTTGCCTAAGACCTTTCGATACCCGTCACCGCCCATAGACGCATATACACCACCTGACCCACCCCGACCGGCAGCTACATCCTTCGGTTTCTTTGGGCCATCAGTAGGCCCCTTCCCACCCTTCTCTATCGGCCCCTTCTTTGTGCCCTCCCTACCCTCCACCTTGCGCCGCAGTTCCGTGCGTTCTACGTGGGCCGCTGGCGATTCCTGACACTAATTTTGTACCGGGGCCCCCGGTTGCACCTCTACCCTTTCTCCGCAGTGCTGAGCTCTATCCAATGCATCGCTGGACCTCCTTTCCAGGGCAGCTATCCTATCAATGAGCTCCGGGGTGGAGGGCGCAACCGCGTCAGTGACCGCCGCACTTCCAACAGCCGATCTGGACGACTCGAGCCGCCGGACCCTCTCCTCTAGAGAGAGAGAGAGAGAGAGAAGAGAGAGAGAGAGAGGAGAGAGAGAGTTACAAGGAGTTACAAGGAAAAGAAGTACCTCAAAAGGCCTTGCGGCCCATACCGAGGAGGTACCAATGGCAACGGGTGCCAGGGAAAATTTTGTAAAAGTTTATTTTTCTTTCAACTATCCTAGCAGTAGTAGAAAACTGGATAGAAAAGTAGAAGGCTCTCTCCCCACCCTCCGCTCCCTCCCTGCCAGAGGCAGGTACGGAAAAAGGTTGAAGAAAATACCTTGACCCTGGAAAAGTAGCCAAGGAAATTTTACAGGAAAGTGGAGAATATATAAATAGCTCTATATTTAGCTTGCTCACAGAGACACCGTGCAAGCGATCTCCTGCAGAGTTTTCTTATGTTTTAGTCTTGAACTATGAGAGTATTCAGTACTTTGTCTAGCCTATTTTTAAACACATTTACACTTTGACTGGAAACAACCTCTGAGGGAAGTTGGTTCCAGATATTAACTATTTTATAGGAAAAGAAATTTCCGCAGACTGAGGTCCTAAATGTCTTTACACACTCAAATAGTGTGCAAGATTTCGTCTACCCTTTTCTTGAACTGATCCACAGAGGAACTGTTCACAACTTCTGGAGGTAACCTGTTCCACGTGTCACAGATCTTATAAGTAAAGTAATTCCACACACACTAGTCCTAAACCGTTTCAAATCCAACTTCCAACCATTGTTGCGAGTTGGGTTATCATTTAAACTAAACATGCTTCTAAAATCGACATCGTTGAACCCGCGTAAGAGCTTGAAAACCTCGATCAGTTTGACGCGCAGCCTCCGAGTTTCAAGCGAAAACAAGTTCAGGGCGAGAGAGAGGAGAGAGAGAGAGAGAGAGAGAGAGAGAAGAGAGAGAGAGATAATTTTGTCAGAGAAAGCAGGCGGTCAAAAATGAAGCTAACACAAATACATATTTTTATATAAAATAAAGCCAAACATCCAGTATTAGAAAGTGATTGTACGCATTCCGATGTGGCCGCTAATGTTGCTTGAGGCTAAAGTGTTTGGCTTTGCTATCGCCTCCGGCTACCAACTCGCCTAATCTAGGTCGATCTTCGCTTTTGACCATTCCTCTTGTCGCATTCCTTCAGGTGAACTTTTTATCTTAGATTTAGTGGGAGAGAGTTCCTTGTGTTTTGCTTATATAAAATTAATAGATATTATAAAACTTGTAGAAAACTACAGAGCATTACGTTATTGGCAACGATTCATTTATTTTATAGGCAAAACGTTTCACTTTCAGATTGTATGCTTGCTTGCTTGCTTGCTTTCGTGCTTCCTCTGCATTAAATAATTCGACCGAGTATATCTACTGCATATTATTAAACATATTTTCATATGGGAAGTTTGCTAAAATTTTGAAAACTGGGAAGTTTGTTAAAATTTTATTATCTAATATAAGTGAGTATGTAGATTTCTCCTGTACAATTTATTTAAGAATATATATATATATATATATATATATATATATATATATATTATATATATATATATATATATTATAAAGTCTTTGTTTCAAGTCTTCATTCAGGCTGATTTAATCAATGTACGGACTTGCAGGTTTTCTTTTAAATATTATTGTACAATATAAAGATTCCTGTGTATTTCTTATATTACTAATTTTTTATTAAATAATTGGGAATCGATTTAGTTCTACATAAAAAAAATATGGTATTGGTGTTTTATTTAATTCCTTTCCTAAGCCAGTTAAGGAGAACATCTCCCTCTCTCTTGCTTTTAATAAATAAATAATTAAATTATAGAGTACTATCTGGCAAGCCCCTCTAAGCAGAGAGAACATCTCTCTCTCTCTCTTACCTTTAATAAACAAATAAATAATTAAAATAAATAGTGCTCTCTGGTAACCCTCTATATATAAATAAATAAATTCAATAGTGCTCTCTGGCAACCCCCTATATATAAAAAATTAAAATAAATGGCACTATCTGGCAACCCCAGACCTTCTGTATAACAGATGTTGGTACCCTGAGCTCGCATTATGCGTCTGGCGGAGCCAAGCGAAGGATGGTCTTTCTCTCTCTCTCAGGTTAAGGTTTACCTTCTTAGGTTAGGATACCCCTTTGGGGTGTGAGGCTGTCCCACCTTCTCCCCCAAAGCTCCTCCCTTCATGTAACGTGGGGGTTTCCCCTACCCCCTTGTTGCATAACCCACTCCCCCTTCAGACAACTTGGGGGGATACCCCCACCTTCTTGTTGCATAACACCCTCCCCGTTGTTGCAATAGCCCTTTGCAACGTTGCCACATTTTGCAACATTACCCCTCACTTCCCCTTTTCAACATTGACCAAGGCTTGAAGTGACCCAGAGCTGGGCACTTGCGTTTTTTTTTGCGGTACTGCGGTACTGAGGTACTACCGTGTTGGTCGGTACCGCGGAAAGTACCGCGGGAAATTTGAATGCGGTAGCGGTACTGCTGTACTTTCAGCGATCCTTTGCGGTACTGCGTTATGCGGTACCGGTTTGGTAGTGCGGTAGTAGTACCGCAGTACCGCAGTACCGCAAAAAAACGGGCAAAAAAACGCAAGTGCCCAGCTGTGAATTTATTGTCTTAGTCTGGTCCAACATTGCAATTACACTCTACCATTTTGCGCCCACACTACTAAAGACGGTTGCGGGAGTGGTTGTTTTTGTGTGGGTTTCACATTTCCTTTGAAGTACATATTTATTATGAAAAAATTACCCAATGAAAAAGTTACAGGAAAGTTACTGGACCAAATATTTACGGCAACATTACGAGTAAAAGTTACGTTAAATTAAGGTACACGTACTCGTAAGTCACCTCACAGTTAGACAAAAAAAAAGATAAGGATGTGTTTTATAGGAGTTGCGCATAACAGAAAAATGTTTATATTTTATTCAGTTGAAACTATTGATTGTCAATATCTCCAAAAAAATTTACTTGTACATTCTGTGTGACATTTAAAAATTAAATTTATTTAAACTCTGAAATATAGTACGTCTCCAAAAGAGATGATAATTAGTTATATTTTATAATTCAGTTACAAGTATTTTTCATTTTATATATACAGTATATATACAGTATATATACTGATTATATTTACAGTATATATACTGTATATAGACAGTATATATACTGTATATAGACAGTATATATACTGTATATAGACAGTATATATACTGTATATAGACAGTATATATACTGTATATAGACAGTATATATACTGTATATAGACAGTATATATACTGTATATAGACAGTATATATACTGTATATAGACAGTATATATACACATTATATTTACAGTATATATACAGTACATACTGTATACTGTATATAGACAGTGTATATACATTATATATATATACATTATATATACTCTATATAGACAGTATATATACACATTATATATACAGTATATATACTGTATATAGACAGTATATATACATTATATATACTGTATATATACAAGTCGATCTTGAAGTTCAAACCCTCATAAAGTAAGCAACATATATTCTGGTAACCCTGGTTTTGCTTCTACCCGAATTGTTCATTCTGACGAAGGTCAAGCGTTTCACTCCACCTTGGATCTACTGCTTAAAGTGAAATAAAGTTCTAACCCGTCTTAACCACAAGGCTGCCCAGGCGCGAATATAATTCGAATTGATTCCAAGAGTGAGAATGGAATCGGAACTGCAATCGAAAATTGGTTACATCGTGAAAGAAAACAGGATACTAACATAAAATTTTGTATATTATTAATTGTTCCAAAAATGGTGTTATTTGGTTAGTCAGACTTGAATTTATGCTTGCCTGAAGAAGTAACCGAGCGGATTGATGAAGAAACATCTTCAGACGTGTTTACTGCAAAATTTTTCCGAAGTGCATCAATTTCCGTTGATGTGTTGACTGTTGAGTCGATCGATATATTTTAATATTATTTACACTTTCTTGTGGTTACAATTACTAATAAAAAAAATCAGCTTAAAAAATTTGGTTGTAATTTGATTGTAATAGGTCATAAACTTATTAAGCAGGTACAGTTTATATAGATTTGAGCATATACGTACAAACTGCAAAAAGAAAAGGTACAGATCAGCAGTGACGGTCTATGATGATAAGTCTATACGAAAATTTGATGCTATTCAGTCTATTAAAGCCCAACGTAAACCTCAAAATAGATGGATCACATTTTAAGCCTACTTCTGATAAAGCGTTAAACGTAAACAACAAATCATATTCACCAATAACAAATAAACTGTCTATAATTAGGGATTGGGGAATAATGACGTTTTTGGAAATTCTCAAAACGAGTGGTTTCTATGGCCATTTTCGCTGCTGAATACGAATCTGGCTGGTTCTTGGACCTAAAATGAAGTTTTAACCTGGTTCAGTGGATTTTTTCAAAATGGCCGGCAAAAAAATAGTTTTCTTTTTTTGATGCTTAAGAAAACCGTTACCCCTTATATGTAATATGTTTTTCCATATGTTTTCAGGGTCGCTGAAGTTGAAAATGAACAAATCAGAGACATTCGATGCGTGGTTTAGCGGTTATAGGCAAAAAATGGAAAAGAAAAGTATTATTTTATTAAAAAAAATCATGTACAGAAGAAACACAAGGCATTCATATCAGTTCCATGATGTAATTCAAATCATGAACGAATCCATCACATTTGAGTCCATTATCCGCCATCCAAGATTTATAGTCATTATATACGGATACCGAATGGGAGGCGTGGCTGGGAGAGAGCAATTTAACAATTGCAATGAGTCGCAAAGTATGAATGGAAGAACCAGGAGAACAGAAAACCTTTTCTCCTGTCTTAACTTGACGTAGATTATGTACTCCGATTTTCTGTTCTGTTTTAACCACTTTGTCTATAGCGTGGTCTACTCCTAAAATGATATGGGCGCAGCAGTTTGATTCGATTCCAAGATGCTCTAAAAGTACTCCACATTCACTAGCTCGATCAGACATCCAGAAGTCTGTTTGAGATTTGAGTTCGTCAGTGGTAGAATTTGCTAGAACGACTAGCCAACTCATTTTGAATTCGTAAGCGCTGGCTCCATCCTCTCCGGAATGGCTGACTTTTTCTAGATATCCAGTTGTCAGCGACTTTTTCATGCCAGATGGACCAGCGATGGTGATGTGGTCAGCCTTCACGTCGTACACACATACCACATCAAGCAGTATACTGAAACTCCTCTCCAAACATAACGTTCTGTTCCCCCTCACTAGCAACACATACACACTGGAGAACAGAAAAACAACTGTCATCAGACCACCTGCCCATCATCATCATTAAAACACGTTCTACACTCTGCCCCAACAGCCTTAGGCACACTTACATAAATTACAAGAAAGCTGATTGGGAACAGTTCAAAATACAGACTGAGGAACAATTCACCACATTAAACAGCACACCCATCATAAACATCAATGCAACACTCAAGACATTTAATCAGATCATCAATAATGCAAACAAATACATACCCGAGGGTAACATTAGGAAATACAACCCAAATTACACTAGAGAAATAGCCCACCTCATAAGGCAACGTAACAACCTCAAACATAACACACAAACACCACACACAGAAGCCATAAAACAGCAGATCCAACAGCTCAACACAGAAATAATCAACAAACTCAAAGAAAAACAAACAGAAACATTTAGGGAATTCATAACACTAAACCACTCTACAGACACATGCAGGTTATACAAGACTATAAACAGCATTACCCACTCTAACAGCGACATTCACACCTCACACGCGGCTATCTGTCGCAGCCAAAATAATATCCCAACATACACACAACAAGCTAACATTCTAGTTAATCACTACGCAAAGATAAGTCACTTAAACACAGACAACAACCAGAAACACGCAGACAGACAAACAGCCAGACACAAGAAAACCTACAGACTCGACACGACCATTGCACCCTTCAATACAGACCAGACCACCAAGATCATCAAAAATATTAAGAATTCGAAGGCTACTGGACCAGACAACATATCTAACATACACCTTAAACACTTGGGCCCACAGAAAATACTAGCTCTCACAAATATCAGCACATATTCATACCAACACTATTATTCCTGATATATGGAAACAAGGTAAAATTATTACACTACTCAAACCAAACAAAAATCCAACAGAACTAGTTTCCTATAGACCCATTACTTTCCTGTGCACACCTTCCAAAGTAACAGAAAGACTGATCTTACAAATCACCAACCCACACATACCACTATCGCCTACTCAACATGGATTCAGACCTCACCACTCAATCACGACATTACTCACTAACCTCACGCAGCACATCATGGATGGCATCAATTCCAGACGACCAGCACAACGTACACTATTAGTAACAATAGACATTAGTAAAGCATTTGATGCTATCCCACGCTTCCCTCTCATAAACAAAATACTCAACAGAAACATGCAAAATAACACCAAAAGGTGGCTGAGCAACTATCTTTCAGGAAGATACTCGCATGTCACATTTAATGGCAAGTCATCCAAAAACAAGCTTTCTCCGAACGGGGTCCGTCAAGGCTCTGTTCTCTCACCAACACTGTTCAACTTATACATGCATGACATTCCAACATCCATAGATAACAAGCTTACCTTATCATATGCAGATGACATCAATCTAACATCCACCCACAACAACATCGACACCGCTACAAATAACCTACAAACATACATAAACAGTATACAAGACTGGCTCACACACAATAGACTCAAAGTAGCGCCCACAAAATCAACCATCACCTTGCTTACAAGCAACACAAAACAACACCCGATAACTCCACAGCTTACACTAAACAACACCAACATTCCACACACTCACAGGACCAAAATACTTGGGGTCACATACAACACATCATTATCTTTTGCAAACCACATTCAGGACATTAAAAACAAATGTACGTCAAGACTTAACTCGCTTAGGGTACTAACAGGCACAAACTTTGGACACCAGCAGGAAACAACATCACTCATATACAAACAATATATTCGCTCAGTTATGGACTACGTTAGTTTTTACTGAGAAAGTACTTATTATTTTCTTAAAATGCTGTATTTTTCTTAAAAACCTTATTATTTCTCTTAAAATGCTGTAATTGATTTATTTCCTTCAATAAAAGAGAATAAACTAAAAAGGGCGTTATTTTTGCCGCACCCGTTATAAACACAGACTAGACAACTCCATAGACGACACCTGCCACCTGTGCCAGGACACACCACAAACAATTGAACACATTATGACAGACTGTACCACTCCAGCACAACATAGAACACAACACAACATCACTAGTGCGCTGAACCTCTGGTCCACTCCGGAGAGAGCGATCGGTTACCTGCGTGCCGCCGGCTTGGTCGATCAGGGTAGGTTGATCGGCTAAAGAACAACAACAACAACTCTCGAAAGCTCTTCAGTAGAAGTTTTTGTCTCGGCAAGACACTGGACTATACACCGGATCAAATTTTCGTTCAGACGTTTTTTGCCAGTTCTGATTTTCACTGTCGGAAATGCAGCTTATTGTTCTTTACTTTTCTCCTTGCTTAGGTCTTCTTCCGATGAGAGAAGTTTACGATCAGTAGAAGGAACTGTCTTTGCCGTTGTTGGTTTTTCAAACCTCGGATCGTTTTCAGAATCGACTCGACTGAAGTTGCTATGATTTCAATAATTTCTGATCCCTCTAGCCCCCGTTTGCTCCCTCAAATTGCTTTCTGTTGCTTTTCGCTTTTTCTCCGCTGATCTTTCACGAGTTTCTTTCCTCTTTCTTTTTCTATCTCACCCAATCTTTTGGTACTGCATTTGTACATATCGCCTTATACGCACCAAATCCCAATGAGAGGTCTTATCCTCATCAGTCATTTTGACCCCAAATTCTTCTGCAAGTTCTTCTTCGTAATCTTCATCGTCAGTTCTAATGTTGTATTGTAGGCGTTCTTAGTGAGCTGATCATTAAATTTAGCCGCTCGCTTTTTGGTACCATTCGACACTTTTAGGTTTTTGTTGGCATCGTTCATTCTTTCTCACTTTGTTAAAATGTTCATAATAGTCTCTTATTTTTTTCGCCACTGTTTTTTCATGCATGGGATAAACAGTTTTATTGATCCAATCTCGTCTTAGTTCTTTTACAACTATCTTGCTGGTATCATCTCGAGTCATTGACTTTTTCTGTCCTTTTACTCCGTTTTTGCAAAGTGCAAGCATCCTACCAATCACAACTGTCCCTGGTGGCAACTTTGCAGTCGGTTTAAATTCGTCCACTTCTGTGTAGGTTTCCCCCAAAAGTTCTTTTCTGGAGGCACTGCGTGATTTCCTTTCACCAGCCATCATTACCAATCAGCAGTCACTAAGCATTAGGATCTGCAAGTACAGTAAAACTCCATTAGTCGGCATATAACACCGAAATATGATAGGTAATACAAATTATAGTCATGCTACTGTAGATGTATCATATATATATGATTTTTAAAGTAGATTATATCAAATATTGTATTTGATATATTATTTACGATTATTATTAAAGTGTATATATGCTATATTATTACTAAAGTAATGTATACAATTATTATTAAAGTAAATTAGCACAAAAGAAGTGAGGAACCTCCAGCACACCGACCTGAATAACTTTAAGAACCAGCTGGACAGATTCCTGTGCAAAGTCCCTGACCAGCCATGAGTGGCTGGCTACGAGGGCAGGAGGAGATCGGACAGCAATTCCCTCCTTCACCAAATCCAGAAAATGAGGCGGGATGCTGCAGAGGGGTCGACCGTAGGTCGATCCTGAACCGTCGTTCGAACTCACCTAAAGTACAACATTGATAGTACAAGAAACCACAAAAGAGAAAGCAGCCAAACACCAGAACAAGCCAAAACACTAAAGTAAGCCTAAATAAAACATCAGTATTACGACACACTAGATACTTAACAACAGTGAAGAATGAACATACCCATGTTTAAAAATATACCAAGCATTTATCAACTAATTATTTTTTCTATCAGTTATAAAGGTTTGGAGGTGAGAGGCCTCATTCATCCCTTATGTTCGATATGGATCGGGCATTTTTTCATATTTTTCGTCATCTATCCTGTCTCATTTGTTCATTTTCCGAGTTCAGCGACCATGAAAACATATGAAAAGACATATTACATATGAAGGGTAGCGGTTTTTTTTATCATTAAAACAAAAAGTCGATTTTTTGGGCTGCCCTTTTGAAAAAAACCTACTGAATCAGGTCAAAAATTCATTTTAAGTCCAAGAACTAGCCAGATTTGTATTCAGCAGCAACTACTCCACACGATTTAATTGAGTAAAACCGACGGTGTAATAAAAATTCATTATAGAATTAAATAAAAATACCAAAAGAGATATATTCTCTTTCCACCTGTTCTGGATCCGCAGTTTCTTCACCCCCAATCAGTTGCTGTCTTTGTATCGGGGTCTCGTCCGCCCCAGTATGGAATACGCTTTTCGTGTGTAGGGTGGTTCAACCCACACAGCCCTACTTGGTTGGGTGGAATCAAAGGCTTTCGTCTCATCAATTCCCCGCCTCTAACTGATTGTCCTCAATCCCTTCGCCACAATGTTGCCTCACTCTCTCTTTACTATCGCTATTGTAACGGACATTGCTCTTCTGCACTCTCTAACTGCATGCCTCCTCTCCTTTAAGGAGAGCACACAGTATCAGACTTTCTACACATTCTCATTCCTTTTCTGTCCAACTCTCTAACGCAAAGGATAATCAGTATTTTTAATCTTTCTCAAACCATGCTTGCCCCTGTCTATGACCTCCAATCTTTCAAACGCGGAGTATCCAGGCATCTCGAAAACCCTGGACCTAGATTTTGGCTCTCTCCTTTTATGTGAGGGGGGGGGGGGGGCGCTTTTGCGGACATTCGCCATTAGCCTGCTTCCTGCATAAAAAAAGCTTCTAAGCAAACAACAAAATTACTAGCCCAACATTGTAAAATCATCATTAAACTAAACGATGTAATCTCACTCTTATACTGTCAATAGTAATGCTCAGGTACATTTACTTCCTCGCAATAATTGTCATTCACTTTATATCAAAGAAACCAATGACGTCAAAGCATGTATCAATATTAAATATCTCTTTTGTGAAAAAATAATTAACTTGAAAAAAACGCAAAATTAACTTGAAAACGCAAAACTGCTAAAAATAATTGGATCAGTTTGGAAAGTGCAAAAATTATAACGTATTCCTACGATACCTTTGAAAGAAATAATTATGACATCTTTCATATTTCAAATTTGAGTTGTATTGAGGGCTCAAATCGCTTACATTTTCTAAAAAAAATTCTGTAACATACAAAAAGCTTTAAAAATTCAAAGATATTCGAAATAATATACCTCTGGCAAGCAGAACCTTCTCTTATTTTCAGTTCATAATTTGCGACTACGCAGTTTTTCATGCACACGTGACCTTTCATTCACTTTATTTTATTTTAAGCTTTATGCTGAAAAGAGTTATTTCAACCGACCTTCATTTCTTGAAATTTTCCGTTTTCTAATCCTGAATTCTTTTGAGGCTGATTATTTTATATATATATATATATATATATATATATTAGTGGTGGACCGGATATCCGCATCATTTTTAACATCCGCGTCCGCACTTCTGACTGCGGATGTTATGCGGATATTACCTCTAATAAATTATGCAATTTACAATTAAATTAGCTTATAGAGTAGCTTATAAGGCCCAGTCATGCACATTTCCTGTAAAGTATTAATTATTAATGAACAAACAAATATATAAACCTAAAAATATAAATACCTGGTAACATAAAAAATTGAATGAAACTTGTTTCATTGAATTTTCTGTGGCTGAAACTCTTGAAAAAGTTATTTTTATCATAATGAAAACATTAATATTAATTTTAATTCTTATGCATTGCCTGCCATAACAGTAATATCACGAAATTTGAAAAATTATGTCATACATTCATAATTCTATATTCTATTGATAGATCAACTAAATATCCGCATCCGCGGATGTCGAATAACTGACATCCGGTCCACCACTAATATATATATATATATATATCCCTTTGCTTTCTCCGGAGCGAGAGGGCGCGTCCCTCTGTGGCGAATGTGAAAATGCACCTTTCTTCGGTGTAAGGGCTTTCTCTGCTCTCGTGGACCATTGGACCCGTTTGGGGACCCGGCTGATCTCCTGCTTCTATTTCTTTCTTTCTCCTTTCACCCATTCTTTTTGGCTTCTCTCTCCTTTTTGGCGTTGTTTTTGGACCTTGATTTGACCCCTTACTAGGCCCTTGGGTGTGGAAGGTGGTTGCCCTGCACTCTTGTCACTTTTCAACCAAACCCAAGCCCTGTCCCTGCCACCTTTCACCGCGCGTTGGATGAGAGTGGCCGCCTTTTAGGCACGTGGACTGGGTACGGGTGTATCTCCCCTGCGTGACATCTATTGGCGGTGGGACCGAGTGTGCCCACGATTCGCCCTTCCCTTTTTGGAGTCGGTGGTGGCTGGATGCGCGCGGGGTATGAAGTTTTATTTTTGTTTGCTATGGATACTTCTCCCCCTCGGCTTACGACTACTGCTTCTCATTCTCGGACTACTCTTTCTCTCAACACTCGGGTGGTGGGCAACCAGGCCCTCGAGTTCTCTACCACTGGAAGACCGCAACCTGATGGGGTTGACCCCCCTTTGGAAGCGGAACACTTGCACTCTCCTTTTCCGTTGCCGACCCCAGTGCGTCCCTCGAATATGCCCTTGACATACACTCTCTGGACCAGGGGTCTCGCCCCAGCCCACCTCAGCCGCCTTCGGGCAAGTCAAGTTCCACCCAGGACTTGCCCCCAAAACTTGGCTTCTTGCTCTCCCCATATGACCCCCCTCACCTACCGTCGGCCCACCTCCCCACAGAGAGAGCCCCGCGGCGGATGGGGAAGCCGGCATTCACGGCTACCCTATCGACTGTTCGATATCCCAGTCCACTTCGACGCTACAGCCTCCCTCTCCCTTCCAAGTATCCACAAATTCCTAGTGATCCGGCCTACCTCTGGGTCCCTTCTGACCAACTCTGTACGGACGTTCCAGGCGATCCGAACCCACAGCAACTCCAGCCCCTATGATGTACGCCCACAGAGGGATGGCTTCCTCCTCGTGAAATCACGCTCAGCCGCAGAGACAAAAGTCCTACTCTGCCTCACTGAGGTCCTTGGATGTTCGGTGTCCGTTTCCCCACACCCTCGCCTGAACCAGAGTCAGGGCATTATTTACGCCACCCGCCTATTGTCGATCGCAGTGAACCAGCTCCTGGAGGACCTCGCACCCCAGGGAGTCACTAAGATTTATCGCTTCACATCCCGACAGGGAGGCACCCCCTCCCCCACCCCGCGTCTGCTCCTTACGTTCAATACCTTAATCCCTCCCGACCGCATTGTATGGGGTATGGGAGACCGCACGTCATGCGAGTTTTCTGTCCGCCCGTACATCCCAGACCCGACCCGTTGCTTTAAATGCAACAAGTTTGGACACGTTAGTTCCATTTGTAGGCAGCCGTATCAACTGTGTGTTCATTGTGGACAAATCGCTCACGCTGACAGGTGCCCCAACACACCCAAATGCTCTAATTGTGAAGGCGCACACCCCTCTTCATCCCCCGAATGTCTTTTCTTCAAGTTCGAGAAGGAGGTTCGAGGCCTGCAGGTAACGGACTTCCTTAGCCCCCGTAAGGCAGACAGGGTGCGGAGTCGGGAGGTGAGGCCGGGGGTGTCTTACGCCGCTGCTCTCGGCTCTGTCATCTCGGCACGCCGCCCTGGCCTGCCGCTGAAACCCCCCTCGACCACTGCTCCCTATCCCTCTCAAAGGAAATCCTCGCAGGACCCGACGGTCTCCTGTCCCCCCACCATCTCTCCTCTTCACGCACCTCACCTGCCACAAATCCCCCAAGAGTCTGGGACCAGGACACCCAGGCCCCATCCACCTCAAACCATGCCCTCCCAGCATTCTCTGCACACGACCGACTCTACCGCCCGGAGGAAGCCGACGAGGCGGAGACGCCGGAGCGAGTCGCCAGACCCTCCGGCCTTTCAACGTGCCTCTCCCTCTTCCCCTAGAACTAAGAAGACGGCTCGGACCCTCACACCGCCCACTTCGTCTACAAGGTCCATCTCTCCCCACCGCGGAAGTCCCACCACTCTACCTCCACAGACTCTGACAACAGTCGCCGAAATCCATGAACCGCCCCCCACGACGAGACCCAATTTGAACAACATCCTCTCCCCCGAGGATCCAGTGGATGCTGCCTTGGCGCAGCTACACGGTGTGGCGAGGGGAGCTCGGCCGCGCCCATGAGGCGCCAGCCAGCCACGCGAGGCCTCCGTTTTCTCGGCGGAACTTTTCGCGATTACGGAGGCCCTCGATATTGTGCGCACCCACTCTGCAAGCTCCTTTGTCATTTATTCAGATTCCCAAAGCGCACTTCCCTCCCTAGAAAGATTTAACCCTCCTCACCCGCTCGTCTGTACCATCCAGCAAACCTTCCACTTTTTAACGGCCTTCCAACACAAGACAGTCGCCTTCTGCTGGGACCCGGCTCATGTCGGCATCCAGGGTAACGAGGAGGCGGACCGCACGGCAAAGACGGCCTGCTCACTGCCGGCCTCCTCTCGACCCCTCCCCTTCTCCGACTTCTTCCCGACTCTCCGCTCCCTCTTCCGCTCCATATGGCAGCGGGAATGGGACCAGGCCACACAAAATAAAATCCACATGATCAAGCCACAAATAGGATACTGGTCCTCCTCATTCCACCGGTCCCGCCATAAAGAAGTAATTCTAGCCCGTCTCCGCCTAGGCCACATCCGCATCACCCACGGACACCTTATGGCGAAATCGCCAGCCCCGCTCTGCCCTACCTGCCATGCCCCTATCACTGTCATACACCACCTGGTGGAATGCTCAAACCTGTCCGCTCTTCGTCGCAGGTGTTTCCCTCTCTTGGCGAAAATCCCACACCCGACCGTCTACGATCCATACTCGCCGAAAGCCCCCACTTTTCAACAGAAGCGATTTTCCTCTTCCTCACTCACTCCCATCTGCTCCATCGCATCTAAGACCATACCCATCCTACCCACTATCCAGCAACTGACCCTTACTCACCCCCCTAGTCTACCATCCACCCACTGCCTCGCCGAGATATGTACCGCTTTCTGTAGGTACGAATCGGCGGTAAATTAGAGAAAGAAAAAATATATATACATATACATATACACACACACACACATATATATAGGGTGTCCCAAAAAAACTATATACTCTTTATAGTATCATATATTTTATAATTTAAAAAAAACAAACAATATATTGTTATAGCAATTGCCAATGAAAGGTAAATTAGTAATCTAAGTGATCAAAATGTTATAGCGAGTTGTTTGCATATAAAATTTAATTAACTACGCCAAGTGCTCAAAATGTTCTCCGGCGGCATGAATGCACTTTTGAATGCGTCGACTAACTGATTCGCAGACATGGACTAATGTGGATGCTGTGATGGTCCCGCACTTTTCCCTAATTGCATCCTTAAGGTGTTCGAGTGTTGCAGGTCTTGTACCATAAACTGCATCCTTCAGGTAGCCCCACAAGTAAAAATCAAGTGGAGTCAAGTCCGGTGAACGTGAAGGATACTCAACGCTTCCTCTTCGTCCTATCCAACGGTTAGGCAACGTTTCATCGAGGTACCTTCTGACATCACAATGATAATGAGGGGGGGCTCCATCTTGTTGAAAGTAAAAGTTGTCGTTTCCAAACAACTTCCGAACTGCAGGTATAATTTCTGTCCGCAGCATGTCGAGATATGCGGCACCGGTAACTGTCCCATTAAAGAAAAATGGTCCAACCAAACCCCTGGATGATAAACCACACCATGCTGTTAATCCTGGTAAATTAACATGTTTATCTACATAAACGTGTGGATTATTATCAAATGACCAGTACCTGCAGTTGTGTCGATTTACTGTGCCATTCAGCTTGAAGGTAGCTTCATCAGACCACACGATTTTGTTGTATTGAAAGTGCATTCATGCCGCCGGAGAACATTTTGAGCACTTGGCGTAGTTAATAAGTTTTATATGCAAAGAACTCGCTATAACATTTTGATCACTTAGATTACTAATTTACCTTTCATTGACAATTGCTAACACAATATATTGTTGTTTTTTTTAAATTATAAAATATATACTATAAAGAGTATATAGTTTTTTTTGGGACACCCTGTGTATATATATATATATACAGGGTGTCCCATAAGTCCGGCATCATAGGAAAAATAATAAAAAAGGTAAAACAAAAGCTTTTATTTACAGAACGTGCTCAATATGTCCACCATTGTTTTCAATACACAAATTCAGATGTGATACCCAGTCAGCAAGCACACGGTGAATGATGTCAGGAGTAATGGTGTTACATGCCTACATGCCCCAATAATGCGCTGCCGCAAATGTTCAACACTCCTAATTTTCTCTGCGTATACCAGCGCTTTCAAGTGGCCCCAGAGATAAAAATCTAGTGGCGTGAGGTCCGGGCTTCTAGCTGGCCATTCCACAGGCCCTCGACGTCCTATCCAATGACCAGGGAATTGTTGGTACAGGTATTCCCTTACTTGGGTGCTGTAATGTGCAGGAACGCCGTCTCGCTGGAACCATGTTGTGAAATTTCCTTCTTCGGTCAAGACACTGGGAAATGCTTCTTCCTTGAGCATACGTAGGTAGGTGCCTCCAGTGACATGTTCATCGAAAAGAGGGGGCCTATGATGCGATCCTTCCAAATGCCACACATACCATCACCCGAGATGCACCTTGTTCCTGTTGAAGTACCATTGAGGGTTGTTTTGACCAGTAGAGTGTTCTGTCGACTTACCTCACCATTCCATACAAAATAGCCTCGTCACTGAACAGAATGGTGGAAGGGAAATTGGCATCCCGAGCATAAGAAAAATATGAATTATGGTTTATAGAAAGGAAAAATGAATTTCTCCTATGATGCCGGACTTATGGGACACCCTGTGTATATATATATATATATAATATATATATATATATATATATTAGTCCAATGGAGGGGAAATTCCTTACAGATCATTACATTTTGTTACAGTATATCTGAGTACAGTTTCAAAACTAATTTTAACTCCCTATCATGTCACATTTTCAATAAAAGATGTTCCTGTCGTTTCATTTGAAGTTTTTGAAGAACACACTTTGATAAAAGATGAAGGTTCGAAACAGGGTACCTCTGTTAGGTAAACTTGATTAGGCGAGGGCCTATAGGGTATCAGTGTAGATATAAGCTGAAAAAGGTAACTTATTGATACCACAGTGTAGGTATACAAGGTGTGATCAAAAAGTTCGGTAAATAGTCTCGCAACTAATGAACGCGTGTCACTAGGTGATGTCAGTGTGTATGGCTGATGACGTCACCTTGGCCACTTTCCAGATGCCAACAAACACCATTCAACTACCCACCAGTGCGCCGTAGCATTGCTTTGAGAGGGCGTTTTTGTGGCGTCTGGCGATTTTGCAGAAAATGTCGAAATTTGAGCAACGCGCAAACATCAAATTTTGTTTTAAACTTTGTAAGACGGCTACAGAAATACAGGGAATGCTTGCAGCTGTCTACGGAGATGAAGTTGTTACAAACAACTCTGCCTTTTCTTTTGGTAATTTCAAATCGCGCACTAAGTCATTTAACTCCGCTTGACTTAACAAATGTGGGGAAATATTTGCATCTGGAATATATATGCCATCTTTCCCTGTTTCTATATCACTAGCAGAATCTTCAGATGAACTGCTGTCTGTTATCGTTGCTGGTGGAACTGGTGGTGGATTTGTTTCATCATGTGGTACTGGTTTCATTGCTGATTCGCAGTTTGGGTACGTGATCTTTGATTTGTTTTTTTTGTGAAACCAGCAATCTTTGTCAAACAAAAATAACAATCATTGAAGTGATTTTTCGGCTCCACGCAAACCATGGGGACTGAGAACGGCATAGCTTTTCTTTTACCATTCATCCAAGCTATTAACATTGCATTGCACTGTGCACAGCAAATATGTGGTGCCCAGTCCCTCTGTTGGTCTCCTAACTTACAGTCAAAATAACACTTGTAGGCAAGTTTAATCTTTGTTGTTATGTTCTACGTTGTGGCTTAGGTGTATATTGTCCACAGACAAAGCAGAAGTTGTCTGGGTGATTTACACAAGCACGTCTATTTGATGCCATTTTGAATTACCATACAATATCTGAAAAAACGTAGAAAGTAATTATTACGATGTGCAAAATAAAAAGAAATACACACCGTAGTACAAAACAAATGCTATAAAAACACACAAGTCACCACAACCTGTCACTTGCTCATCAGCAGAGAGCTTCAACAACCGTTCTGCTTGACTGTCCGTAGCGACTGACCGTTGGGCCGTTGCCCGTTACTATGCTCTTGACTCAGTGTTGCCAACTCGGGATAAATTTTATTTATCAAAATTGTTCGAATTTGTATATAGTTGGCAAAAAAAATTGCTTTAACCTTGAAAAGCAAGTTTCATATTACTGGCATTAAGCCGATTAAAACCAAAATCTGGACGTGGTAGAAAATTTTACTAAAAGTGATTTGCATTTTACACAAAATCTAGACGTGATAGAAAAAATCTAATTATAGATTTGAAATCAGCATACCGAAATTAGCTAGGAGCACCTATTTGGTCTTCTGTAACAAAATCTTTGTTGCCTGGTGTTATTTACAACAAAATCCGTTTTCTTTGCCGATGTGGTATCGGAGAGTACCAGCATTCAGAAAGAACCGAATAATAATTATGAATGCAAGTTATATTGAAAATTGAGCAGGACATTTATTTTACATAATTAATTAAAACAAAAAAAAAGAACCACAATAGTACAAATATCAAAACATCACAAATTCTAAACAATAAAATAAAGAATAACAAAAGTTATAAGACAAGTCGGGCTGTACTCACCAGAAAGTAATGTATCTGAAACAGAAGTGAGGTTAGAGACGACTTGTCAGACAAATAACCTATCGCTTCTCCGGAAACCAACGTATGAACACATACACACTGATCGTTTAGAAAGGGTCAATGTGGAAGTAGAATTAAGTTGCAAATTTATAGTCTTAAGTTATTTTAGCTTTAATGGCTTTAATAAACTGAACATTTAAAATTAACTGATAAGGATTAATTCTGGCCAAGAAGAGTATCTTCTTGATATCTTGGTAGGCTCAACAATTTAGTCCCATCTATTAAGTTCACGGTTGAAAAAGAAAATTATGGAAGCTTATCTTTTCTGGATCTAAAAATTCGGAGATGCTTTAATCAATTCAAATTTGAAGTTTATCGTAAGCCTACTAATAATAACTCTAATGTGCATTTTTATTCTGACCATCATCCCTCGATTATATCTTCTATTTTCTGTGCTATGTTTCTTACAGCATTGAGAGTTGTCAGTCCTGAATTTTTAGATTCCGAGTTATGCAATATCATGAATATTGGTACTACATTATGTTATCCTATTTCATTTTTAGATAACTGCCTTAGGAAAGCCAAGAATAGGTATTATAATAGTGTAACTGTAAAGGAATTTGAGCGTAAAAATATCCTTAGCCTAACTTACCATGTAAATTTTCAATATCTTCCGACTTTACTTAAAGCAATTGGTATCAATGTAGTCTTTAAGTATAATAATACTGTTAAGTTACGCCTAATAAAGAATAGCCCGGATAATGTGGTTGTTTGTGTATTCGATCTGATGTACACAATGTGACTCAGGATATATAGGCCAAACGGGTAAAACGTTAGATATTCGAGTAAAACAGCATAAACATGCCTGTAGAACAGCAAATAATTTCAATGCATTGTTTAACCATATGTGTAGATGTAATCATAGTATCAAGTGGGATAGTTCTAAAGCGCTCGTTAAGAACAGAGATATAAGTGAAAGGAATATTCTAGAATGTACATTTATCAATTTTAAAAATAATTTCAATAACAGTGCGGGAATGTATAAAATTGACAATATCTTGTTAAAATACCTTTTGCCTCTAATCAACTTTTGTTAATCATGTGCTAATCTTTTTGTTTTTATGTCCTGTTGTATATATTTTTGTCATCTCGCCTTTTCCCTTCATTCCCTGACGAGGTGTACTTCTTAATACACGAAAGAAAGGCCTTGGAATAATTTTTCTTTTTCCTTGTGGATTTGCATCATTCATTCATTTCACGTGTTTAATTGTGAAATTCATCCCATATATATATATATATATATATAAATAACTTGTGTTAGTTTGACTAAAGATTGAATGAGCAAGCATATTTAAGTAATTATGTAGCCTACATCGAAACAGATATTTAAAAAAAATCATGCTTAAGCAGTTTACACAATATTTAAATAATTAGGCCTTTTCACAAGCCATCAGGCTATGCATCAGTCTCCGAAGTTTAGCCAGGCCTAACCAGCCCTAACTCAGTTTTAGGGCCTAGATTTTTATTTTTTTATATATTTTTGCAACCAATCCTGATAAAACTTGCTGATTGATTAGTACATCTAAAATTCACTGTAATAAACATAGGTCTACAAGAGGGACCAGAAAATGGGTCGGTTATATACAAAATCTTTTCATATATATATATATATATATATATATATACACACACACACACACACACACACATATATATATATATATATACACACCACACACAGTAACTCATTAAACTTTTTATCACATATTGGTATCCGTTTTATGTTAGAGCTAGATTTTAGGTCCACTCTTCCACAGTTAGACGGCCAGATACTTAAATAACCTTTGTTTTTAGGGAAATTAAAATCTTGTACTGTTTGTGTAAATTTCTACACCGTTACAGATTACCGCAGTACATCTTAAAGTCATTTTGCATTTATTTACAATAAACAAACTTCAATTAATTTTGATTGCTTTGAATATGACTCCATCAGTTTTTAATTTACAGTTGCGTCATTACATCATCAGCCCCCAGCGTCTATGATTGGATAAAAAATAACCCCCGACCGAGTTGCATGATTATAATTTTGAATTTTTATAAATATAAATTAATTGAGAAATTATAAATTAAATGCATAATTTTGCAAAAGTAAATTCGATACTTTGAAATTATATAATAAAAATTGTAGGGTTTTAGTAAGGAATATTTAGAACTGCACATTTTATAGGCCACAGATAGATGAAAAAAGCTGAACAAAATGAAAAAAAGATGAAAAAAACTTGAATCGAAATTTAAATTGAGTCGAACTGAAAAATATAAAACTTGAATCGAAAAATAAACTCAAATCGAAAAAAAAAATTAAAAACTCAAATCGAAACTGAAATCGATATTTTTCAAACTTAAAATGAAATGGAAAATTGGACTTAAAAATTTATCAGTTTCCCATCCCTGATATATTGATATATACTGGTGCGCAAAAGTATTTACGAATTGAGAAGTATTATCCAAATATTAATGGTAGCTTTATTTTTTGCGATTTGGTAAAATTTATTTTATGTTAATATATTTTTTTTGGTAATTTATGTTTTGCAGAACACAAATAAATTAGTATAAGACAGTAATTATTAGATTAAATACAATATTTTGCGACTTTAAATCATTGTAATTAATTCCCATAGAGTCGGCCGCTCACATATCAGTAGAATACACAAAAATTTTAGTGTGTCTCCATCATACGTGCTATCATCTTCAGTCACCGTGTAAATATATTTGGCGGTAACACGGAACTGCAACAAATAATTCGAGATAATACCACTCGTCTGAGTCATTGGCTAAAATGTTTGCAAGTGTTTGTATATCAGTATCCGCAGTCATGCGCTTATTTCCACTCCATCACCAATAATAAAAAAAATCGCCTTAGTATCTGACGCCTCTTACACTTTCACAACCTAATGTATTTTGTTGCTCATATTTCCTTATATGTATTGTACAAATCACTAATCTCGTACTAACAGTGCATATAATGTCGCGTGGCCGCCCGCTTAAAGCGCGTTGAGAGATAAATATACAGTACGAGGGTACTTCAGTAAGTATCCGCACTTTTTATTTTAGTGATAATAGAGTATATATAATATATACTCGTAATAACGAGCCAAACTGAGATATATAGGCTTATTTAGGCTAGCAACAGCACAGGCTTATTTAGGCTAGCGACAGTATAGGCTTATTTAGGCTACTCGTAGCTGTCACATGTCGTACGAGTAGTGAGCATGGTTGCGCCGCTTTCAATTTGTACTCAGGAAGAACAGAGATCCGTGGTTCATTTTTTGTGGGCAGAAGGTGTGAAAGGAGCTCAAATTCACACGCGTTTATGTGCTCAGTATAGGAATAATGCGTTACCACGGCGAAGTGTGTACGAGTGGATTCAAATGTTCAAGGAAGGTCGGACATGTGTGACAGATGCTCAGCGCTCAGGACGACCGTCAACATCAACCACTGGTGACAAGCAGGAAGAAGCCAGAGCCATGATTTTCGATGACAGAAAATTAACAATAAAAGAAATTGCATCTTCATTAGACATCAGTCAAGGGTCAGCCTATTCGATAGTTCATGACATTCTTGGCTTTCACAAGGTTTGTGCAAGATGGGTGCCCAAACAGTTGACAGAAGAGCACAAGCGTAATCGTATGGACGTCTGCTCTCGTCTTTTGGCGCGGTATCATAATGAAGGTGAAAACTTTCTGGAGCGCATTATCACTGGAGATGAAACCTGTATCCATTCACTATGAACCAGAAAGCAAACGACAGAGTATGCAATGGAAGCATCCAACATCTCCCGTTGCAAGGAAGTTCAAAGCGCAGCTGTCAGCAGGTAAAGTTATGCTAACACTGTTTTGGGATACACGAGGCCCTATCCTTGAACATTATCTAGAGCAGTGGTCTCCAAAGTGGGGGTGCGCCTGCCGATCTCGGGGGTGCGCGAAGAAAATTTGATGATTCTGATTATCATTGTTTTTTCGTAGACAGTTTTGAATTTCAAGATGACCGAGAAAGAAAATACTTGCTAACACATAGTCATTCCTAGGAATTTGCGAGATAGTGTCCGCGATATCACTTACTTGCGATTAAAATTTAGCAAACTAAATATCACAATTCGAGATCGCCGCATTATTTTGTAAAATAACAGTTGACTGACATCAGGGAAGATACAAGTTTACGAACCGAATTTCAACAGAAAACTGTGCACAATTGGTGGATTGGATTAAAAAATGAGTACCCAGATTTAGTAAGCGCAGCGAACGATGCGCTCCTTCCATTTGGGTCTACGTATCTGTGTGAGGTGTCTTTTTCTGCTATGATAGGTATTAAAACCAAGAATCGAAATAAACTGAACTTGGAACCGGACCTTCGAATCGCTGTATCACAAAGTGTCAAACCAAGATTTTCAGAAATTATGAAGCACAGTCAGCCACATTGTTCTTATTAAATTATATTGGTAAGTATATCTTCACCCTATCGTATTTCTGTTGTATACTATTAACGTACTAGTAAATAATGAAAGGATATATATATATATATATTATATATATATATATATATATATATATATATATATAATCTTCATGTTCATTAGGGGTGCGTGTTATTAATTTTTGCTGATTAAAGGGTGCATGATCAAAAAAGTTTGGAGACCACTGATCTAGAGCGTGGAACTACAGTAACATTTGCATCGTGTTCTGACATGCTTCGGAATGAGTTAAAGCAAGCAATTCGCACAGAACGGAGAGGGAGATTATCGGAAGGTGCTTTTCTGTTACACGACAATGCGCGCCCTCATACCGCTGCACAGACCAGAAAATGCCTTCAAGAACTTAAATTTCAAGTTCTCGACCATCCAGCCTACAGTCCAGACCTGGCACCTTCAGATTTTTACCTGTTTGGACCACTGAAAGACGTTTTGAGAGGTCAGAGATTCCAAGGCGATGATGACCTGAAGGAGGCGGTGCATGACTGGCTACGCACACAGCCAAAAGCATTCTTTTGTGATGGCATTAGGAAGCTTGTAGATCGCTGGACTAAGTGTATTGAGAAACAGGGAGACTATGTTGAGAAGTGTGTTTATAATCTATCAGATGTGAAAATAAAATTGTGAAATTAAAAAGTGCGGATACTTATTGAATTACCCTCGTATATTCTCTCCCCTCCTCCTCAGATTCTCTTATTTGTCCCACATAATACTTAATAGGCTTTGTGTTAAATTCAACAATAACAAAATCGTTCTTCTTTGGTTCCTCATTCAGAGCATGAAATTGAGAAGGATCAATAGAAAAAAGGTCTTCCAATAATTCACCCGCTGGATGATCTGAGAGGCTCAATTCTTTCTCACTAGATGCTGGTTGTCCCAAGGTTGGGCAGCCTATGATTGGCGGAAGAGTTACACAAACGTATATTTTTTTAGTCGCATTTATGATGTTAATTAATTTTGAAGGTATGTTTCGTGGAGTGTTAACGCGTACAGCATCGTTGTTGCTAGTAATTTCTTGTAGCGAACTGGTTACCCTGTTTCTTGACGGTGAGCCCTTACAGGCCATTTTAGCCCACGATCCCTGACCAAACGACGCTTAACATTGTTAATCTAGCGAGAATCACTGTATATGAGGACAGATGAAGTAATTTATTTGGTTAGTTAAGAAATATATTTTAAATTAATATGCTAAACCATAGTCAGAGTTCCCTGGATTGTATTCGGAAGTGTTGAATGTACTGATGTTAAACTTTGTAATGAAAGGGTTCGCGCTGGGACAACTTATACATATATTCCATATATATTATATATATATATATATATATATAATCTATATATATATATATATAGAGAGAGAGAGAGAGAGAGAGAGAGAGAGAGAGAGAGAGAGAGAGAGAGAGAGAGAGAGAATCTCAAAGCGCTTCAGGCGGGCGGCCACGCGACATTATCTGCACTTGTTTGTACCAGATTAGTGATTTGTACAGTACATATAAGAAAAAAAGGAGCAACAAAATACATTAGGTTGAGAAAATGTCAGAAATATATATATATATATATATATACAGTATATATATATATATATAATATATTATATATATAATATATATATTTTTTTTAAAGTTCAGGAAGAACCGATTCGCCTCTATTTAAAAGGGCATATCTCAGCGGAAAAACAAAGAAAAAGTGAGAGGAAAGACAGAGGAAAAAGAAAGGGTAGAGGGGACAGTCGAAGTGGAAAAAGACCAAGGATGACAAGGACTGCAGGGTCGAGCCCCATCATCCTTGGGTGCTAGGGCCGGGAGGGCGCACGTGAAACCTCCAGGAACAAGCACGTACAAACGAGCACAAAGAGCACTCAAGAGCACGAGCTTAGAAATATATATATATATATATACTGTATATATATATATGTATATACGGGTACAAGCACTTGCAAGCATTTTAGCTAATGACTCAGACAAGTGGTATTATCTCGAATTATTTGTCGCAGCTCCGTGTTACCGCCAAGTATATTTACAAGTTCATTAAAGATGATAATACGAGTGTTGGAGACACGCTAAAATTTTTACGTGTACTCTACCGATAAGTGATCTGGCGGTCAGCTGTATGAGCGGCCGACTTTCATACATATATCTTTTGGAGTATAGGTACTAAAATTAACACCATGCTTAAATGCCCCAAAATATATATATATATATATATATGCAATAAAAGGGAGGGGGACTGTTGCAAGATGTTATGCAACTTGGGGCGAAGTTATCCCCTAGTTCCAATGAACTCCCACTGGGGTAGACCTCTTTTGGGGAGAAGTTGGGACGGCCTCACCCCAAAAGGGGTATATCTAGCCTAAGAGAGAGAGAGAGGAGAAGAGAGAAGTCTTCGCTTGGCAGGAGCGGAGCGAAAATTAAGACTTTACCCAACCGGCCGCTGTCTTATAAGATCCTAATCAGCCAGTTGGCTTAATCAGCCAGTTGGCACAGTGTATACAACGTTTGGACAAATGCACGTACATCTCCGCCTATACGCGAATAAATATCACACACACACACACACACACACACACAACTATATGCGCGATTATATGCGCCGGGTTCGGGACCCGGTGACGGCGCGTCCTTCCACGGTTGGTAGATAAATGGAAAACCAGAGTATCCTAGTGATCCGTGTTAAACTGTAGGTTTAAGGTGGAGTGTAAACATCCTTCCACGATTGGTAGATAAATGGGTAACCAGGGTAACCAAGCAGGGATCCCTCTCTCTCTCTCTCGTTCTCTCTCTCTCTCTCGCGCTCTCTCTCTCTCTCTCTTATTTATATATATATACAGTGCCCGCGAAAAAGTATCCGATCACTCAAGAAAATACAATATTTTCCCTTGATATTCAGAGACACGTAATTCACTTTCTATTTGTTCTAGCGACATCTGGTAACTTTGAGGTTGCTCGCTGATATGAGAGCTATCCAACGCATTCTCAAATTAGTGTTCTGGTAGCCTTCGTTGCGGGTGGCTGTGTCTCAAATTTGTCAGATTTCACTGTTTGTGTAAATTTCTTGATATTTTATTTTTTTTTACAGAAAGTGGTGTAAATAAAATTTATATATAATGTGTGCTAAAAAACAACTTAAGAGTGATTGTCGAGGTGCTATTGTTGCTTTGCATGCATGTGGGAAATCACAGAGACAGATAGCTAAGGAATTAAACATATCCCAAAGTACCGTTAATTTATGGGTTTCACGGGCTAAGAACAATGGTGGCCTAACCACGCCAGTCCCTAAAAAACGATCTGGCAGGCCGAGAAAAACAAATTCGCGAACAGACAAACTTATGAAACGTTTAGTATTGAAAAACCCAACAATAACTGCGAAAGAAATAAAATTTAATATGAATAATTTGTTATCTGGTGTTTCTGAACGAACTATCCAGGAGCGGCTCCAAAAAGAACTCGGATTACCATCTCGCCATGCTGCTAAGAAACCGTTCATTAATGAAAAAATGCGTAAAAAACGTGTCGCATTTTGTAAAAAATACATTCATTGGACTGTTGATGACTGGAAGAAGGTTTTATTTAGCGATGAGTCGACATTTTTGACATTCAGAAGTTGTCCAAAAAAGGTTCGCCGGCCTATTGGCTCAAATAGGATGGACCCTAAATACACCCTAAAGACAATGAAACACCCTCCAAGTGTGATGGTTTGGGGTTGTTTCGGTTACTATGGGCGTGGAAACTTATATTTTCTTCCGAAGAACACAACTATGAATGGTGCACGGTATTTAGCAATGCTACAGGATAAACTTCCAATGGCAATGGCAATCCAAAGGACAAAAACATACATGCATGATGGTGCACCATGTCACAGGGCCAAAATAGTGACAAAATGGATTACTGACAATAAATTTGATATTTTGGATTGGCCTGGTAATAGTCCAGATCTCAATCCGATAGAAAATCTGTGGCTAATAATAATAAAAAAAGGTTGAATGCCACGACACTGGCTCAGTTGAAAAATTACAAGAGGCCATCAAAAAGGTATGGTGCAAGGAAATATCAGTGGAAGTTTGTCAAAACTTGATTAAATCCATGCCAAAACGTCTAGAACAAGTCATCCAAACCAAAGGACAGATGACAAAATACTAATATAAGGTTAGTATACATTTAAACATTGTTTTTTATGTAAAAAATACAAATTTCAAGGGTGATCGGATACTTTTCGCGGGCACTGTATATATATATAATATATATATATATATATATGATACACACAGACAGTGCATGGAACAAGGAACTCTTCTGGGATAATTAAATCCACTATAGTCCGAATAAGTAATGGTAAATGACAAATACCATAGTTTTTCTTTTTCATGATGCTAGCCCGACGTGGGCAACGGGTCACTCGCAAAGAGGTCCCATAATATAGCTTCCCTCACCAGCTATCTGCAAAGCAGACAGGATCCAGCTTTGGGACATGGATCTAGGGTTTAAAGCACCTAGCCATGCTACATTTAGAACCTCAATATAAGCAAAAGACTCGCTGCCTTCACATCAGATTGAATGCATCAAAGAAAAGAAAAAGGGGTAACTATTATATTTTAGCCAAAAACCAAAACTTAAACCTCAACTGGCAGAATTGAGCGTCCACTTTTCAAGGCACATAACATGTCCGTTTCAAGTTGGAGTGTAAACATCCTTCCATAGTTGGTAGATAAATGGGCATCCCGTTAAACTGTATTGCAACACT